>CABFWO010000162.1:37405-66862 GCA_902155825.1 Timema genevievae | reverse complement strand
GGGGGAGAGAGGTCCGGGGTTCAAACCTCGGTTCCAGCATAGATTTATCTGATTTCCAAACCCTTCCTTTACCTCTGACAAGATGTGTATTAACCACAACTTGTGAATGTGAGGAATTCCAGGCCTCCACCGTGGTTCGGATTCCACGTTAAACTGTAGGTCCTCCATTTCATTTCACAATCACCCTACCATTACACTTTAGCGTAAGTGCGTATAACCCGAACGGGTAGTAAGATGCGGTGCTAATAATAATAATAATGTTACCAAACTGTTTATTTTATTTAAAAAAAGGAAATATCTTTGTTCTCATTTGTGAGTGAGATAATATGTTAATCTTAAAAATGCATTTATAAATTTTTATAGTAAAGGAAAACAAGAATTACCGTTTAGGCGAAAAACTGCCGTGCAGACTTTGAGCTCTAACGTAATATTTAATCAATGATGCGTTATTTAAAAATACAATTCAAGACAAAATTAAGTCAAAAAATTCTAACACTGCTGATTTTTCCTTATTAGTCCTAAATTTTGAGTTTTATTAATAGGAAACAATGTGTGAAAATGTGACACTAGCTTATTTTCAACAACATTTTGACCATATTTGTTGAACTATGAGACTAGGCTTGGTATAAAGGGGCTCTAGATTTAGCCTTCCTTTAACAAATACAGTCATTTTTGATAGGCTCACAACAGAAAATGGTAAGGTATTTGAGAATTAGCAGCTAGCTTTCCTCTTTGCCTTGGTATAAGAAGCTTCATAGTTTTATTTCCCCTCGTTCTTATTATATTACTACCACCACCGCGTCTTACTAACCGTTCGGGTTGTACGCACTTCTTTCTTATAGACATGACAAGGGAGGAGGGGGGTTGTAGGTAAAGGGATAAAGGGGGTATTAGACAGAATAGAGATGTAGGTCCAGAATACGTCACCGACCACTGTATTTTAAGTTGAGTGGCCTGACAGCGCTTTAATACTTTCTCCCTGACTGAGGCAGCTGCCTAAATGCTTAAGTGTTTAAAAAGGGAGTCCAATCTACAAGGCTTATTTTACGAGATAAGTAGATTCTCAAATATATTAATGATACAATGAAGTCCTAAACTTGATTATTTATGCAGACATAATATAAGTTTTGAAATATATTTTCACCTAATATAAAGTGGAAATATTTGTAACTTGCTAGTTATTATCACTTAAAAAAGGTTTTCATATTTTATTTTTAATGCTGGTGTCAACAAAACTTGCTTCAAATAAATACACTATATATAAGATCCAAACAATAAGAATCTTTTACCTTTAGCCGTACCACATTATTTGCTATCACTATTTTACTAACCAGAGGGGAAAGCAAACAGAACGTGAATTTTGATTAAATTCAGGAGCACTCCTATAGAAGAAAGGGATGAGGGCATCCAGTGATCAAACTGGGATTGAACTCTTGATTCTCTAAATAAAAATTCTACGACACCATTCGTGAGGCCATTGCAAATGTAAAATAAAAAATGGCATTATATCATAGGTGTCCTCAAGCTTCATAAGCCAAAAGAGCCCTTTCACCAGAAAATATACATGCTGGAGCCCTCATAAAAATGTCACACTAAAATTATAAACATTCAATAATAACAGTTAATTTTTAAACGCATAAAATTATAAAACAAACAAAGAACATGACATATTCTGGCTACGCCTTTAGCAAAATATGTGCTTTATTCAGATTTAAAAAAATTATAATCCTATTACTGTTGCTCTTTTATCGTTTGGAAAATAAGTAAAGAATATACTAAAATTTCTTCACGAAGCCTGAGATAGCTATGGCAGAGCCCAAGGGCTCCCAGAGTACAATTTGAAAAAAAATGCTGGTCTATCAGACACAAAGCGATCTAAGGAATTAAACTTTAACTGTTCTTGGTCACCATTGATGAGGAAATTAGGTTTCGAGTCCCCACAGGATGCACTGAGGATGTTTCACAGGTGATTTTTGTGGTGGTTCCATTTCTCTCATAATGATAATATAGTTGCGTTTCCTATGCCCAACTTTATGCTCCTTAAAGCTCAGATTAAAGCGTTTGTATCTATTTTGTTTAAAGTAATAATTACAAAAATAGATGCTCATACCATACAAGCTCTGTTAATATGAATAACAAACGTTAAATGAATGAAATGACTAAAAGAACAAATTAATTATTTCATTTCATTAATTGTTTTATCATATTAATTTTGAGTCGGTATTCCACATCGATATTCAACAAATTTTTGTTTATACAATAAACATATTAAATTTAACGACACGGTACTGATTCACACTGATGGGCATACAGATTAAATGTCAAGTTCACCAAGTCGTGGTTCGAATTCCAATCGTGTGTATTAAGGTGGGATCTTAGGTAAAGCGAGTTTAGGGCAGTTTTTTTTTGCAGTTCTCATAAAAAACTTTTTTTCCAAGATAAATAAGTACTGCTCCAGGTTAAACATAGATTATAATTATCTTCAGGTGGTTATATCAACACTTATTTGATATCTGTCAAAAGCACCGTGGCATTGGATGAAAAACTCTTCAAATGAAAAGAAAATTTGTCATTAAAGTCCAGGACACCGTTGTCTAACTGTAGAGTGATTTCGCATTCGTTTTACAGGTGTTTTGGTGCATTCCAAGTCACTTTTACTCCTGTCCCCTTGAATTTTACAGTCTAAGTCACTGATAGCCAGTTTTGACACTAAAGCATAGTAAATAATAAATTGATTCAATTCTCTATGTTGTTATTTTGAAAACTATGGCACGCATATGCCAGGGATACGCGACCAGACACCGAGTTTTTTTAATCATTACACAATTATGTTTTGATAAGAGTAAGTTTGATAAACATTAACAAAAATCTGGATTTGTAATGTAATGGCTTTATTTATATTGTCACCTAAGGCTTTATTAAAGTTTGAACTGACCGTTTATACTTTATAAAGCAACAGATAATTGTTTCCTTTTTTTATGAAGATCTGGAATACTTGGCCATGGCCCCTAAAAGGATTTATAACTGGTGAAAGTTTGAGAAACATTACATTATACATGGACTATGGCTTTAGACTGTTTTGTTTACATACTATTTTACATTAAGTATGTTAAAAAAGGACTATTAATGACTTAATTAAAAAAAATAAGGATTAAGAAGTTAACTGTGAGTAAAGATACCGGCAATAGTCTTGAGATATTATGAGGAGATTACCACGAGTGCACCCGGATGGGATTTGAATCCTGGACTCCCCTTGATGGCGAACAATTATGGTGACTACATGGCCACTGATGCAGACCATAAATAAATAAAGTAAACGTGACTATTAGTAAAAAAAATCAAATTAACTTGAATGAAGGTGGCGAGAGTATGGCAAACACAATGTGATTAAAAAACCAACGCACTCAATCTGGGATCAGAGAATGGTCTATCGGGTCAAAGTAGAGCATGATAACTGTTAGACTAATATTGCTAGTAATGGAAAACAAATTTAAATCGTTTTAAATCATATTTTGCGTATAACCTGAACAGGTAGTAAAACGCCGTGTTAAAAAAACGAATCATACCCCTACCTATTTTAAATGCTATTGGGCATAGCCTTTTCATTAAAATGGTTTTATGATAAAACAAAACTATTTAAAAGTTTCAAAATTGATTAAAGCATAAGTATGACTGATCAATACATAAGTACCTATTTATTTCAGGCCAAATTAAGTGAAAGTCCTTGAAGTGGATTGGCCAATACGAAATACCAATCACTGAAAATAATTATAATTGGAGGGTGGATATCATGGAAATTATACAATTTCATTTTTATTCCCCACCTACCTGACGCAACAACAATTATTAATCAAACAAAATATCAAACTCACACACTGTGATTAATTAGAGAAATAAAAAACAATGCCGTACGATCCTTTTGAAGTTGAGCGTATAAAATTGGCCCACCAATTTCATGTTTTCTAATTTATACATATATATAAATACATGTATTAGGTCCGGTCGGAGCATGGTTTTCCAGGGCAAAAATCCCGAGTTCTTTCACAAAACAAAATACTATTTATATCTCATATACAAATTGGGAAATCCATTCACTTTATGTTTACCAACAAGGTTGGCTGATGTTTATGTATGAAAAAACTCAATTAATTAAAAGTCCATTCTGTTTTTGTGACACAAGAGAGAATTTCTTTATTCCTACAGTGAGTCTGTGTTGTTTAATTAAAGGCCTGCCTCAAAAGTAAATTTTATAAACATTTAAATTTCAGGGGGTTGCCACGGAAGATAACTTTATAATGTATCACAATCTTCTCTCCTCCCTTTATTTTTTAAAATTCAAAATCATTTTCAACATGATTGCTTTGCAACCTCACTTTGCATACTAAATAATGTGTGGGATAAATTGAATGGCAAATAAAATTTAACTTAATAAAAAAAAAGCTCTACTATTATCCTATTAAAATTCTAAGCATATTCAAGTAAACTTATGGCCACTAAAATAATAACCATTCAGATAGTAAATAAGCTACGATAGTCTAATTCATATGAAGGGTAATCTGGTGAATTGATAAACCAAAATATCCATAATGTAGAAACACACAACAAATGGCCAAACGTATTGAATAAATTTGAAAGGATACTTTATGGTGGTTCATTATGAATGTACTATATTATTGTTGAGGTTCAGGTCATAAATTTAAAAACTATAATAAAAATAAATGTAACTATATTTAAAATAAAATGTATGCCAACATCATATATACTTTTAATATAGTCTATTATTGTTAGGAACCAAATTTTCAAAAGTTAGTTTACAGTAAATTTCCATCAAATAAATCTTCATCAGTAGAACAAGCACAATATATTATTAGTTATTAAAACACTAAGACACGTATATATATTAGTTATCAACGATATATATGGTATAGGCTTTTAATAAATTAAAATATTCAATAATAAGTAGTCAGTAAACTCCACTTTAACGGGTTTTTTTTACAGAAAAACAGACATACATTCTTATTAATCATAAAAAACAATTTTCAAATACCAATTTTGAACAAAATCGCTAATGCCATTTTCACAACATATCAATTTTTCTCTCTAAAATGACTACCTTTGAATCAGTTACTCTCTAAAAAACCAGAATATATTAAATAATTTATAGTTAAAACAAGCCACGGATATTCTTTTTGGACAAAGTAATTATAGATATTAATACCTATGTAGCCTACTATTTATACATAGGCCTATATAATATACAATTATAAATTATCTGCGAAAAAATGTGCTGTACATATACACACGTATGGTCGCAGAGGATATATATATATATGTTCGCAAATTATTTGGATTTGTTAGGTAAGCTGTTGCAATAAATGCAGAAATTTTAAAGAGGCTAGCAGTGAAATGGGTTAAGAAGTGAACCCTGATAAGACTAAGTACCCTACATGATCCCATAGATTTAAAACGGCCATTTAGAAATTATTACGAACATATAACATGATAGGATCTATAAGTTCCAATATTTGAGAACAACCTTGACTTGCAATAGCAATGTTAGAGTGTAAATTAATAAACTAATACAGTGTTACTGTTAAAACATTTCAAAATCAGATTAGTTCTACTGGTTTTTATTCATGGGTGTGAAACATCGTCTCTTATCCCACATAACGAGAAGAAATTTAAGGTGCTCCAAAACAAAGTACCTAGGAAAATATTTAATTTATAATGTGATAAATATCTTGGAGATTGGATGAAGTACAATGAATAATGATGTGTACACACGATGTACACATCATTATTCATTGTCAGGTTAGTCAAATTTGGGAAGAACATGCAGCACGAATGGAATAAACTACAGCCACCTTAAAGGTATTGAGTGGTAAACCCAATGGTAAGAGACCAGTGGGAAGTACTAGATGCGGAAAGAAGGATAATATTAGAAAATAGCTGAAAAATATAAGGTGTTATTAGGTGGAATAGATAAAACTAGTGCAAGGTAAGTATAGCTGGTGTACTTTTGTAACTGCGTGATTAACTTTCAAATTCCTAATGCCACGGAGTAAGTAAATTATTACAAACTAAATCATTATTATCACGAATATGTTGAGGCATAAGTACTTTTTTTTGTGGCATAGCATAATCCATATGAATTAAACACACATTAAATAAACTTATGTTAAAATGTTTATAAACATATTGTAAAAATTGTAGAACGTAAATATTAAAATAAGTTTAAGACCCTTTTGTTGAATATTTTGTTGCTGGTTATTATTAAAATAAAATTATTGCTGTGATAGCCATAAAAAAATAAACACCCCCCTAACGCCCCTCAAAAAACAAACAGGCTTCCTGGGGGGCGGTACCTCCCAAATTGGGAGCTTACCTTAATTTTAGATATAATCATAGTATTAAAATAC
The DNA here is from genome assembly GCA_902155825.1 of Timema genevievae. Taxonomy (NCBI): domain Eukaryota; kingdom Metazoa; phylum Arthropoda; class Insecta; order Phasmatodea; family Timematidae; genus Timema; species Timema genevievae. Next base: position 60,443 of record CABFWO010000162.1, on the reverse strand, counting down.
AGCTTACCCCTTAAATGTATATTATAACATCTTGATATCAAGTTTGAACGAAATTCATTAAATCGTTTCGTCCCCAACCTCTGATACAGAGACGTACATTCAGTCAGATAGTATGTATAATTTAAAAACTAAATTGTCTGGGTTTGGGGATACATAAAACTTCAAGATTCACTACAATATAGACTTCAAAAATGTTTACGATTGCAATACTTTCATTGTAAGTAAAGAGACCAACAACATTTATCAAGTACGAGAGCAAGCAGGCTGTGAATAACCTTTTTTAGGAGGTGAAGCAAAAAAGAGCGAGAAAGAGCAACAAAAAAAATGGGTCTCCGAATTCGGAATGAAAATGCAACAAGTCTTCAAATGGGGAACGGCAACTGTCATTTGTCATGACTGGGCTATTTCTTCCTGTCACGCCGCGCAGCTCTATCCCCCAACCTCCGACTCTTTAACATCTTCAACCCTTCTTTGCTAAATGTTTTGTACAAAAAGGTTCAAGCACTTCAGCTGAATATGGAAAACATGGTAAGTCTACAATATTACATGATGGTACAACGTGTTTTATAATATCACGTAGCGGCCGACTAAAGCGGTCGTCGTACCTCTCTCGTTGAGTCATATAAGTGGTTGGAGTCTACTTGCTTCAATTCAGGACTACTTTGATGTAAATCATCACGCTTAGTGCCAAAAATATTAACAGACAAATTCAAAGATTGAGGATGAGGAAGGTTGCTTAGAAAACGGTTATCCGCATTTGCGTGGATCACCAGAGTGAAAAGCACACGTAGAGAACCATTCACAGTGAAGATTAGAATTTCCACTCACAGCTATGATGTGGATAATATCTACTCTTTATATTAGGGTTAGTCAAGATATACTCCAATCTTAATAGGTAAGGCATTTTAGAAAACACCAAACAAATTTTTTCTACTATCAACATTATCAACATTTTACTGTTGTTTATTATTATTGACGATGACAGTTGCAGGTCACGTCATGACCTGACGTATTAATACTTGAAAGTAGATCTCGTAGCTTTTATAGCTGTCAGATAAAGCCCTTCCTATGATGATTGTACTATATATATTTAGTAGTTATACCGGTGAAAGGCTTGTTTCATAGTTTTTACCAGGCGCTAGGCTGTTAGTCAAGTTTCTTGATATTTGTTTAAGTAATCGTCCGGGATATCAGCATTTAACTATACTAATGGTGCGGGGCGAAGGAAGGTAACATTTCTACAATTCATGCAACATTTACATTTAGAAAATAAAAACTTAATCGACTCGGCTGTGACTTGAACCCTAGCCTCCACCACATTACCAGCAAATCAAACTAAATGAGGCTAACATTTTGTCTGCGTTCCTTCTGATATGGCTTCTTTTTTTTAGCTCCGCGTCTTACTACCCATTCGAGCTATACACCTATGCACTAATTAAGTTAATGGTGTTAGGGATTAAGAAGGCTATATTAATATGAAGTGTACGAAGTGTACCCATATTTGCGTGGAGGGAGAGTGAAAACCCATTTAGGAACAAAACACCTTCAGTACACCCGACTGAGATTCGAACCTCGATCTCCCCGTCAGTGGATGTTTAGTCTACTCTGAGAGTAGCGCGCCACCAAAGCGAGTTTGAGTGTCTTGTAAATTAATATACTTTCTGGACAGCCCAAACTGATAGTAAGAAACAATATACAAAACCATTAGTACCATAATATTAACATACGTGTAAAATACACTCTTCTGTTTATAATAATTTACCAAAGCAAACCATTAAACTCGCATTTAGTGATATTCTATTTAAGCACCAACCATTTTGATCCATTTATTTAAAATTTGCATCTTCATGCCATATTATATGATTATAATTATTTCCACGTACAGTACTTAAACGTAGAAAGCATTTTTATCACTTTTAAATCCTCCGTGTTTCTGTTTAGTACGATGAAAATAGTATTATTTATTCTGCACACTTTCATCACATTAATTTCTTTTAACTTTTCCTCTAGTGTAAACCTTCTCTGTTTTCTGCTACCCTGCTGTACTTTGTCAGCTCTTTTGTTAATTAACATAATAAAACCCTGGAATAGAAAAGAAGAAAAAAAGAACAACTAATAAACCCAAAGTACACTTTGTGTCAATGAAATGGTGATTGATATTTATTATAGTGGTATCATCAAGCCTTGGCTTATTTATAATCCGGTAATGGGGATATCCCTGAATTGTAATAAGACGTGGAACAGCTGTAAGAATAATATAGTTTAATTATGCATTTAGCACAGCGTCTTCCTAACCATTCGGGTTATACGCTTAAGTACTAACTAAGCAAGTGGACTAGGAATTATAAAGAATGAATATAGAGGAAGTGAACCCACATTTGCGTTGAGGAAGAGTGGAAAATAGTTTAGGGAAAACCACCCCCAGTTCACCCGAGTGATATTCGAACCTCGATCTCCCCGTCCTCAGCAGTCTAGCTCAAAACGAAACTAGCACGCTAGCAAACAACGCCACCGAGGCGGGTAGCAATATAGTAACATAGTGAAATTTTGACAATGTGGCCAAGTCAATATATGTTTGGGTTTGTTTAGCCCCATGTCTTACTACCAGCGCGGGCTACACGCATATGTACTAATTACGCTAATGTGCTCTGAATGAGGAAGGTTGGATTTAGATAAAGTGTATCCACCCTTGCGTGTAGGTAGTGTGGAAAACAATTTAGGGAAAACCACCCTCAGTACACCCAACCAGTATTCAACCCCTGATCTCCCCGTCATCGGAAGTTCAGTCAATATCTAGAGTGATGCCCTAGAGCATTCAACCACAGAAGTGGATCAAATTTTACATTAATGTTGTATATATTCTACAATGTTAGATTTATGGTGATCTGCTTATACTTTGAGTCGGAGAAACTCTAGCAGTACGCAACAAGTTTTAATCGGACATCGATATCAGGAGCGACGGGTCGCAAAGCCTGCTGGGTATTCTTGCGGATCACGTGACTGAGGAAGAGCATGGGCTCCGACTTTGATGGATGGTCGCCCTATACTGAGCGTTCCGTCAATTTCACACGGACACCCGTCAAACTATTTGTCAGAGAAGGGGTTACTGTCACATAGAAACAAAACCCAGCGTTCGAGCAAACACGCACCGAGGGCCGACGAAACGAAAGAATTGATCGAATTGTAGGTTAAAGTTTTAGTATTTTTTGTTGTTGTAATTTATATGTTAGGATAGTTATTTATCAAGAGAATACTATCATTGGCATTAGAACCATACCATCTCAATCCCACCCCCACCCCAAATTGTTTGCCCCACCCCCTCCCCTTGGTCGTCAAAGTCAATTTTGGTCCAACTACGCTAATGGGGATATTGAAGAGCAGCAATACAAAGACTTCTATTTGAAGCGGAATGGTTAATTAAAAACACACTATTTCAATGAATCTTTAATCAAGCATCAGTAAAAATCTATTGAAATTAAAGGTAATTCAAATCTTTAATAAATTACGGTGGCGTATCGGATTCCCTAAAAGGGTTTAATCAAATAGGCGGATAGATTTTTGAACGGCCACCAAATTTAAATGGGTAATCAGCTAGAAAAACCCTACACATATGTTGTTCTGTCTAGGTCACAGACAAGTGTACACCAGATAATCCGCCTTACGGAAGTTACGCTGGGCTCCTTGAGCCAGGTTGAGTCCATCAACACTGGGGTTCGCTAGTGTCAATGCTAAGTGATAAAAGCACTTCCAAATGTTCAGTTGTTAAACCGCTCAATTTTAACATATTAGTCATAAAAGTAACATTGTAATCGTAATTTTCAGTCATCGTAAGCTCTTTGTGAGGTAGGATAATGTGAAGAGGGGACTGGGTCAATACCTGAACCTAGCTTTGTGGAACCGGCCGATTGACTCGAGAAGGATATCTATGTCCTCTAGTGAAACTATGTTTAAAAAGAGTTTTTAATGCCCCTTGATGGCACCTCGCGATACCCGCGTTGAAGGACTCAAGATCTCCCACGGAGCGCAGCCATTTTAACCTGGAGGCTGAGGGTCGGATGTATGTTTGTATGTGGCCTAAGTTGAATAAATGTCCTGTTAAATTTTGTTAAAATTATTCTACAAATTTTACAGCTATCGGAACTAAAATCCGGATAGTCGGACAGAGGACATGCCAAATAGTCAATTTAAAACCGAACCTCGCTTCACTTAGTCAAAGATTCAGTTACTCCTAATGATGTCTTTGAAAATTTAAAGGAGCATCCAAAGTCATCTGGAAAATAATATTTAATCATATAAATGTATTAGAAAAGATATGAAATGCTATGTTTATATAAATGTAGCCCTATATAAGCATCTGTTAATTAATATTATGTTTATCATTTTAACAATGCATGTTTGAATATAGGGTTTGTTTATATATATATATATATATACTATTAGATATGAACAATATATATTTATTTTGTCATCTCGTTTCACAACCCATTCAACTAACTACCTTGATGTGCTAAGATTAAAAAAGGTTCAGTTTAGAAGAAGTGTATCCGCATTTGCTTGGAGTGAGAATGGAAACTCATTTAGGGAAAACAAACCTTTAGGACACCCACCCGAGATTAAAACCCTGATTTCCTCGTTATAAACAGTTGAGTCTATTGCGAGAGTGAAGCGTTGAGTTATAATTTTAAAATCCTTATCTCCAGCTGAGAAATTCCAGCGCAGGTCCCTGGATATACTAGATAATACATTATAATAATCTATAAATGAATGCAAGCTGGAGAGTAAACTACGAAAAAAACTAAGAATACACTTTCCTGACGAGCTGGACAATATTCGGATATTAATAAATTGTACGACACAATTGTAGTTACGTTCTCAAATTATGATTAAGTACAACATTTCTAAAAATTGGTTACCAGTAAATTACAAATTTTACTCAAAATTGATAATCATATGAAACATTGAGATATATATTTTAAACAAAATTACTTTGGTCATTTAAAATACATTTTTAATCTTCAAAGATCAGTCCTTTAGTAAACTGTGCTTAAATTTTATGTCGTAGAAAAACGAAAATAAATTCTTATTTATCATACAAAACATTACCCAGATAGCCATTTTGAGTAATATATTATAAAGTCATTTTAAAAATACTTCAAATTTTTAGAAATAATTTATTAGTAAACTATCCCGATAGCCTACAATTTTTCTGTAAAACAAGTCTACGGTGCTAGTTATCTACTTATCCAATTTGGAGAAATTCATTTAAGCTATTTTAGCTAAATTTAGAATTTTCAAAAATAGGTCATTTGTAAACTAATCTTAATTTTAGAGATAGAATCAAGATAACGATTTAAACAAGAGGTGTGATAATATAATGTCTATATTTTTTTAAACGAAATACGTTAAACAGTTTTGGATGTAGCCATAGGGACTGAGATAGACATAACGGTAACACTCACATTTTATTGTTTGGGGACTCATAAAACGTCAAGATCCATCATAACTTCGAGATAGAAAATGTTCTCAAACGATAAAGTAAAAAGTGGTTATACTCATTACAAGCAGAACAATAAACTTTACCACGAAGGATGATATATAAGCCATATTTTTGACGCACTGGACAATAAGCTTTGAGAAATAAAATTGATGTATTCTATACTATCTATTAAATAAAATCTGATATAAAACAAGTATAACATCTAGATGCCTTGGACAGTACACTCTGACTCAAAACATTTGTACAAGCCCTACTACGTAGGTGCTCAAGATTTTACGCTGATAGAACACTTGGTGATGTATACATAACGGAATAGAATTAGTAATTATGATTACACTTCCCTTATTTATACTCATATAATAATAAGGTAGCATGCATGGCTGAAGAAAGGTGTAATCCTAAATTTATAAGAGGTTGAATTATTGTTTTATTAACATTTATTATCTCTTTATAATAGAAGGCCTTTCTATTAATAATATCTAATAAACATAAGAATTAAGGATACCTACCTAGGAAAGTACACATAAATATATTTATTTATATCAACTCCTCTCTAATGTATATTCAAATATTATAGCCTTTCTTTAAAATAGATTTTAAAAAATCCAGATGTTCATGAATAAGAAATAAAATGTGACATGGGTTTATGAGCAATCTTACTGGCTCAAGAATAGAAAGATCTAATGCTAAGTCAAAGGATCTAATATCGGACTTAGGTGCCATCTAAACTTTTATGTTGGTTATGTAAGGTTTTTTGTCACAATTCTTAAATAACTTTTGAGTGTTAAACTAATGGTGTGAAATCTTAGGTAAATTTGATTTTCATGCTGAATGTATCGTAAATATTGTTATTGAGTGATTGGAACAACTTTTGAGTGTTTGACTAATGGTGTGAAATCTTAGGTCAATTTGATTTTCATGCTGAGTGTATCGTAAATATTGTTATTGACCTATTGGAACAACTTTTGAGTGTTTGACTGATGGTGTGAAGTCTTAGGTTAACTTGATATTTTTTGTAAGATGAGTACATCGTAAATATTATTATTGAACTATTGGAACATGTATTGTATAATCTTGGCAAAAAAAAAAGTTGGCTGTCTCAGCGGCTGTATTAAAATTTCATCGCTGTACATGAAGTTCTCCAATACTCTTAGGATTACATTGAAAATATATTGCTAGAAAATTGCCAATACATCTCAACTTTCACTCGAGTTCGAATAGAAAGCTATTTGGTTGGTTGAAAAAACATTCTTCAAAGTAAGTTTTATTTATTTCTAGATGTGAAAACAATATTAAATGTTTTATTTTGAATAAAATAAAATGTTTTTAGAATTCTTTATAAATATGATGCATGGTAAGAAACTTTGTAACTAAGATGCATACCACGTTTAAGCACATTAGGTTCCATCCAAGCCATTGAATGCACGGTCTAAATGCCAAGCTCATTTAGTCTAGTTGACCAATGGTGGTGGGGTCGGGGTTCGAATCCCAGCCAAATATACTGAGGCTGGTTTTTCATCAATAGTTTCTCAACCTACTTCAACGCAAACGTGGGTATATTTCCAATAAATTATACCTTATTCATCCCTCAAACATTAGCGTAATTAATGTAAATGCTTATAGCCCAAACTGGAAGTGAGACAGGATGAACAAAGAATAAACCAGTAAGAGTTTAAAAGTTATTTGCTAGCCAGCGCTTAACTTGGTAACAGGATAACGAGTTTTGACACCAACAGGATGCGATAGGATATCCCCTCCCCCCCCCCATGAATGTTCTTTCCAAGCGGCTATCAGCAAATGGTCTTAAATTAATCCTTACAAGCCTCTCCCGTTAGAAATGATTATATAATATTATACTCAAAATGGTGGTCACTATATTTAAGAAGTAAAGCACGCAATATTCGAATTTGAAAATGAAAGAGAGGTTTAGGTTTGAATCTTGGTCAGGTGTACTAGGGGTGGTTTTCAATCCTCAGTCTAAGCAAATTCAAATCAACTTATCAAATTGTATTTTAAAGTCTCCTTCTTGTTCCTTCACCTTATATATAGTAGTTTATAACCATTATATTTAGTGGAAAGTGAAAGATAATAATAAAATAAGATGGTCTAGGTCAAGTATATTCATTAGTGGCAATAAAACTTACCATAAGAAGAATAGTTGTATGCAATTAAATAGGTTACTTTGAGATAAAAATGTGATCAATAAGCAATACTTAAGGGTGTTACATGGGGGAGCACTGAAAGCGTTGCAGCTGTTTCGAAATTCTGGATTATTTACGAAGTGGTTTGATATTTCTTAGAATGGCTTTCAACAAAATTTAGGCTTAAGTTTTGACCAGTTTAAATTTAAAGTTTAAACTCTTTAAGTTTTTAAGAAAAGTCTGGTAACTTATTTAAAATCTTAAAAAAAAAAAAATCCCGCATTTGTTTCAAATTTTCTTCTGTGACCCTATCAAAACATGACTTTATTTGATAGAGGATGGCTAGTTCTAGGTCTATATCGTTTTACTTTAATCTCAGAAGTACAAATATTGGCATAAAGCGTAGATGAAGTTTTAAAAAATATTTAAACTTAGAATATAAACTGTATAGCTAGATAGGGACCTGTTGATAGCTTTCGCCTAGAGTATGGTGAAAACCATATTTAAAAATATAAAACCACTTCTTAAAAACAGCGGGATTTCCAAACGCATAAAACGCCCTCCCCATGTAACTGCCTTAAGTGCCATGAGACTGGCAGGATCAAGTGAGTGACTACAAGCTAGAGTACACGGTTCAATTACCAGCCGAATATACACCAATCTTTTTTTTTAGCACTGCGTCTTGGTAACCGTTCGGGTTATACGCCTATATACTAATTACTATAATGTATTATAGGTGAGAAAGGTTTAAATTAGAGGAAGTTTATTACATTTTCGTGAAGGTAGAGTGAAAAAAAATAGGAATAACCACCCTCAGTACACTCAACTGGGATATAACCCGATCTCCCTGTCATCGTAAGTCTACTTTATTGCGAGAGTGATGCCTTAGAACATGCGGCCACTGAAATGGGTGCCTAGCATATCCAAGCAGCTAATGTAGATACATAATAGCCCTCATCAATTTGGTGCGTTATTGAAATAATATTATACAAATAAAGCATATTATAGTAGAAACCATCATAATTTCTTTATTATAGATTTTTAACGCCTGCCTTGGGATCATAATTTCTTTATTATAGATTCTTAACGCCTGCCTTGGGATCACACTTTGTTGTTAGACATTTCAACACATTTATGGATAAATCCATTAGCTAATAAGCTTGCCATAATTACATTCTTAAACCGGCTGCGACACCACTAGTCGCGTAGGTATCATCGCGTCAATGGATTTTGTTCAGGATGCACTTTTAGCTTTGGAAAATGGATTGTTAAGGCCACAGCAGTTTCGAGAGCTGTAAAAAGTTTGTACTTACCTGNAAAAAAACAGAGGATGAACTACCAATTAAATTTATTTCCCAAATGTAAGCTTTGGTTAAAATTTATCAAGATTGCACCTCTGATGCATTGTACTTACATTTCAAGAGCTTCAGCACAAGTTTATTTATTGAAAAGCTCATTTGAGCCCATTGATTTCCTACAATTTAGCTGTGAGTTACAAGAACATAATTTGTATCCAAAACAAATGACCAAGGAACCCCTATCTGATTCTTTAGTCAAGCCATGCAAATGTAATTCTAAATGCCGTACATTGGCATGTAGTTGTGATAAATTGTCTTTGACATCTATTTCATTGTGCAAATGTGTAAGCAGTGATTGTAAAGATTTCGAACAAGATACTTGAAACAATTTGAACACTTGCTTGTTTAGTTCTCACATAAGTTTTTTTAATAAATAAATAAATGTGTAGTTAGTGTATTTATTTTTATTTAGTTTATTCACCTATACATAAAACCTACACTGTGAATTCTTGGACCATAATATTACATGGCAACATCGATATTATCGAATTTGTGTCCTCTAGAACCTATATCAAAAGTCAGAATGCGGTCCTCATATTTTGCATACTGATATCCTTTGGGCGCCAACTCTATAAAATATGTTTATAATTACTTATGTTTGGTGACATCAAACGGGTAAAAGACGGTCACTTTAAAGTGCGCAATCATATATTCCAGTCTCTATTGAAAGAAACAACCAACATTTCCCAGTTTATGGTTTCATCGATTTATTCCTCCGCTTATTTATTAATCTTGTTTGTCTCTTTTGTACACCACGCCTTACTACCCATCCGAGCGATTTGCATATTTAAACTAATGCGTCAAGGGTAAGTAAAATACAATTTAATGGAAGCGTACCCGCATTTGGCATTTGGTTAGAAAAAGTGTGGGTTACAATTTATTAAATATAAACCTCAGTATAATTGGCTGGGATTAAAGCTCTGATTTCCCACTACAATAATGAGTTAGGGATAGGAAAGGTTGAATTTATAGTAAGTGTACCCGTATTTGCATGGAGAGAGAGGGGGAAACCATTTATGCAAAACCACCCCCAGTACACCCGACAGGGATTGAACACCTACCTCTACTTCTTCAGCAGTCTAGTATATTAAGAGAGTAGTGCCTTAGACCATGAGGCCACTTAAGGCGATTGGCTCTTTTCATTTGGCGTGGAAATGCAGAGCCATGGGAACAAACGGCTATCTTAAAGAATTTTTATTGTTTTGTAATCTTCTTTTCAGAAACGGTTTGTTCAAGAATAGAATCATGTTGATTAAGTTATACTTCCTATATACACACCTCCTCTATAATTTTAACAGTAATCAAATATCAATAATTTTGACATTTTTTAATAGAAAACTGCTGGCTGCATAACAAAAAATAAGAAAATGTAACAACTAACAAACATTGATACATTATCTTAGAAGAGGTGTTGAAAATATTACTCTAAAAATTTCACTCGTTCTCAAGAAAACTGATATTTCCAAACGTATGATTCTTTCCGCAAGACCTGTCCGGTAGTTAGCGTCATCTTCTGTTTCCATGATCCATCCGTTCTTTGTTGGCGCGGAAGGATACTTTGGTCGGTTGTGAAGACACGCCACGCCTTTCACCCTCCCACCCACCATCCCACAAAATAGGTAGGTGGGTCACTTCATATAATGTATATTATGTTCTTTGATGGAACACCTACATTGTGTTCAAATATATCATCAACCTTACAAAAAGCCGTTCATGAGCTGCCAGTGGCTTTGATTCGATGAAATCACACGTCCATTACATACGCTCCTTTAAACTATGAGTGAAGAATGACCCTGAACAATGGACGATTCACGAATAGCTGAATGGTAGTGCATTAACTGATTAAATCGAATATCCCGGGTTAGATGCTTTTGTCCACGAGTACATTTTAAACTATATTTAATTGAAATGAAATATATATCAAGAGATGGCTGTATCCGTGGCCCAAGCTAGTTTCCCCCTTCACATATATTGTGGACAAAAAGGTGGGAGCCGGGGATTCAACCTCTCTCTTTCTCTCAGAAATTAACAGCTGGCACCTCATGGTATTCCATCTCGTCCCTTGTGAAGGCAGTATTGTTAGGTTAATACAGTTGCAAGCCACATCGTTGGTCGCATACTGTAAAGCGTCACTCTCGTAATAGATTATATCGCTGTGAAAGGGAGGTTAGGGTTCAGATCATAGCCGTGTGTACTTGGGCAGTATTTTTTTCCTCAATGTTTTCTCACTCTCCCTTCACAAAAATGCGGGCGCATTTCCTCTTAATTCTACCGTACTCGTCCCTACCTCATTAGTGTAAATATGAGGATATTCCGGACGGTAAGGTTGTATGTATCCTCAAAATGTCGAAGTAGAAGTCAAAGGTAAAATAATCTTCAATTTAATTTTGACACCCCCAATAACCTTAAATCATTCTTGAAACTTTTCAAAGGCTGAAGAAAACTTTGATATATTATGAACATATTTAAAATATATCATTAGATATGACATGTTTCGAAACAATCATTTTTTAGAATGGCTTCTATAGAGTATTTTAACTCCAACTGATGGTTGAATGGGCCAAGCTGTCACTCTCGTAGTAGACAAGACTGCCTATGACGGAAAGATCAGGGTTTAAATCTTGGTTGGGTGTACTGATAGGGGTTTTTCCTAAATGGTTTTCCATTCTACCTACACGCAAATGAGTAGACAATTCCTTTTAATTCAACTTTTCTCATATATAATATATTAGCGTAAATGGTACATATAATTATATCCCGAACAGGAAGCAAGACGCAATGCTAAAAAATATAATTAGTAATTTTTTATTTTATTTTTAGCAACACATCCTACTACCCGTTCGGATTATACGCCTATATACTAATTACATTAATAGTTTGAGGATTAGGAAGGTTTGATTGAGAGGAAGTGCACCCAAATTTACGTGGAAGAAGAGTAGAAAACCATTTAGGAAAAACCACCCTCAGTGCACCCAGCCAGGTTCAAGTCTCGATCTTCCCGTCTTCGGCAGTTTAGTCTAACACGAGACTAGAGCGTTAGATGATGGGGCCACCGAGGTGGGTAATTAGTTATTATAAGATATATAACGTAGTCACAGATAATATTAGATAATGTTCATTGTTTTTTACCTAGATGTACTTAATAGATTATTTAAAAATCAAAAGTAATGTTATGTGATAAAAAAAATTCTTTGACTTCCCCTTCAACATGGCTTCACATGTTTCAAGTTTCGCTTTGACTTCACTTCGCATTTAAAAAGTGACCTAAAGCGCAACCCTACCAGACGGGCAGTAAAACATGAGGCAGAACAAAAAGATTCAATGTCGTTACAGTACTGGGCCTGTCTTGACGCAGCGGTTGTTCAAGTATTCAACTCGTGGCTCGACTGGCTGCTGGTAAACTCTAGGGCCACGCCGAGGTTCGAGGCAAGGACCTCCTGAATTTTAAGTCCGCATACGCCCCTGAAGAAACTATTTGCGAACACAAGACATGTCACGTGACCCGACGCGACCTGTCTACGTTCTTCTTTCACCCTCTCTCTATACAAAAAGAAAAAGAAAGAAAAAGACGTGAACTGAAATAATTTTTAAATTCATTGTCTTTACGAAAGAAATTCTTTTTTTACTTTTACTTTAAGTTCATTTTTTAGCGTTTGTCTTTGAGAACACATTACAGTTTGAACATCTCTGATATATATATATATATATACTTTTAAAAGAACCTTTGATCTGCTTACGATGTTAATATTTACGTTTTAACAAAATTGTATTAGTCCCTTTTCGTAAATATGGTATTTAAAATATTCTGTAGACATTTAATAAAACATATTCTACTCGCTTCATTCATCGCATCGGGGCATTACTCTCGCAATAGACTAAACTGTTGGTGACTAAGAGATTGAGGTTCGATTCCTGTTCGGGTGTAACCCAGGGTAGTTTTTTTCTAATTGGTTTTCCAATATTTCCCCACGAAAATTCTGTTACACTTCTTATCAATTGTATATTCCCCATTACTAACCTATTAATATAAATACGTGGATAGCCCAAATTTAATAAAATATATTTTTATAATTAACTATATTTATATACAAGTCATTGTTTTACAAAGCTTTATCCACACCGAGCTAGTGAACAAAGGCTTAGCTCTTGTATTGGCTGGTTTAGTGTTGATTATATCTGGGTTATAATCACCACCGGGAGTGCTGGCTTAGCTTATTTTAAATTTCCTGCTAATCTCTATCCACGAAAATGCATATGTATCTAAAAACCATTCTTCAAATTTAAATTTCAAACAAAAATGTTTGCACCATTTTTTTAAAGTAAAATTTTCAAAAGTAAATTTTATACATAAAAAAGACATTATTTGTATTTGTAAATATATAAAAACAAATTTTTATCTGTCATGAAAAAGATTGGCCTGGAAAACTGAAATTTGGTTGGATGGTAGAGGGTTTGCCTCAAATAACCATACACATCTAAAAATGGGAAATTACAAAATGGGGCACTGGGAGTTTGGGTATTTTTGGGATCAAGATATAGAAAAAGCTTATTAAAGAAGTTATATGATTGAAATTTGGCAGGCAAGTACCACTCCAAATGATCAGAAAGGTCTCAAAATTTGAGATTTCCAAGTTGGCTTGGGTGAAATGGGGAGGGAGGTTCAAAACTCTTAAAACTAATAGAAAAAAACTTTCAAGGGTGATATCAAATTTAAACTCAGCAGAAAACTTGGCAGGATTGTAAAGGAATTGCCTTTTATAACATGAAAAATCTAAAAATGAAAAATTACAAAATGGGGCACAGGGGGCTTGGGTGAAATGGGGAGGGAGGCTCAAAACTCTTAAAACTAATATAAAAATCAACTTGAGAGGGTGATATTAGACTTAAATTTTGCAATAAGGTCAAGGTGGTATTTTAGAATTTTGATTATATCTACATTTTTTACTCTGTTAATCTCTTTTACACTTTTTTTTAAATTGATTCTATTTCTATTTTTTACTCTGTTTAGGCATAATGTCCTTTTTGCAATTTTTACATTTTTTTAAACTTTCTACCCTAAAATATTTCTCCTGGGCTTAAATGGGTAGTAATGTAAAAAGGTGTAAAATGTTTAATAAGGTGCAAAAAGGCCAAAAATTCTAAAAAATATTTAAAGTAAAGCTAATCACAAGGGTACATAAAACTAAAGGTGCAAAAATTGCAAAAATGTTCAAAAAGGACCAAAATGTCAAAAATGTCAAAAAGGTCATAAGAGGCACAACAGAGCATAAATGGTAAAAATGGCGAAAAGAGTAAAATAATAAAAAGAGAAAAAAGTAAATCTAATAAAAATAAAAAAGGCTACAAATATAAAAATAGATAAAATAAAAAAATATTAAAAAATAAAAATGCTAACGCGGTAATGTCCAAAAATTGTAAAGAGGGTAAAAGCGTAAAAATGTTAAACAAGGTAAAATGAATTATAAGTTTATAAATAATTAAAAAGTGTTGGATGGTAAAAAGTGTAAAAGGGTAGTAAAGGGTAAAAAGAGTAAAAAAGAGTAGAAAAGGTTAAAAAAAAAGTCAAAAATGGTGTTATTTTTGTGTAAAGAGGGTAAAGAGGTTAGAAATGTATTTTATTTATTTATTGGTGGTATTTGACGTGCTTTTTCTGAACCAACTGATTTTTTATTCATTTTTTTATTAAATGTCATATATGACTGGGAAGGATGTTATATCCAGGTTCGGTAGACTTATGTGCAGAATATTAGCCGCTTTGGTAGAGCAAAAACATTGCCTAGCGTACGCCATAGGAAATTGTCTACACGTCGTATCCGCAATTAGATGATATGATGATAGTTATTATGAAGTTTTGGAGCCGATGTGAATCTTAACCTAACTTAAGCCTAATTTACCAAACCCCATGACCGTTAAGGGAAAAATACCCAAGGTACCAGTTGTGAATCGAGCCCAAGACCCCTATGCTAGAAGCCATATGCACTGACCACTACACCACGGGGCCGGCTAGCCAACTTACTATACCAGCGGTTGAGAATTTCTATGAGCATGATCAAAAGGGCCCACCAATTTTGCCAGGAAATGTATTTTCACATACATTCCAGGAATATTTTCATGCCACATTCAACATGGGACCGACAGCTTTACTTCCCCTCTGAAAGACGCTGTGTTACGAATTTTTATTGCTCAAGAAAAATCTATCGACCCCTACTGGGTTTGAACCCACGAACAATGGGTCCTGAGGAAAGCACGTTACCTCAAAAGCACCTAGTTTGACGAGGATAAAAAGGTGTAAAAAATTCAAAAAGGGCAAAATGGGTAAAATGGTTAAGAAGGTTTAGCGGTGTAAAAAAGGTAAACTGGGTATATATGACAAAAATAATTCTAACACTTTTCTAATTGGATTTAATTACAAGCCTTTAACAACTAATTATTTTTTCTGTGACAATCTACTTTAACTTTTATTAACACCAACATGCAAGCGTTCAAAGTATTGTTTAAAAAGAAGTCATAACTTAATCTTCAAAAGAAATTTCAGCTTTTAAAACAATTTCAGATTTTACCTCTATCTTGATATTGTGTATTAGTCATCCTACTTTTGCGTTTTGTATCACAATCCAAACCAATAAAGGATTTATATTTAAACATTATCTATGATTTGGTTACTATTTCCTGTGATTAAATATAAAGCACTAAAAATAACAACGCTATTTTATAGATTCCCCGTGCGTACACCAGCTAGTTTGTAATAAGTAAACTACCCTTAAATCAATTTATTTTTAAAATGAAGATATATTATTATTTATCATGTAAATTACTATACAGATACCAGTTTTTAAGAAAATCGCTTGAGCTATTTTTTTTTTAATAAGTCACATAGTTTCAACATTGAATAGACTATAGGGAGGGCCTCGGAAGTGGGTCAAGATCGTTAAGCTGGGTTAATGGGTTCAGATATTAATTTTAGTTTTCACGTTGTACTAAAATAGACAGGAAGTGTGAAGGGGTTCCCAGAGTTTCGGGACTTATATGTACGCTCGCTAGCAGTATTAAATCCATTTATTATAATCGCAATTTTCGGAGTTCACTATGCATACGCTGCAACCGGTTTTAAGATCATGAATATTTTATCTTTCTCTGAGCCTTATTAACTTTACGTGATATAGGTATTTGATTACACTAATTAAGAAGGTATGGGAAAGTAGTATTTCAAAAAAAATATACACATTTGCGTAGAGGGTGGGTTGGAAACCTTTTAGAGAAAAAAACCCTCATTATACCCAGGTGGGATTTGAACCCTGACCTCCCCGTCCTCGGTGGACCATAATAAATGAGCTTGACATTTAAACCACTTTTATCACCAACACCAACACCAGTTTCTCTTTTTTTCCTTTTTACTATTCATACTGTATACACCCCTATGTAAAACTGTACAGGGACCAATGGGGTACACCCCTGATACTCCACTCCGGTGAGTTACACCCGCAGTGAAGAACAAAAGCCCCCTCTCGAGACCCCCGGAGCCTCGGCGCGCTCAGGATTTTCCCCTAAGATTGATGGCTCCGGGCTCTTTGACGCTGATCAGACTAACGCATTTCCTGTGTTGCATTTACCTAGCGAACATCCGTCACTCGGGTTGACGGGTCCACTGGTTCGACTCTAGACGACACTGTTCGTTCTCTTATCCCCTGCTCTTCCATCCTTACCTCTTCCCTTGGGCTGGTATACGGTGGCTTATTGCCTCCAACCTCCCAAACCTTTCTCCTCTCAGGAGTCACGGATTACGTGTTCAATTTAACACCAGAATCCTGCCATTGTTACCTATTTATATTCATGATGCACAGTAATTCATAGCTTAAGTGTTAATTCAGGTTCTGACTTAAAGCACTACAAGTACACTTAAAATGATTATTAATGTTTGGATCTACAGGACATAATACGAATAGAAATAAATTGTACGGAACGCCGCATGGACTTTCTTACTCTATTATTTAAAAATGTAGGTATTTGCTCAAAACTTATGATATATGTAAGACGAAATAATATGCACTAGCAAAGCCAATCATAAATTGCACTATACTTATGTAAAACTTTTTTGAGTCCCGGTTTTAAATTTTATAATTTTGTTTCTAAAGAATTAATGTCCTCATTTGTATGTTTGGCCCAATAAAAAAGATCGATATTGGGTCCACAAGGGTCAACACTTTGTTTTAAAATTTCGACTTCTGGTTAAAATTTTTGACATTTTATTAGGTGTTGCACATCTTCAGGTCATCACATTGCTATTAAATTCCTCATTTATAATCATTTTGACCAGTAAAAAATGTAAATATTGACTATTGTGTCTAAAATATAGAATTGTAAAAACATTTCTTCTTGGAGGTTTAAGGAAAAATAACATAAACTTTTTGAGATACTTACTTATATTTATTACTCTATGGCATTGGAGAAATATTGCGTTAAATCTTAAGTAGTATCTCTTTACAACTAAAGCTCACAAAATATTATTAATATATTCGCCAATCTCTCAGAAACTCTTGGTTTTATAAAAATATATTATATATAAATATTTTTAATTTTTAATAGTACTACAATTTTGCAACGATAAGCTATTTAGTATCTCAAATAATTGCAGAGATACGGAAATTTCAGCTTCTGTAAAGTATCGTAAAAGTCATTTTCATGGGAAAATGAAAATATCCAGTTTATTTATAGTCTTAATCAAGGGCTAGATATGAATTTGAATCAAAATCGTTAGAGCCGATTTTGAGAAGATCGATTTTTTCTCTTTTCGCCCCTTACTAAACTACTCTTAATTTTAGGTTTAGACAGACACACAGACAAACGGCATTGCAAAGACCACTTTTTAGGGATCAGGGGTCATCAGACGTCGACATCCATCAACATTTAAGGTTAGATTTTTTTTTACGGTCACAATACTTTATCTTTATTTTTTGAAAAGTGATTATATATATATATATATATATANTATATATATATATATATTTGCGTATATCTTGAAAGCTATTGGTTTTACAAAAATATGTTGCGAATAAAATATTTGTATTATAAATAAATCTACATGTTTGTAATGATAAGTGATTTCCTATCTCAAATAGTTTTGGAGATATTATACAAAATGAGAAATTACGCTTCAGACCGGAGCCCTTGAATTCATTTTTCTGAAATATTGAGTGTAGCCATTTTGTTTGGAATATTTATAAATACTTTGAAATGAAATTTAATCAAAATTTTTAGAGCCTATTTTGAGAAAATCGGCTTATTCTCTTTTTGACCTTCAGTAAACTACCCTTAACTTTAGGGTTGGATATCCAATTCCAAATAAACCTCGGGACAACCCTATGAAAACCCTAGATACCAAGTTTTAGTCCGATCGCTAAAATAATTTGGGCTATAGTCCGAAGTATAGACAGACAGACAGAAATTCTAAAACAACTTTTTTGGATTCGGAGGGTCATGAAACGTCGAGAATCATCAAAGTCTAGAGTTCGATTTTTTGACGATCACAGTATTTTTTCTACCTGTAAGATAGCCAGAAAGTAAAAATCAATTATTTAATTTAATTTAGGATAAAAATAGAGCCATTTTAATTTTAATTTATTCATGAACACAAAATGTGGTAATTTAAAATGATTAAAAATCTATTAATATGTTTAATACCAGGTCCATTAACGGCCTTATCTATTGTATGGGTGAGTATTGTAGTTTTAAAAAATAGGCTGGGAAAATTAGCAAAACTATTATGTTCCATCACCTAATTTTTACTCTTTCGTATTCATAATATTTGCACTAGTATGGTAGGAATTAAGACTATGGGAGTTTAAGGATATGCAACTGCATTTGTGTGAAAAGAGGTTAATAAACCATTTAGGATAACCATCTAGAGTACACGCAAAAAGGATTTGAACTCCGACCTCCTCGTTTACTTCAAACAAGAATAAATCAGTTTGAAAAAATTGTTTTAGTAAGTAAAGATAATATTTTAGTAGTTTAAGTCAGATTAAAGTATATATTTATTTTTCAGTTTATTGTATTGCAAAAACTTCTCATTTATTTAATGTATTTAAATCACGTGATTCTAATAAGTTAAACCAAACCATTTAATTTATCTTTATATTTTCACAAAACCAGTTTTCATAGCTTACTTAGTCGTCTATATCGTAATAAACTCTTGCACTGATTTCCTCTATGTAAGACACCCTGTTGCAATTGTTTTAGAATGTTTATCTACTTCCCCCCGTCTTAAGTTGATCCTCTACTACTTTCGGCATTTAATCTGCAAATGTTGCAGTACAATGTGTCGATAAAGATTTGCACAATAATATTTTTGGCCAAATTAATTTTTTGTAATCCCCTTCCACAATATAGATGCCCTAAGACATGCGTTAAACTCATCTGAAGGTGTACGTCTCGCTAATACCGGCAAGGTCTGTTGGAGGTCACCAGCTAACCGAATGACTAACCCTTTCATGAGGGCTGAACTGCTCCTGAGGTATTTCAAGCTGTAATTTAGGGCCTCAACTGAGCGTTTGTGTGATATATTGCACTCGTCTCACACCATAAACCTGTACTGCTGCAACATGGCAACTCGGACAATGTTTTTGCTGATGGTGTGGGGGGGGGATTATTCCTGTGCAAGATTCAGCAGCAGACTGAGCCCTGAATGCGCAGTTCGACTGCCTTCAAGGAGTGTAGCAGATATGCCAGAAGAGGCCACAGCTACAGTCACAATTGTATCCTCCCAAATCTGTGCTAAAAGAAGATTCAGAAGGAGGGTTTTGCCAATGATACCAGGAGTATAGAGGAAAAATAGTATTTTTTTCCCCAGTGTCAATTTTACTTGGCACTTTATCAAATATGGTATTTTGTTCGGGGAGTAATCGTGGCACCATCACTGTCACTTAACTCTTGCAATGATCAAAAGTCGTATTCGAGCGCTCTTATTAGATCACCGGACACTCCTCCAATGTGCTGTGATCTGGCTATATCATATTGGCTCAAATCTTTACCAACAATTGGCATAACTTTATCTTCAATAATTACTTTAAGCGCCTCCTTTTAAATGTGCTAACTATATTTTAGATCGGGATGGGTGCATTAGAGTATGTACATAATATCTTCAGCCATAGCGTTCTTATAGTGCTCCCACAGTTTTAGATCATTTGATAACTCATGTTTTAACCAAAATTGCAAAAATCTATCTAATTTTGGATGGTTACTGGCCAAGCACAGCTACTTACATTGTGTTATTCCAGTTATAATCATTTTCCAGTAAATCCAGTGCTATGCAAGTGTCTTTGTAAGTTTCACTTACGCGATTTTCGACATTTCGTAAGCCTCTGAAAGACGTAGTTCCCCTGATTGTGTGAAGGAGCAATCTGAGGCATTAACACTCAAAACTACTCACGTGTACGGTTTATACACTTCCTAGAGCTTCGCATGTTGTTACTTATGAGGATTCTTCTACAGGTACACCTTGCGCATGTCGCTTCTACTCCTTCCAAAAATAATTCCTCGTGTAAAATTTTGGCACTTCCGAGTAGAGTAAGATCCGGGTGAAGTCGTGATTCCCACAAAGTAAAAAGAAAGGTGTCAAAGTGATTATGGGCGGATTCGTGACGCGCTCTTGCAGGTTACGTTCATTAAAATAAACAGGCTGCCCGTTCTACACGTGAACCACATAGTGAATCACCGATGAATGCCACTCGTGTATTGGGAAGATTAACCGCCACCCCACTGCCTCATTTCTGATTATGTACCGACCCACCTGATAGTTTGGAACTACAGCATACCTAGTTTTTCTCGCTCCAGGTTGGGATGAACGGGAACGTGATAAATAGATCGTGTCACCCGTAATTTCTCACCTATGTGAGCGCACCTTTGGTGTACCCGTGAATATGTCGTGGGCCACCTATAAATGTAGTCGACAGTATTATAATTTGTCTCAGGTCATTAGAGTTCACGCTACTTGGGGTTCAGCCTCAACCCATCGGCCAACTATTGTCTCCTCCTGGGTCTCAGACAGTCAAAGCTCTGCTTGGGGCTCAGCGTCAAACCATTGAAGCTCGATAGTCTCCTACTGGGTCTCAGATGCTCGAAGATCCACTTGGCGCTCAGATTGTTCACTCAGTCACATTTCTGCCCGTGTAAAATTTCTTCAGAGCGATAAATTATTGCTACTCTGGCCTTAGTAGAACGGTCCGATAATTTGCTCTTTCGCTTAATTGGCTATTCAAATGTATATTGCGAGTGTATGTATATTATATATTATATATATTATTTTTCCACCAATTATTATTATTATTATTGGCTTACACACACACACACACACACACACACACACACATATATATATATATATATATATATATACTGATACAAAGAGAAAGGTAAGATAACCTAACTTTTTACTCTAAGTCTAATTATTAAGTATCAAAAAAATAAAAAAAATGAGGTGTGGCTGTGTCGTGGACACGGCCGTGTGTTGTACTTGAATACGTTTATATAACGGGCTATATTTTTTAAATAAAATATTTTTATTTATGTATTTAGGATAAAAGCAAGGAAACAAATAATTATTGTGTTATAATTATTGTATTTTTGATAATATTTTTTTATTTAACACCTTATTATATTCACTGTCACTACTTTAAACTAATGTTTTATATACAATCGATAGATTTTGACGACAGCTGACGATTAAAACCTAAACGAACATCGTAGCTTCTCCGAGTCAAAAGTTATACTAATTGCAAATCTCGATACGCAGCAAAATAACCTCAAAATGGCGGCACTATTCTAGCTTATCGTAATGAATTATTTGATCCTTTAGCTATCCAGTAGTATAATTTAATTTTGGATGTAGAGGAAAGATTCGAAACTACAACACCAAACTGTATCCCCCGATTTTGTTATCATTAGATTTTTTGAATTGCCCCCGTATGATAGCAAATTTAAAGATGTATTCACGTCAAAACTACACTTAACAACAAAACTAAACCAGCCATAATAATAATAAATGGAAAAGTAATTAATTGCTAACCAACCACCAAAAATAACAGAAATGTTACGGGGAACCAAACAGATTTTCTAGAAAACTTCACCCTACAACAAAACTTAACAAACAATACTAATAAAAATTGAAAATAACTACGGACCAAATTAAATGCTAACCAACAACCAAAATGACATCTAAATTATAGATGTTACGGAGAACCGCACAGTATTTCTTGAAAACTACACTTAACATCAAAACAAATTAAAAGAAGAGCAACAAATGTAAAAACTAAGGAACAAAAGTACTACCAACAACCAAAAAAATAAATAAATTTTACGGGGAGCCACACAAGAGTTTCTAAAAAACTACACGTCTTGACAACCAAACTAAACTAACTGTAAGAAGAAGAAGAGGTAATGGAAAAAAAACTAGGGAACAAATTAAATGCTAAACATTCACAAAAAGAAAAAAACAAGGCGAATGGAGAACCGCACATACTTTGTCGACTACTATCAACAAATCATGAAAGGAAAAAGGCATTAGTACAGAAAATAGAAACAACCAACACCAAACATAATTTATCTTTAGGTTTAAGATTGAAGTGTATTCTGTATCAGTGTAATTATTACTCCTTGGATTTGGAGCTGATTTGGCAATAAAATAAAATAAATGAATTCTACATTCAATAGGAGTATAGAGCGATTGGTCACGTGATTTAAGACAATATTTGAAAAAACATCAATTTTATTGGATTTTAATAAAAACTATATGACCTATATGTTAACCGAGCGCCCGAATTATATCCATGTGAGATTTCAATCCAATCGGTACAGTGACGTGATGGGCGTGATTGAGCAACAAACAGACAAACGACAATATTTCATTTTTACTTTCTCTCTATCTTACAGGTAGAGAAAGTATGGTGATCGTCAAAAAAATCGAACTCGAGATTTTGATGAATTTTGACGTTTCATGACTTCCTGAATCCGAAAAAGTGGTTTTTGAATTTCCGTCTGTCTGTCTGTCT
>CABFWO010000162.1:0-33125 GCA_902155825.1 Timema genevievae | reverse complement strand
ACATTAAACTGTTTGAAATGCTCTTAGGTGGACAAAGATGCGCCTCTTTTCTCATTGATTATATATCATTGTATATTATTTTATGCGTGTTCTTATGTGGAGTGGTGATGATACAATGTACATTATTCCGTTCAGAAATCTTACGAGTTTATAGAAAGAGAGAGAAAGTCTGTGCGGTGTGCCGTACCATTTATTTCATATTAGTAGTATTGTGATCAAAACTTTTTGCCCTACCTAACCAATTACTAGTCTATCAATTATCTATTATATTTTTTGTTTCCACTAAATTGTTTTCTAAATTAAAATTCAAAATTCAAATAATATAGGTTATAAACGTAAATGATAACAAAACAAAAATTATTCATCCTTTTACTAAATATATGGCCAGTAATGTTTTACATCATAAATTAGGTTCGTTTGTGAAAGATAATGACAATGACATAGCATGTAATGTAAAATTGGTTTTGGATAATGTTTTCATGAAACAGTGAATGGCCAAATGGTAAAGAAACCAAACTAAATATACTTTTTTATTGGAAAAGCAAAAATAAGGGCTTTTGTATTTCATTAGATGACATAAACTTAATTAAAACATTCTGAAAATTGAAAAATGACACCAAGACACGGGAATCGAACCCGGGAATCGAACCCGGGACCTCTGGCCTAGTACGCCAATGCTCTAACTACTGAGCTATCCAGGATTCGTCCCGTGCCCAGGGTCATTCTTCACTCATATTTTAAGGCAGAGTCTATGATGGACTAGCGGAAATCGTCGGCTACAATCCTGGATAGCTCAGTGGTTAGAGCATTGGCGTACTAAGCCAGAGGTCCCGGGTTCGATTCCCATGTTCAGGTGTCATTTTTCAATTTTCAGAATATGATATCTAGATGGAATAATTCCCACTAATAAGCATAATAATAGCTCTGGCTATTAATTCTTAATTAAAACAGTATTTATAATATTTTCCTTTTGCATTTATAGTTTAAAGGCTATATTATATAGACTATAAGCTTCAGCATTCATTTTATTGGACTTGTAGATAGAAAAAAAATGTGATCGTCTTCTTACTATTTGTCTAATTTATCCTTGTAATTAGTCTATGAGTTAGTGATAGTAAAGATAAAACTATACAGTAAATGTGCTGACATTTTAATGTAGGCAGAGTTGAAAACCATTCGCAATGAGACCCGCCTCGGTGGCGTAGTTGGCTAACGCGCCGGTCGTGTTGAGCCAGACCACCGAGGACGGGAAGATCGAGGTTCGAATCTCGGTCGGGTGAACTGGGGGTGGTTTTTCCTAAATGGTTTTACATTCTCCCTCCACGCAAATGCGGGTTCACTTCCTCTAAATTCAACCTCCCCAATTCCTAATCCATTAGTGTAATTAGTACTTAAGCGTATAACCCGAACGGGTAGTAAGACGCGGTGCTAAATAATAATAATAACATTCGCAATGAGGAGGGGGTTTGGGATTGATTCCAGAGTAAGGCCACTGTATTTCTATAAAATTCATCCATGACCTCAAATTAGTACTCATTACACCCACCCAAGATTCTAACAATTACCTTCCCATCACTGAATAGCCAAGACTGTACCAATCCACTTCTGTGGTTTAGTGGTATTAGTCGTCACTTTATCCATACACAGGATTACATATTACAGGGAGATCAGGGTTCAAATCTTGGTCTGGTGTAATGTAGGAGGTTTTCCCTGAATATTTTCCCACTCTGCCCTGTACACAAATGCGGTTACATTTTATATAGAATCAACCATCCCCTTTCCTAAACACATTAGCATAATTATTGCATACATGTACAGCTCAAACGAATATTAACACGCAGTGTTAATAAAAAACAAAAAGTAGAATCTTCCACACAGCTTTTTCCACGTATCCACTTGTGCGTCTCATAAGGATTACTAACGACGTAAGATAAAAGGACATGAATAAGATGTCTAATTGGAAGGATACAAGCCAGCATTTGTATGGTGGAAAGGATGGAAAGCACATTTTTTTTAAACTCGACGCACAATTATTCAGGGGTTCAAACCCTCAGTTCAGACCCACATTGTTGTGCTGGAATAATTCTACCAATGAGCCTTATGGAATAAGTTGATAGAAGTTAAAATGACTCAAGTCTTAAGTGGCCTCTTCTATTATTTTTTTATTTACTCAAATATTATCTAACGTCGTACCTGAAGCGTAAATATAGGTTTGCAAAGGAGTGTACGTAGCAAGTTTATAAGTTGCTCGTCGTCATACAAGTAATAGGATTTCAGTGTTAGGGGAGCGGTGTGCAGGGCACTTTGGGGAAGGTTTAACACTGTACTCTAATCATCCTGGTGGTAATACTGCGCTTGTGATGATGACAGCTCCTTACAACGTGAAGACAAGGAATCAGAGAGAAGCTTAGATTATAGGAACAGGGGTGGGAATGTAGGGAACACGAGTTGAGGGCGGTGTTTTAGCAGTCTTTGTAGAAAAATATTTGTTTGGCCAAAATAAATAAAACATTGCTTCATTAGAAACATGTAGTTTAATTTTATTAACAGGGTTATATCAACAGTTGTTAAGGAGCTGTCATGAGCATAGATTAGATTAGATTACAAACTTCTTTAACTAAAAGAAAAGGGTGTCATTAAATTCCAGGACACCCTAGACAGCTATTCAATAACTTTTGATGTCACCATGTGAGGTAAATTAAACTATATGTTTGTATTGATGTAATATTTGATTTATTTAGATTTAATTTCAAATCACTTCACCTCACTTTTAAAAGTATCAAACAGAAATATTAAATATAAACATTAAGACGGTGAACTGGTAGCGTTAACTTGACTACAACTTAATTGGTTTTCATACAAAAGGGAATGGTTTGAATTCCAGCTCCAGGTACTCTGAATAATTGGTTTCCATTCGGGTTTTTACATTCTCTCCCCAGGGTAGGGCTGCTGTATTTCCATAAAATTCACCCATTTTCTCAGGCTAATTAAGGATACCCGCAGAGGTGGCTGAGCAGTCTGTTTTGGGGTCACACCTAATCAATGTACACCGTGCAGCTGTTTATAAAATAAATCGCACAACCTGGTATCTCTATAAGATTAATATTAATGGTTATTTCCAATTTTAATAAAGCTTGACTGGTAGGCTAAACAAATCTGTGATAGAGGTAGTCTAATTTTAATTCTGTTACTGCATACAATGCCAAAATAAGTGATAATTTGTTTACAAAAAAAAATTGTTAGGGTAGTTCCGTGTGAATCCAATATTTTAACACTTTTGAACCTTACCAACTTGGATTGTTTTTAAATTTGGCTCATCTAATGTACCCAAAAGATGGTAAAAATTTAATTTTTTTAAATTTTTATCTGCAGTAACTTTTGAGTTACAGACCTCTGAAATTTTTTATTTTTTTAAATGCAATTTTGCGTTGACACGCAGTTACAAAATAAATGATCACATACTCAAGGTAGAAATTAAATTAAAAGCTGGGGGGAAAATGTTTTGTAGCTTATTATATGATTTTTGTTCTTTGGTTATTTTCTCATTTTAAAACCACCTTTGTTGTCTAGTGGTCAAGAATTCCTGGTTACTGATCCAGAAGCCCAGGGTTTGGTCCCCAGCACTCCCGGATTTTTTCTATGAAGCATTGGCTCTATAACGCGGTCAAACTCAAACCTATCGAGAACAATTGAGGAGCTACTTGAATGAATAAGTAGCCGATTCGTTCTAAAAAAACTGAGATTAGTGGCTGTGGTATCGTATTGCCAATGGAGCGCTAGTGTGTCTATAAATACGTTCTACTCAGAGTCTAATGGCATGGTTAGAATTTGTCGACACTTGATTGTTCTTAAAAAGGCCAAAATAAAAGTAAAAACCTCTGACTGGAGATATGAAAAAGGTAAATTTTCACTATACTCCGTATATCATGATAAATTTTCGAAGAATGTATTCTCGTAGTGCATGAGACGAGGGTACAAGTTTAAAAAAAAATCCTTCAATTTGTCAACTCAGATTTATTGGATGTAACCATATTCGTCTACTTTTCACTGGCATATTCTCTTCCCTGTTTATTTTAACTGATTCATACTCATAAACCAAAATATTGTCTATAAAAGCTAGCTAAAAATTTGGAAAAAAATACACTTTTATATTCTATTCAGTTCGTGCTACGATGAGCGAAAACAACCCCAACGGAAAGCCATCGAGCATGACTGTACTGTCGCTGTATCGAGTGTGTACCGTTGCAGTATCGCTGATGTAAGTGACCTTGATCGCGGCCGTAGCTTTACTGTATCGTGGCAGCACCACTGATGTAAATAGGGCCTAGAGTAAAGAAACCTGTAATTAAATAATGCTGGCAACTATTATGAAATCTCCTGAAAAGTTACTACTGCTATATATACGACACTCATTCACAAGGACATTCTATTTCTTCTCTTTTAAAGATTAATTAATTTTACTAACAAAATTACAAACTTATATCAAAAATAGATGTTCGATATATATTTCTAAAACAATCTGGTAAAATTTTTGAATCATGAACACATATATAGAGTTCTTGAAAAATTAAAACCTTTCATTCGTTTTTTTTTTTCAAAACATAGATACTTTGTTTTAACTTTGTTCGAAAAACATGGAGGAAATCTTTGTTAAATTTGTTAATGTAAGAATACTAGAATATATCTTCTGTGCTTGACTTTATATTTAAACATCGTTGGAAACTATAATCATACTACCAAATTACGTGCAGGTTTACACGATTGCTAAAGGTTTTGCTGATTCTCACCATGATTTTTGGTCACACACATGTCAAAGGTTGACTTGCCCTGAATTAAATACGGGAACATCATCCGTTTGTTTGGAAAATTAAGAAAATGAAAGTCAAATATCTACATATTATGATATGCGCTACTATAATATCCATTAAACCTTCATTTACACATGCACGATAAGTAATGATCCGACATTGTATTGCTCTCTAAAAAAACTAAAATGTTACATATCAACAAAATAAAATGTACGATAAAACTATTAAGAGGAAAAACAGAAAACACTGTTGTTTTTTTCTTCCAGTCAGTACAAAAGATTCTATTTACTAGGATAACAATATGGTTCTAATCATTTTCTCATTAATCATCTTGCCAGTCAAGGAATGGATCTAGAATAGGAAGCGTTCCTAACAGCAGCGTCACGATATTATAATTCAGGCCCCGCCATTCTCCCTCCTGTGAGACGGTGTGCGGATAGAATCAATATTTCCAGACGGTTTATTGTGTCCTCTTAAAAGTATGTTGTTTAGTTAGTTTAAGCATGACTGTACCACTGTATTTTTAATCTAGCACGTTCAACACAAGAGCTATTTTTTTATGTGTCTGTATTCCTTGTCTCAGACTATCATAACTATATTTATTTTGATTACACTGATGAGGTATATATGAGGAAGGTAAAACAATAGAAAGTTTACTTACACTTAATTAAAGGCAAAGTTTTTTTTTAATCCTTAGCTACCTGAACGGGACAAGATCCACGATCCCCACATCACCACTAAACTGAACCTCCTGAGTAAAGTCTTTGTCCACGTACCCATCAATGCAGAAAAGGTTTATTAAAATATTAGAAGGTGGAGGATATTAATTGTATTAAGAGGGTTATTTAGACTTTAGAGGAAATTTACACACGTTAGCGTAGAGGAAGGGTGAAAAAACCACCATCAGTGACCTCCACCTGGAATCAAAGCCAGACCTCTCCGTTAATGGCAATCCCATGCAATGTGAGTCTAATGAGTTTCGACCACGCAGCCACCAGTGTGGATGACCAAAACATGTTATGAATTCCATCACACCTCACATAAAACAAGTTCACCATTGATGCCAACGAAATACAAGAGCAACTCAGAATGTGTTTGTAGGCAGAAAAATATTAACAAGATTTGTCTAACTGTAGCACCGTAGCAGATTAAGATGTGATTTCCCGAGCAAAATATTTCCCTTTCACTCGATGAGTCTTCAGGGTCTTTACTGGACGAGATTTTTGAAATTCCAGAATATTTCCATTTTATCCAGTATGTTTTATTTAAAATCCAGTATATATGAGAATACATATGAAATTTACCCGGCATTCAGTACAAACATTTCTCTTAAGTTTCTTTTTAGCACCACCTCTTAATACTCGTTCGGGTTATAAGCTGTGTAGGAGCAGACAACGACGCAGGGTAGGCGCAGCAGAGGCAGAGGGCTGGCAGAGGGCAGGCATAGCACAGGAAGAGGTTTCTTGCAAGGCACCGCACATTGAACACAGTCCTGGCAGAGGGCAGGCATAGCACAGGAATAGGTTTTTGCAAGTCACCGCAGATTTGAAGAGAGTCAGGGAGCTTTCACCCAGTGGTACAAGATGTGATATGGCGTGTGAATTAGAGGAACTTCTGAGAGATTTGGTTTCCAAGTCAGACTCTGAATTAAATAATTTAATTTTACTCTACTCTCTTATCTAAAAAAGAAAAAAGACGAAAATTATAATTTACTTAATGCGCAGTGTCTAGTAACATCTAATTCTTCTAATAGGTTATACAAATTACTGTAGATTAATTTCACTAACTACAAAAATCTATAATATTACATTTAACGTTCGAGTAATTCAGTTCAATAGCAATCTTTTCCCATAACTCATCTTTCAGCTTCGTCCTCATGTAGTCTGGATTGCTTGTTTCATATAATATTGGATGGTCTTGAACTAATGAATAAGATGTTTCATCACAATACACTAAAATTACGTGACAGAGGCGCAGAGGACACAGGAAAACTGTGCGTCTACTGCAACCAGAGAGAGGCGGGAAAGAGGCGTGAAAGAGTTATTCCTACACTACACCTGCACTCTGTCCAATGTTCGGTAGCCCATAAGAACACGTGTATTACAGATTTTCCTCTTCCTCGGCTGCCCCTCTGCTGCGCCTGCCCTATGTCCAATGTGCGGCGGGCTTAAGCGTTGTGTGTTTGCTTGCGTAAATTAAGATTGTATTAATACCATAATAACAACAAGCACCAATGGGAATGTTAGGAAAATATTTCAGTCTCGTATTTTCTGATTTGATGGTGATGAGGTCAGGGTCCAAACCTCAGTCAAATGTCGGCCTGCTAAGTGATTTTACTTTCTCATATAGAAGCTATTACCTTGAATTATCTTGAAAATAGCTATAGCAATTTTGCTTAAAATGTATATACTATGGGGAGTGTTTGACATGACAAATAAAACTGTACACTTAATTTTCGAGGAAAAAATAGTTTGAGATTAGTTCAATGACGACGTTTTTATCAAGCTTTAATAAGATTTAAAAAGGCTCTTGTCATTTTATTCTAAATGGATATTGATAGGTTTTTGATACATAATTTTATGCATTTGTTTTTCTTAGAAAGAATAATTTTATAGTAGTTTGCAGATGACTGATTTTTTAAAATATATGTTTTTTAAAAACAAGCATCAACGATTTTGTTTTAAATTATTATTTTGAGTCTATTTTATATGAAAAATAATACTGTTTTCTATTTTTATAAAATCATCTAGTTTTTGAAAATTTGAAATAAAAAATATGACACTGAAGATTTAATTCAAAATGGGTATTTGTGAAATATTTTCATTTTAAATATGAAAATTTGGTAGTTTCACGAATAACTTTTTTTTAATTGTTTAAAAATATAACTCTTCTAAAAATTTGAAATTGGTTAAAAATGTTTGAACAATTAGGTTTAAATGTTATATATAAAAAGTGTTTATTGTACATAGGTAAAAAGATGATTGTTTGTTTTTATAAGTAAAACTTACTTTAGGGTAGTTTACTGAAATCTCATTTTTGAAAATTTTATTCCTAGCTATAATACACGATAAGATAATGTATTTGTGATTATGTCTTAACATTTAATTTTTAGTGGTTTTTTTCATTCTCTTTCTTAATCCTACCTTCCTCCTCTTTTTTAATTTGTGGATATCTTAAACGGGTAGTAAGACGCGGAATGAGAAGAAAAAAATTATCATTTAATCATTTAAGGGATGTTATAACCATAAGTTTGAATTTAAAACTATTCTTAGTAACTAATATTTTAGATACAAGTTTAGTTTCTAAGCTCAGTTGATATGCTATTCATCTTATATCCAGGAAACCTAATCGAGGATAAATAAGCCAACATATTAAAGCCAAACCCAAAGAAAATAGCTATCGCAACATAGGTACGTAGGAAACAATAACATTTCTCCACTTACACGAAACGATAAGTCAATCTGAAGTGGATCTATTATTTTAACACTTTGGAGCAATCTGTGAAGATAGAATAACCACAAACAATGGGGGCAATTTATTGAATTTCCTAGCGAAACCGCACACAACTATTCAATTTCTTTCATTTCGTTTTGGTCAGTAAGAAAGATTGCCGCCGCCTCCTCCTCCACACGCCCAACACAAGCCTGACCCCGAATAACACTCGCCCCTGCTATTCCACATTCCAAAGCTGCAATAACAGCCAGATTGAATTGATGTTCACTTATTCGTTTTTGATATTAATATCTCAAGTGATCAACTCTTCTCGACAAGGTCTCTTGACAAAGAAAAATGAACATAATTTTTACTTTCCCGCTACCTTACTGGTAGAGCAAGTATTGCGATCGTCAAAAAAAAAAAAAAAATTGAACTCAAGATTTTGATAAATTTTACCGTTACATGATCTCCCGAATCTGAAAAAGTGATTTTCGCAATTCCGTCTGTCTGTCCGTCTGTCTGTACCTTGGAGTAGAGCCTAAACTATTTTACCGATTGAGTTATAAATTGGTATACAGGATTTTCATAGGGTTGCCCCGAGAAGTTTTCGGAATTAGATATCTAACCCTAAAATTAAGGGTAGTTTCCTTAGGGGTGAAAAGAGAAAAAATCGATATCATCAAAATCGGCTCTGACGATTTTGATTAAATTTAATTTCAAAGCATTGATTAATATTACAAACAAATTGGCTATTCTCAATTTTCTCGTCAAAATCACTAAGGGTTCCAGTCTGATTAATAAATTCTCATTTTTTTTATCATATCTGAGAATTTATTTATCATATTTCCGTAGCTCTTTGAGATATGAAATTACTTATCATTGCATAAATTTAGGTCTATTTATATTAAAAGTATTTTATTTGAAATATATTTTTACGAAACCAATAGCAATGCGATGACCTGAAGATGTACAACTCCTAATAAAATGTCAAAAATTTTAACTGGAAGTTGAAATTTTAGTAGGAAATGTTGACCCTTTTGGACCCAATAGTGACATTTTTTATTGGTCCAAATATACAAAGGAGGTCTTTAATCCTTTAAAAATATTTTTTTTAAATTTAAAACCGTGAGTCAAAAAATGTTTTACCTAATTATAGTGCAATTTATGTTTGGGTTTGGTAGTGTATTTTATTTTGTTTCATATATATTACGAGTTTTGAGAAATATCTCCATTTTTAAACAATGGAGTGAGAAAGTCCATACAGAGTTCCGTACCATTTATTTTTACTATCACTAATATACCTTCATATCATCGTACTGGATATTATAGACTTAGGTCGTATTTATTTATAATCTAGTATGGGGAATCACCAATCTCCTTGCATATGATAAATTATTATTATTAGCACCGCGTCTTACTATCCGTTCGGGTTATACGCACTTACGCTAATGTGCAATGGTAGGGTGATTGTGAGATGAAATGGAGGACCTACAGTTTAACGTGAAATCCGAACCACGGTGGAGGCCTGGCATTCCTCACATTCACAAGTTGTGATTAATACACATCTTGTCAGAGGTGAAGGAAGGGTTCAGCAATCAGATAAATCTGTGCCGGGACCGAGGTTTGAACCCCGGACCCCCAGCACAGAGGTCCGACACCTTACCCCTAGACCACCAGGTCACCCCATATGATAAACAAGTGATTCATAAGCATGTTAGCTGGCCTCAGGATATAGGGGTAACAGCCCCTGGCCGTTGATCTAGAAGTTTCGGGTTCGATTTCCAGCTGGTTCCGGGGAATTTATCTCCAAAGGGGAATAACTCCCATGGTCGCAAGGGTTTGGCTAATTAGGCTTAAGTTAGGCTTATATATGCATTACTTTACCTCGTTTTATTCATTATCATCACCCACTCACCCCATCGGAACATTGGAGGAGCCTCCATTAAAAGTACTTACGATTAATACATTCGGACGTCCCCTGGGCAATGGTACATTAGTATTGGCTAATATTTCCGCAACCTGAGCTATAAATTGCAGTAGCCCAGACATGCTGTTATTATCAGCGTGTTATTCGTAGGCCTATATCTTGTGATAGATTGACTCCCCAAACTAGACTAAAAATATGTTCTTAAAGTGAATTAGCATACGAAAGATACATTTAAACTAAGAATCTATGAGTATAAGTGAACATTAAATTGTGCGCATGCGCGTGGGTACAGAAAATGAAATATCGTTTCCATGGTTCTACCCAAACTGTTAAAAAATAATATTAAACTATGTAATTTAATAAATGGTATATACTATAGATCTTTAGCGTTTCTTAATATAAGAAAACCGAGACTAAATGAACCTAAACTTAACGTAGACGTGTTGAAGGTTAGATTAGTCTGAGATTTATATTTATGTTATAATAAAAAAGATTAATCATGTAAACACAAGCCCACGTTCATGTTTAATTTCGCATCTTATTCTGTGTCCACGCACCGTGCGCGTATATTGACGCGCACATCTCCCCACGGCTGCTTGTTAACCTGTAGAGGTGAATTAGCATTTTTCGGTGGATGGATTTAACAAGGGGTAGATTGCACTTGTAGTTGCCAAGTAGTGCACTCAGACGTGAGGAGATCGTTGGAAACAGTTGGCTAGAGGCATCACAGTGGTAGAATGACCAACATGGCTTCGCGTGGTAGAAAGGCAGTACATAGAATTGAGCCTGTTTTTATATCTGTTGGGGTAGACCTTTATCGATTTCATAAAATCAATTTTTTTCTACATGTAGAATCAATTTAAAACCATATTTATAGGGATTTATTTAAATATGAAATAGTATCCATTTGCTTTAGTAACATAGATAACCTTAGTTGGATAAACTAATATTTTTGGAGTCGTACAGCACTTTTTGTGAGAGCTATAGTAACTAAAATTTAAGAGGTATACAGGCAGAATGGCTCAGTTGAAAAATGTTTTTGTTATTCTTATGGACAGATTGTGGATCACTTTTATTTATTCTGATTAATTTGAATAAGTTGA
Source organism: Timema genevievae (assembly GCA_902155825.1). Classification (NCBI taxonomy): domain Eukaryota; kingdom Metazoa; phylum Arthropoda; class Insecta; order Phasmatodea; family Timematidae; genus Timema; species Timema genevievae. Next base: position 21,852 of record CABFWO010000162.1, on the reverse strand, counting down.
TGTTTTACTGTGTGATTATTTATTAAAATTTACATCATGAGTTTTATTTTTAGTCACTCTTATAATGTTGAATAAAAATACACAATTATAATACAACATTTTTAAAAATATTCTAAACTATCAAATTTTAAGCATGGAGTAGTTGAATATAACTCTTATGCAATAATAATAGTTGAACTAGGATATATTTTTTTTTTAATTTACATTACATCAAAAAACCCGCCTCGGTGGCGTAGTTGGCTAACGCGCCAGTCGTGTTGAGCTCGACCGCCGAGGACGGGGAGATCGAGGTTCGAATCTCGGTCGGGTTAACTGGGGGGGTTTTTCCTAAATGGTTTTCCACTCTCCCTCCACGCAAATGCGGGTTCACTTCCTCTAAATTCAACCCTCCCAATTCCTAATCCATTAGAGTAATTAGTACTTAAGCGTATAACCCGAACGGGTAGTAAGACGCGGTGCTAAATATATAATATTACATCAAAAACCTTATTCAACACTTGTTTGAAAACATTTTCTTTAGTTTTATTTGAAAAAAGTACAATTTAAAAAGAAATGAATATTAAAATTTTGAATGTGCAAGTTTTTTCCTTTAATTTATTTTTTACAGGATAACAGAATTTAAATGTACCATTTATACCTACAACTGCAACCTAATCAGAGTTTTTGACCATCTCTCTAAATCTATTCAAAAATATTTTTGATAACTACCACAACATTTAACTTAAATTAAAACTAACAAAATATCATTATCATTTTATTCGAATTAATGGCTAGGCTAAGTTTATACAAAAATTATAAATATGAAAGTCTACAGAGTAAAATTATTTTAATTTTTTTTTCTGGTTTCCCGCTTTATTTCCGCGGGAAGTCATAACTTCCCGCCCAAAACTTTCTCTAAGTCAAAATGTAGTTCCCACCCGGGATTAACCATTCTTATTTTTTTAGTTTATTTTGCATCGCATTTTACTAGCCCTTCATGTTATTCTATATTTTTATAATAATTATAGGTATTTCATTGTTTACACCTCAAATAAATGTCTAGTTATACTAATTGTTAGCCCCATACATTACTTTACCTTAACAATGGTACGCAAAAAACATAAAATAGCTAGTTTGAGTACTTATAAACTCGTGAACTGTGATGATTTTAAATCATTAAGTCACTATTTTTGACTTGTACACTTGTTGAAATTATGCAATAAGTTTGTTATTGTCGAATGATCATAATTTCTTTATCTTAAAAAATTAGACAATAATTTAGTTATTCTTTGTTAGGTTTAACGAGTGCTTTATTTTTGCCCAGCCTATACACAAGCTGATCTCACTTATTGCTGTAGTTTGGCTACGTGCCTCGCAAGTACAGTTACCGCGTGACCTTGAACGGGTGGTCCCGGGTTCAAAGGTGAGGTGTTAGCGGGAGTCTTAATAGATATCATCAAGTGCGATGAGTCTGGCTCGAATCGCTTCCGTGTCGACTGGCGCGAGCGCGCGCACACATACTAACACGATGGAGGTACGCATACCCTCCTACTGGGGATCTGCCCGACTCTCAATCGCTAATGTAGAAAGCCTCAATGTTTTACCTTTGGAACAAAAACAATACGACCAACAACGTCTCAGTAGCGTAGCAAGGGGGATACGTGGAGTGTGGTCTAGCCATGGTACCATCGGTCGAGGTGTGCTATAGAGATGTAATTTTGTAAAAAAAAGAAAGCAAAAAGAAATTAAAATAAGTTGAAAAAATATATAAAATAAATTATTTAAATCCCTTTGTTATGAATTATTGTTTTATGTTTGTAAAATAAGTACTCACTTTAAATCATTAAAATGTAAGTAAGGTATTTAAATATTGAAAGCGCGCCACATTTACGCCCTCCAGTATTGGTAGATGGCAACTCAAGATTTCCAATCCCTCATTTGTAAAATTTAATTTAAAAATAGAGCTAACCTTCTTAATGAGCTGAGCAGCTAACTCAATTTTTGAGACTCTGTCAGTTATATTTCTACGTTTTGACCTACGAGTTTAACTGCCCTTTGTTAGGGTAAAGGTTGACTGATCTAGCTGCCCTCGGTTAGGTTAGGAACTCACTGCCTTAACTGAATTTTATTAGATTAGGGGTTCACTGCTTTAGCTGAATTTTTTAGGTTAGGAGTTCACTGCTTTAAATGATTTTTGTCAGGCTAGGAGTTCACTGCTTTAGCTGAATTTTGTTAGGTTAATGATTCACTGCTTTAGCTGAATTTTGTTAGGTCAGGGCCTCACTGCTTGGAAGCCTTTTATTAGGTTGAAGTTTGCTACATTGCTGCCTTTATACAAGATTGGTTTTGCAGCCTTAAATTTATTTAGGCTCTTACTAAGCTTCTTATAAAAAATAATCTTATAATAATTTGGTTTCTACACTCAGTAGGGTGTGCCAAAATTGAAACCCGTGACAGGCATCAGTCAAATGGCCTTGCTATGCCACTTCATTGCCCTTCATTTATTTTGTTCGAACGGTGACCTGGTGGTCTAGGGGTAAGGTGTCAGACTTCTGTGCTGAGGGTCCGGGGCTCAATCCTCGGTCCCGGCACAGATTTATCTGATTGCCAAATCCTTCCTTCACCTCTGACAAGACGTGTATTAATCACAACTTGTGAATGTGAGGAATGCCAGGCCTCTACCGTGGTTCGGATTCCACGTTAAACTATAGGTCCTCCATTTCATCTCACAATCACCCTACCATTGCACATTAACGTAAGTGCGTATAACCCGAACGGGTAGTAAGACGCGGTCTTAATAATAATAATAATAATAATAATAATAATAATAATAATAATAATAATAATAATATTTTTTCGAAATGTCCAACTTAGGCTGTCCACAACTTATACTAAATATATCAATCGGTAGCACGTCTCGACACTGAGTTAGATGTCCCAGGTTAGATTCCTGGCACAGAATATGTATGTATCATTGATAGAATTGGGTCCTCCCATTTCACAGTGATGACCTAACGCCCGGGACACTGGATATTTTATGTATTTTAGAATTAAACTCCTTTTTAACATATGTGATTATATGATCAGCTGGATCAGAAAGAGCCCGTTTAATACCCCGAACTATTTTTTTTAGCACCGCATTCTACTACCTGTTAAGGTTATTTACGATCTACGCTAATAGTTTTAGGGATTATGGAGGTATAGAAAGTGTACCCACATTTGCATTAAGGGAGAGTGAAAACCCATATTGTAAAAACCACCCTCAGTACACCCGATCTAGATTCAAACCTTGATCCCCCCATCCCTCCCGGTCATTCGTAGTCTGTCTACTGCGAGAGTAGTGCGTTTGAGCATACGGCCACATAATAGGGTCCCAAATTAACAATAACAGCAATAATAATAAGAAAAAACTAAATATAATGTAAAATAACACAACAGGGGAGGACCTAATCTACATGATTATAATTCACAATATAATAATTACACAAAAACTTGCATATATAGGCAAGCGGACTTTTATTCAAGCTCGTTTAAACGGGTTTTGCTGATTATAAAATGGTTAAGGTTTGATTTCTGGCTGGGTTCACTGAGAGTGTCATTTTCTAATGAGTCTCTTCTATTCAAATGAGAACACATTTGCTTTATTCCTATCATATAATTACTTCCCCATTAATTAAATTAAATGTGGATAATCCAAATGGGTGGTGAAACTCAGTGCAGAAAAAAAAAACACTAACAGAGAAATACAATGAAAACTACATTTTCTCCCTACCCCGTGTTCCACGTCTTGATATCAGCCTGGGTTATTCACATGTTGATGCTAAAACGGTAAGGATGAGGAAGGTACAATTTATAATGTAGTGGTTTCCAGTATGGAGTGCATCCCCCCCCCACACCGTGAAGCAAATCCAGGGTAGGTAACGCGATACAATTAGGAAATAACTTTCAAAACCAACTAGGAATTGAAGGAATTTTATGTTTCAATCCCACTTAAAAGTATGTAGAATATTTTTTTCTTGCACTATTGGCAATAATGCCTATCATCTGTAATTCATATATTAAGCGACTAGCCAATAGTAAGACGCTCTATTCCCCCCCTCCCCCCTCAGATAATATTGCGGCCACGTGCAGCACAGCCCAATTTTAAATTAAAACTCTCATAAAAACCCAAAAGCGTTTTCAACTTGAAGTGGAAAGCGATTTGAGGTGCGCCCTGTCAAAAATAAACCCGAATATTTAAGAAATGAGGCAAACAAAACAGTGCCAACCATCATCACTCTAATAATTTTAAATAATTCTTTTTGTACCATTATTTTGCCAGTGATACATTGATTTTTGCATAAAATAAAGAAATGACTAGAAAACCAAACTTTTTTTTAAGTGTGTTTAATAAACATTCTAAGAAATAGGAGAGGGCGTGAGAATCTTATGATCCATCTATCAAGGAGGGTGTCAGATGAAAAAGATTGAGAACCGATTATTTAAAAGAAAGGTTCCTGAAAACTGTGTGGAAGGAGAGTTGTAAGCAATTGATGAAAAAAAAACACTTCACTAAGCCCAGCTAGGATTGTAGTCTCAAATTATCCATCACGGGAAATCTAGAGGAATTGGCTATGACGCTTTTGGCCGATTTCCCGTCCATGCCGATCGCGCACGGATTCCCAAAACAAAGTGTAAACTGTAGTTACGGTTGTCTCGCCTAGAGGGAAATGCTGCTAGTGCAGTAGTTGGCCTGTCAGGTAATAAGCAGGGTGGGCGGTGGGGTGAGTGGGGGGTATGTTGTTCTAAACTTACACTTGTATGTAAGCCTTTCGTGCATCGAACCTCGCTTGGAAGGAAGGAGTTGTTTAAAGGCGTAAGTAGTATTTAGCACGATACGTAGTTAGCATAGTATTGTTTTGTTGCAACAGGGTCTACAGTGATTTGTGAGAAGGATCGTGGAAAATAAAGTTAAGAAAGTAGTTTTGTGCGTGCGAGCCATAAATAACTTTTCAGATGTATTTATTTTTATTATATTCCCACCGCCGTTCGAGCTATACTATTTTAACTACGCTAATGGAGTAGCTATGAGGAAGGTAGAATGCTTACTTTCAAATAACTTTTTAAAAAACCCAACAAATCGGCATATTCAGCCAAGATTCGAATGTTTATTCCCCTTCACCTTTAAATTAGTTTATACATCCTTGACTCCCTTATTAACTTACTTACCGGTAGATCTGTTGGATTGATTATTTTTCATTATTTTGTTCTAAAAAAATCCAGCTATTTAAATGAAAAGAATACAATCGAGATATTCCAAATTTTAAAGTTTCCACTTCAATTTAAGGACTTTAATATCAGAAACATTATCAAATGATAAAATTATATCTTCTTTATAATTATTTTTTCCCCCTTCTCTTTATTTGATTTTAGCCTTAGTCTTCTGTGACATGTTACACCCTCATATATCTTATTTATGATAAAGATAATTTATTTTGGATACATATTACCGGAAAGTTAGTTAAATTTTGAGTTATTTATGTAAGAAACCTTTTGTGGGATGATCAACAAAATGTTTCTTACATATAATACCTCAAATTTCACAAACTTTCCGATAGTAGCTTATTGTTTATCAACCCACAAAAAGTTTCTCACATATAATAATTCAAAATTTCACAAATTTTCAGATAAAATTGATCATCCTACAAAAAGTTTCATACATATAATACCTCGAAATCTCACAAACTTTCCAATAATATGTATTTGAAATAAATCATCTTTATCATAAATAACACCTTAAGATGGTGTAACATCTATAGGTCTATATAATACCAAAATCATGTCGTAATTTAAGAATAAGGCTAATATAAAATAAAGAGAAGGGAATAGAAATGATAACAAATATGATACAATTTTATCAATTATTATTCCTTACCAAATAAATAGGAACATTATTTAAAATTATCATACGAATTACAATAAAGCAATGGCAGTGAGTCCAGTTTTATTCTCACACTTACGTATCAACTATAGCGCTTGGTGGCTGAATGTGTCACTTGTGTTGGGTCTGCTTTAGACCAGTTATGTTAATAATTCAATATTAGGATCAAATCCTTTACAAAAACAGGAAAACTGCAGTTTCTAATTGCCATTATTTGTTTGAGTTTAATTTTTACTAAAATAATTTTAAAGTCAGCTTGTGCGTATAACCCGAACGGGTAGTAAGATGCGGTGCCAATAATAATAATAATAATAATAATAATAATAATAATAATAATAATAATAATAATAATAATAATAAAGTCAGCTTAAGTATTTTCTAACAACGTGTACCCCCACCCTTCCTCCAAAATACTGTTTGATAAATGTATGTGTGTAATATGTAATAGACTAGGTGTCGTCTCCTCTATCTCAAACTTTTCACGTACTTGGTGGACCGCAAGACAATACTGCGGGAAATTTCCTGGAAAGTTTTCCAATTGAAAATTTACCAGAAAGTATTCATATCTACTCACCGATGCTGGTAGCAAAGATGATGCCTTCAAAGACTATCAACTCATGTTGACCCTCACATCATTTCTATCGAAGATTGAACCTCAAACCGTTCAAGCAAAATCTCTAATAAAGTTCTTTGCGTTATTGATAGAGTTAAAATAAACCATATTTAACAGAAATAGTTGTGTTTTTAACTGTAAATGTAAGTCACAAGATGGATAGTAATTTCAGGAAGAGATAGCAAAGATGGTGATATAGGTCCATTGGTCCAACCAATATTTAAAACAGACAAAACAAAATAAAAAATTTAAGTGATACTTTCATTTGTTAAATATTTAAAATTGTTGCCGATTTCGAACAGTAGATATTTTCATGGCCATATGAATATAAATGGTAGATTAAAATAAAAAACATTAAATATATTTGGATTTTGAGCTTAAAATGGACTAAATTGCCAGTTACAGGGAAGTAAAGATTCGAACCTCACCGGTTGGGATGATCCACACGTGGTTTATCACTAGTTTATCATTATTTCTCTAGGATAAAAATGGGGAAACTTCATATCCTCTTAATTCCTACTCTTAGAGAGTAAGCTATTATATTGTCACTGCCTGCATCCCCTTGGGTGCTTCTTGTCAGGGATGATCGCAGGGGTAGGTTAAGGAGATATTGACATAAGTGCATCGAAAATGTATTTTAAGGGGTTTATTGAAAAAAGTACTGGATAGATTATGACAAAAATATATATTAATGACTAAACTAAGAGATAGGCTAGAAGTGAGACAGTCGTGTCAAAGTAGGTCCTGGGTCAATACCCTAGAGGTATACGTTCGTCTCCAGTGATACCAACCCATACCGTTGCATGGTGGTTTTCATACATGGTTCATATTGTCAGTTAACTCGACTACTGGTCCTGATTAAGTTGGCTACACGAAATCTGGCCTCTCCCATTAAGTCCTAGAGCGTAGCATCATCAAGCTTCAAAGCACCCGATCTCCTGCGCTTGAACTCTTGAGCCTCAAGAGCTGGACAAAAGACTGATGTATTAATTAATCACCAGGAGGGTGTCTATTAGTACTCAACGGCACAGTCCCCAACCAATCACAGCAATTGCGTATTTTTGGGTGGCACCCATTATTGTTTCACTAAGTGCTATAACAAGCTTACACGTCACTGAACTAATCAACACACTGTGCATGTAGTTTAGAATTATTGGTATGGTTTGGAAGCAAATGTTGTTGTTGCTGACAATTGACGATCTAATTCAGCAATATCCACATTACAAAACGATTAAAGTAGTTCATTATTCAGCAAATACTTCTGAAATGGATACAATATAACATTTTTATTAAAATGTAAAAAAAAGAATCAACAACTGTTGAGTAAACAAGGTATGTAAAATTCGATTTTTTGGTGGGAGTAAAGACGGCGGGTATGAAGTGACCAAGGGAGACGTCTAAATGATATTTAGTACTGAATATCTCACTATCAGTTTGGGCTGCCCTTAAATTATAGTAAATACAACGAGGAAGATAGATTGTAAATAATGAAACATCACTCAACTGGAGAGAGGATAGGAAAATGCATTGCAAAACAACTTTCGGAGCTACCGGCCAGGACTAGAACCTAATCAAGACGAAAATGCCAGCCGAACAAGCTAGCAATGAGGTGAAGGCAGCTCTTGCTATTTTACTTTTAACACAAAGGCTATTATTGACTTATTTAAGGGATGGAGAGAGGGGTAGTTTCTCACAAGTGACCCTAAATTAAGGCGGGATTGAAGGGGACCCGAGACAAGGCCAGTGCTTATGAAGTTTTTATGGCAAAAAATGTTTGGTCAAAATGAATAAAATATTGCTCCAGTACAAACATAGAACTTAATTCTCTTCACATGTTCTTTCCAGTCAACAAAAGATTAAAATAACCAGTGAAAACAAGAAAGGTGGACTGTATTCGATATACAATTGTGATAGGAATTGCTTACCTCGTCTAAATGAGGTTCGCCGACCTTGTGGGTTGCTGGGGAAACAAGGGGGCTGACCTAGTGGCGTCTTTCAAACTCTTGTTGTATCTTGATAAAGAAGGCCACTCTAGGGCCTGTAACACCCGACTCACACTCGGACACCGATTTGTGCATCACTTAGTGCATCCATTCTGGCAAACACACTTTCCTGACTACCGCGCTCAACTAAACTGCTCTCCCACAAAACAAAGGACCTCTCTTCCCCCTCCCCTTCAACACTCTCAAAAACGGAGGGAAACCATCAAAAACGGCGGGACTCTCTCTAAAATGGCGGGAAAACTTTCGAAGAATAAACAACAAATACAAAACCAATATGTATAAAGCAGTATATTAAAAAAAAATCTATGTTAAACAATTATTACACAAAAGCTATTTTACAATATTAAATACATACAGTTCAGAGACTGAACACATGTTGATATCAACAATTGTTGAATATCTGTCATGAGCGTGGCGTAATTATCTAAAAAACTTTTTAAATGAGGATTAAAGTTGTCATTACATTCCAGGATACCCTCGATAGATATTCAAGAAATTTTGAGGTCACCATGCGAAAAAAAATTCAATTATATGTTTCTACTGGAGAATTTTTTTTTTATTTTGCCCAAAAAAAAGTTTGCCATAAAAACTGCCGAAACACCTTTTCTCGAGTCCCCTTCCATCTCCCCTAAACGTGGAGAAGGAAAGAAGGAAGAAGGGGGCACAAAGCACAAACGAATTTGGTAGAAATTTTAGCCCCAAATGTCAATTGTGATCAAGTGAAATGCGAGTCTAACGCCTTAGACCACTCGTCTCTAAATGTAAGTAGTACCAGGCATTAACTATCCTCAATTGAGTGCCCTGTTTAAGCAATAGTAGTAATAAACTAATTTAAAAAAACTCAGTGACATGGATAGGCCACAGGTCGCTTTCAAAACCGGGCCCAGGAATTATCAGCGTCGCGTCGTTGTGACGACATTGTATGAAGGCGTGTGTGCATGACTCGAAACGTTACCGGTCACATCTTGACATTGTGTCGAGAAAGAGAGAGAGCGTTCGAGAGAGAGAGGACCCGGTCGATGCGGCAATAATCGTTCTCATAAATTACGTGCGCTCCTTCCCCAAACATTTGGTTTAAGTGGTCCTTAAACGATTACAAAGTGCGCAATTTACACACCTCTTTCATATCGATCATTTTCGTGCAGCGCTCGAGTAAAGCGTTTTAGTTTTTTTTTAAAACAAACAAATATATAGTCTTTTGTTCTATAAGCATAAAGCGATAGTACTATTTATAGATAGGCTCACTACCTTTTGGGTGCAAGCGCGTAGGCCTATCTAGGATTCAATTTGTGGGGGAGGTGTGGGATTAAAAGGGAGATTGTCAGGTAAGAAAACTCACTCATACCTTTAAGGAAGAATAGAAGGGGATGCAAGTTAAGGTACACATTTTTTTACTTTTATTGTAAAAACTAAACTTTTTTTGCCCCCCAAAAAATTGCTCCAGTGTATATGGTACCGTCCAACCCGATTTCAGGACAGACTAGATCGAATTAGGCCAAATTGATAGATCATGCCACTTGTAGGATAAGCTGCTATATACTGATGTTTTTAGGCAGTACTAGTTTTCATTCTTCTCAACTCATACGATAAATCGACCTTGGACAGGTTTCATCATTCACAGTTCACGCGCAAATGTTGTCACCTAACCTAAACTAACCTAACCTAAACTAACCTAACCTAAACCTGGTTTGGCCTAATAAAATTGCAGGCTATACAAATTTATCCTATGAGCTAGGCCAAAATTTCAGGATTAACGAATTTAGAGTAGGCTAAAATAATATATCCTGAAGTTCTGAGAATGTTTCAATTCGGCCTAGTCCGATCTAGTTTGTCCTGGAATCTGGTTTGGACGGTAACATATACATATGGTTTAGATTTCCTCACATTGTCATCTTATCAGTTACTAACTACTTGTCATGAGCATAGCGGCGTATGACCAGAAAACTTTTAAAATAATGAGAAAAATTCCTGGTCAAAATAGGCAATGACCATGGCAGATATTAAAAGAACTGTTTTAGATTAGTTTGGGCAGAAAACTAAACTAAATGTATTTACTGATGTAATACTTGATTTATTTTGTATAAAAAGTTATTTTCATAAAACTAAAAAAAATTATCACATTATCTTTCATCCCACCTTTAATAAAACGTTGCCTTGCGGTTCTTAAATAAATGATTCCATATATTATGAATCGAAACGTCATTTTCCAAGAAAATAGCCAGCTGCAGTTGACACAATACTTTGGGCGCATGTATAGCTAAACAAAATCACTTACATTGCATATAGTATGAATTAAGATAACCTGTAAATATATATAATCATAATTAACTATTTAATTAAACTGTATATTTATTTTTTATTTCATTTTCCTTTAATGAATAAAAATGAATTTTAATTTTATGTGTCCTACAACTAGTTCGGGTTATATGCTTATGTACTAATTATGCTAATGGTTTTAGGGATTGGAAAGGTTATATTTTGAGGAAGTGTCGTATTTGTAGTATTTGTATGGAGAGAGAGTGGAAAATCATTTTAGAAAACCACCCTCAGTACACCCGATCGAGATTCGGACCTCAATATCCCCATCATCGGTAACACTAACAAGAAAGTAGTGCGTTAGATCATGTGGCCACCGAAGCGGGTTGATTAGATGTTAAAATAGTTGAAAATTCGTGAGATAGGTTAACGTTCATACTTCTACGATATTATATTACATATGTGACTGTGCGATTAATATTCTCTATTTGGAATGCAAGAATAATTTAAAAGAGAATTCGCTACATTCCATACATTGATTTATTTTTAATGGTTGTAAGAGTGGAGACTGAGGGATGGGATTTGACTAAAATCTATTAGAAAATATATTTATACTAATAAAATAAAGAGTTTGTTTGTCTGTCATGAGCATTGCGTGATATCTACCTTACGGAGAGGTCTAAAATTTTAAAAATTAGTAGCTCCTGTGGACAAACATGTGTACTTCGAAGCCGGAATTTTAAAATTCTGACTATATTTTTTTTAAATTAATTAAAAACCTGGTTGGAAGAAAAAAGGTTACGGGCAACGCAGGGCTCAAGCACACTAACTTTAAAGCTACCTTCCACTTACTGTACAATCATTCAAATAAAAATATTTCTCCCGGGCAAAGGCGTAGACTTTAGCTTGTCTAAAATAAAGCCGTACAGTGAAAGTTAGCTATTTAGCGAATTAGAGATAATTTATTCCTAAATTATAAGTATTATAAAAATAAGATTACAATAGTGTTAACCTTAAAAAATACGCATTTATAATAATGTGTTTAAAGAACGAACTTTGATATAAATGCTGTGCGCAAAGCCCAAAAACGGCCAATGGACGGATTTTTTGCTCAATCCCCGGATCGGACATTATAAAATTACCAAATCCCGAATTTCTATTCAATTTTGGGCTTTGGCTGTTTACAAACAGCCAAACCTAGGATTGTGCAATTAATAAACGACCAAAGTGTGAAATAACATTTTGAAATAAGTTTTTAGTTCGTTTCCCGACCAGACTGATCATGTGGTGGTAAGCCCAATTTTGAGCAAATACATGAATTCAAGAGGGCAAGTGGATCTCATTAACATACAAACAGAACTAAACAGAGATTACAAATTTATTTTGAAATATCAAGTTCACCTGAGCAAATTTGTTTTTTTGAAGCATAACCTAACCTAGCCTAACATAACCTAACGACTGTGTTTTCAGCTTTGGTCGTTTAGTATTTATACATTCCTATGTTTGGCTGTTTGGAGACAGCCAAAACCCGAAATTGAATATAACTTCAGGCTTTGGTCATTTTAAAATGATTAATCCTAGGAATAAGCAAAAAATCCGTTCATTGGCCGTTTTTGGGCTTTGCATCCAAATACAAGTTTTAAAACATTTTGTTCTATGTCCATTTGTCCAACGCCTTAGCTTGGCTAGCAGTATGTCTCCCTACTATGTTAAGAGTCTTGGGTTTGATTCCTGACATAACCGAAAACTTTATCAATGGTGAAAAGTGGGATTTCTCTTTCACAATGTTTAATAAACGGCTTGGAGACTGGGTGGGTCTTATGATCTAGATTGAATATAGTTTTATAAACTGTGCGCTAGTATAAACAGTCGGAAAATAAAGTGTCCGTTAAATACCTCAAATAATAATAATAATATTTCTGATAAAAGTATGAGGAGCTAAGTGGCTTAGTCTGAGTAACATAAATGGGAAATTAAATCATTTAATGGCGTCGCTCAAAAATCAAATTGGTTTCTTCCTTTATGTTGGGTAGATGAAATCACTGAGTTAACACAAAGTGATGTTTGCTGAAGCATGATAAAACAGTGTTATTAGAAGCTGACACTCTCAACAACAGGTTTGCATCTAGATTATATAAAATGTTTAGTAACTACCAATTAATAGATGTATTTTTATATTTTAACGCTATATTGAATAATTGTAATTTTTGAACGCCTGTCCACTGCAAATAATATTTTAATGTATAACACAGTAATATTAAATGCATTGAACGTTATATTATTAATTATATCTATTCAGACCAGAACACAACTTTCAGTGGAAAAGGCATTTTATGTTTTAGAAAAAGCATATTTTGAATTCTTTGTTGTTGTTGTTGGCAACACACAAAAAATATAATAAAAACCACATCATTCAATAAACCATTTTAATCAAATGGAGAGACAGCCAAAGGCTCCCTAAAAAAGAACGATACACAATATTAAAAACGTTTGTAGTGAATATCGGTTTATCGGAATATCGGGGGTCACCGAGACTGCTTGCTGTGCTCCTAGAATCGAACTCTGACCGCACCAAAACAATATTTCAAGAGTTTGTATCTCTACCTATATACCTATATACAATTTATATGTAAAGTGACACAATGTACGGGTCATTCATTTTTTGAATAAAAAGGCTCGTAGCTTAATCTGTATAAAATATTAACTATCATCTTGGAAAAAGAATCTAGCTACAGTTAGAGTCTGACATTAAAAAATAAATGAAGCTCAGAGAAGGGATGCTTGATTCCTCGATTTATCGAATTCCTTGAATCCTATGGAACTCAACAAATTTGAGATTCATAAAATCTCAGAAAATATTTAATATACAATATTATGAAGACCTTGACTTGATATAAAAATGTTAATTAATTGGTAAAAGGAATTATATATACTTTTGAATTTGGGAGGTTAGTAAAATTACCAAATAAAAAGGGCAAAATTGTATTAATATATTTAATTTACTAAAAAAAAAAATCTCTATGCTGTTTATGACGTATTAGACATGACAAACAAAATAGCATTTTGTCAGTGGTACCAAGCCCTAAACAACTTTTAAAAAATTCAATTTTAAATATTTATATTTTAACTGGAATTGGACATTTATTTAAATTCGAGAGTTCAAAATAAAATTCAAGATTTGGATTCTATAAATATAGGATTCCACTCGTTTCCAAGCTAACACATAGAAAACACAAACTAACACACTTATTATTAAAAGTAATAGACTAATTGTTTTGGTGCTGTGACAATAATTTTCCTAGAACAAACTATGTCAATTAAAACCAAATCATGACCCATTTCAATGTCTCATTTCCTTTTTTCAGTATTTACAGGGGTCAGTGTTCGAATCCAGGTAAGGTTAGTGGTAAATGTATTTCCACATGTTATTTATTATTGTGATTTTTCCATCTCTGCCCGTGCTAATGAGACCGCACTCCTCTAAGCTACCAACTACAAATCTACTCTTTTGACTGTTTATTCTCAAGTTCACCGAAAAGGAAGCTCAGAACTGAAATTTGGTCACGTTACGAGATTTAGACCAATCACCAGATTTTCGCCTCATCAGTGCGAGCTGTTCTGATAAAGTTCAATAAATCTCTACTTCGTCTGCTCCGCCTGAGTTATTCGGCACGGGAGAACCAATCAAATTTAAAAATTATCTCAAATCAGTGCGCATGCGTATTTGACAACGCATGCCCTGAACACCCAGAAGCAAGCAGATAGCTTCGTTGGTTTTTATGAGGATATTTGAATTAACCCTTCAATGGAAGGCGTGTGTATCGTTGTATTGGACTGTGCCATAGCACAGCGTTATAATTTTAAAACATCCATCGTGATAGTGATCTAGAATATATGTTATCCACTATAATATAAAATATGTTGATAATCAGCTGTTTTAAGTTTGCGTTGCAATGCATCATGGGTCAGCATACATTTCTTCTAGTGTGTAAATCATTGCGCCGCTAAAGCATATTCTTCTTTCAATTTTCAGCGAACGTGTGAATCAAGCTTTAGCCGCTATTCCTAAATTTGGCCTACCAGAACAGTTGACCAGCGTGACGGGCATGTATTTACCTATGCATTATAAAAAAACATTTTCGTTTGACATCCTAATATAAAGATAGGTATATATATAACTATGTACTTAAATATATGTATAAGTGTGCTTGTAAAATACATATTCATAGTTATAAATGAACCAAAAAGAGTTACGGAGAATAAACTCTAGAAAAAGTGAAGAAATGGTGTCTGTCAAATATTTTATAACTAAATTTAAGTAGTCTATTTTTTAAGTGTTCTTATATGAATTTATGTTAAATTTATTTTTTTCAATTATATTCGTCCTCGCTAAATGAAAAGAAAATAGTAGACTGAAAAACCGTTCGCTCCTTTATGGGTTTCGAAAATAATTATTTATATTTAGGTGAAGTATGTCTTTATAATTTTGGCATGATTTACTGTAGTGTACATTAAATGTGTGGCTTTGTGAGAAATCTGTGAAGTGACATGTGGCCTTCCAATGTCAAAAGTTTCCCCACCCCTGACTTAGACCATGCGACCACCGATTCCAGTCAAAGTGTATGTGTCTGCCTAGATATTTGTTATTTGATGACACATTTTAACGGAAACCCTTCAAGGTTCCAAACACTCAAATGTATAGAGATTGATCCACCTCGTCAAAGATACAACAACAAAACGACTGCGCCCATCAGCCTTCATCAGTGTCTTTATCGATTCTTCGTCGTCTAATTACAACGATCCTGCCTTGAGATAAAACACCTCACGCTCACTTGACGATTGTTTACATGGCATGGTTAATTGCATCCTGTGACGTCGCTTCTGGTACCCATTCTTCCTATGACATGCGACAGTATACATGTCAACAAAAGCAGAGATAAACCTAGTTCGCTCTTCCTGTTTGGTTTACAAGCCTTACCCAACCCACCCGTTACTCTTATTTAAAGGCAACAAGCTAGAGACCATTGAGGATAGCCCGCACGCTCATCTGGGTCTTTATTTTCTTTCGTCACCTTGCTACTACCATTTTTATGTATATAACGTTTTCTTTCTGAACCAACTGATGATATCAGCGCGCGGTCTACGAACTAACTTAACTCTAGAACCAGCACAACATCCAATTATTTAGGTGATTAATTATTCATCACCGTAAAATGGGAAGCACCGATTTAACTCATGGTAAATATTTTAGCCATTCTGGTAATCGAAACCATAACCCTTCGTTTAGTAGCTACGCAATTGAGGGGTTTGGGGCAGAAACATGATAGCCCTCAGTTGATGAAAATATGTTTTAGTAGTGATTTATGGGAGCTTACGTCTTGAATTACACGTTATTTTTATAACCAGGCAAAAACTATGATAGCTAATATTGGCGAACATTTTATTTATTTTGAATATATAAATTTACGGATTTCATAGAAGTTTAAATAATGAAAATATCACATTTAAACATTGAGGGTTATCATGTTATGTCCCCAACACCCCAAATGGTCCGAGAAAATGTGATGGGCTTTGTTAAGCTAGGTCAGATTTATTTTTTTGTTAAGGTTAACACCTGCAAACATACATTATACAGCATTCAACTTATACACTAACTCAACTTAAAATATTACCAGATCTGAAATGGTGGTCATATAGTATAAAGCGTGACCTGGTGCGTTGTTTGGGGTTTTCAGGTTTGAGATACTCTTTGTAAGTTTTTTTAAATACGTTTGATAAGTTATAAAAGTCGTGATTTTGACAGATAATCCAGACAGTAAAACATATTTTACTGAATATTTCTTATACAAAACTATAAAACAAAAAATCGTATAATTTTTGATTTGGGATTTTTATAAAACATGGATCGTAAAATCCACCTTTGTAAAGTAATCCGATACCATATAGATATTTTGAAGAAAAAAAATCCCTCTCTTTTTTAATTTATTACACACATTAATTAGGAGAATCTTAACCAATATATTGACCGGCTGTTACCCTTTTAGATTTTAATAGTTAAAATAAAGTGTCATTCTTTCAGCAGTATAGAATTAATCTAGATATGAAAGTAATAGTTTAAATGCACACTTTTAATCTGAATTTTGTAAAGCATCACATAAATATATGAAAGTTCCCGTGACTTTTCAATACTCTCATAAATTTCCATGACTTTTGCAGGTGCTGTTTAACCCGAGATTTTCCACATGTGATTCATCCCTATGGTTTACCCCCCCTCTTATCTTTATTAATTGGTGTGACTTTTCTCTAATAAAAGTATTCCTAATTCCTGCTTCTTGTACTAAGCCGCAGTGGTATTAAACGTGATAATTTATTTTGATAAAAAATAAAATCTCAGCCTTTACGCCTAATTATTTACTATTAGATAGCAAGACGAACCTCTATGCATAAAATAAATATACTCATAAGCATAACCCTGCATGAAACAAGGTCACATAGACTTGTAGTCAACCATCAAAATCACTTATAAATATTGATAGCTAAAATTAGAGTTGTACCGATTCAATAAAACCTATTACCGGTTGTTTGAAATAATTGTTCATGCTACGATTATTTACACCGATTAATCCCGATTATATATTATTTATTAATAACTATTGGGAAATTACTTAAGAGAATGATAATAGTTAGTGTAATTAATACAAAAAGATTGTATGCATACAAAAATATATTTTATGCATAACCGGCAATAGTTGGAACTAGATTGTTAGTTTTACTAACGGTATGAACTTATATTGCTTTATCTGGTTATGTAATCTTTTCATAGCCCGCAATCCAGATGCAGTGTGTATAAAAGGCTTTTTTTTATTTTTTTATTTTTTCGATTCTGATCACTAAAATCCTACCTAGAAAATTTTGATTTAAATTTTACTTTTAAAAAATCACGATTAATCGATATAATAATCGCTGATTATGATTCATCGGTATCCGCATCAGTACACCCCTAGCTAAAATCATAATTTCTATATATTTTCAAATTAAAAATATGTTTTAGTTTTTTTTAAATGTTGTTGGTTCTTAATTTGGGTTATTTCATTTGCACTTTATGAAACGACTGCTTTTATCAGTGCACGATGAAAAGAATACCGGTATCTTAATTCTATAACAAACACAGCACCTTATCCACCAGATATTAATTGATCTCTTTGGAAGGGGAAGCCCCAATTTCATAAAATATATGTTTCCATGCCATATTGGGAATCGAACCTGGAGCCTTTGTCTATAAATTTTTAGCAAATAACTTATAAATTGTCTTTAAAATAAGATAAGTTTTGTTGTTTACTCTGTGATAATAAATATGTAGAAAGCACTTTAATAAATTTTTCCATGCAAACAGCTCGAACAGCTAGACACGGTGCACAGAAAAAATTTATCAATTTAGTAGCATATGTATTCATATGTTGTTCTTCTTAAGTCAACAACCCGAAGGTTTGTTTGATGAGATTTCTATCCATCCGGATGCACTCAGCCTTTAAACTGACTAGTGCACCTGCACCATCTTGTAGAACTCCCGTATAGACCTACAAGAGGTGTTCAGGTGTTGCCTTCCATATTGAATTTCTATGATCGAGCGTGAAAGGGCCTACCAATTTTGTTGGGAATGGCATTTTCACATACCTTACAGGATGCATTTTACATGCCACAACCAACATGGGACCAACAGCTTTACTTTCTCTCCGAAGGAAGTTGTGCTACGGCTTTTTATCACTCAAGATAACTCCATCGACCTCAGCTGGGTTTGAACCCACGAACATCAGGTACCGAGGCTAGCACTTTACCCCAAGACCACCAAGGTTGACATACACATTATATATAGTTTAAATAAACTCAATTCTATATTATGCTTGCATATTTAATGAGCTATAACAACAAAAATTATGACAGTAATAATTCACTATCTAAAATTTAACCACCTTATGCTGTATACTTACAATTAGACTAGCTTTTAATTATTACAGAATAGTCTGAAAATGTTTTTATACATACTATTCGGACTATGCTATAACATTTATGCAAGCATAATATAAATTTTAAATGATAAAGTTCCTGGTTAAATTCTAAGCTCAATATTTATGAATTCAAGAGAGTGGGGTTTAATGTCACAACAGAGAAATACTGACATATAAAACCCAATTTACCTATGAATGGGCATATCCAACAGCTAGAAAATTTCGTAGATCTACTTTTTAATAATCATACGTCAAGTCATGTGATATTTAGCTATCAGTTGTAAATTATCAGTGTTGACCGCGAAATATATGTTTATATTTTATAAAAAGGTGCTATTAATGCCCATTCATAATAAAAATCCAGGAATACCTGAGTATTATCGGAACGCAAGACATTCCTTCTGAAGGCGTGGTCCACCCTCCCTCGACATCCTTGTCAAACGACGCTGACCATCGGTCCCCTGGCATGCCGTGCCATACATATCTGTACCGAGAGTTGCGGAAGAGGTTCAGTAGAACGTTCTCCGGTGTGCTGCTGGTGGCGGTGTTTAATTTGCTAAGTGTTGGGGTAACCATTAAGTAAAGTAGAGTAATCAACCCTCAAGATATGACACAGTCTAGTTAGTGGGATGGCACAAGTGGAGGGAGGAGTAAGAGGGAAGGAAGAAAAGGAGGGAGAGTAATTGGAGAATGAGTCTGTTTGAAAAGTATGGCTGTAAAATAAAGTATTGCGAAAATGATAACTCTTCTAAATAAAAAGAAGCATTTTTTTTTACACTTGTAAAAATAATTACTTTAAAACAAAGAGTATACTTTAAGTAATGTGATCTGCAGCTGTCAATTTGGATAGATAGTTGGTCTTGCAAAAACGAGAATGAGTAAAAGTGAGAAGTGAAGTGGCGTTGATTTGCAATCTAATAGGCCAGGGTACGTTCGTGCAGACGGACCAATAGCAAGCAAATCAACGTCACTTTAATTCTCACTCACCCTTCCCATTTACTTACTCCCGGCACACGGCCTTTTATCAATAGATTATAAATTACGCTAGTAAACTTTCTACCGCAAAAAAAAAAAAGTTTGAATTTCTAAGTGTTTTTTCATATTGCAATAGAAGACAACTTTTGTATGCGTGGGTGTATATATAAATATATATATATATATTTATAATATATAGTCCAACGCCTTAGCTCAGTCGGTAGCGTGTCTGTAATTGATTTAAGGGTCTAGGGTTCAATCTCTGACATGGCCGAAATACTTATCACTGGTGAAATGTTGGGTTTCCTCACTTTCCACTTTCATAGTGATTAGTTAACGGCCGGGGGCTGAATGTCGTGTCTGTTTTATATTTTATTTATATAAGTCATGTGCTGATATAATCAGTCGGTTCAAAAAGCGTATGTTAAATACCTTTAATTAATTAAATTAAGTATAATATATATATGTATATACAGGAAAAACTTGCTTAGATAGTCAAATAGTCTAAGTCGTCAATCTCGCAATAGACTGAATTACCGAGATCGAGGTTATAATCCTTGTTGGGTAAAATAAGGGTAGTTTAATAAAAACAATCACTAGGTAAAGCCAACCAGTATTCAAACCCGGACATCCCCGTCACTGACAGACCAGACTGACAAGATTAATGTCTAGACCACTTGCACACCGGTTGCGAGTACTTGGAGCTAGTCAATTAACATATTTGTCCTATAAAACGGTTTCAAAATAGAAAAAACTCTTGAGTTTATTTTTTAAATTACTCCTCTTCAATCTATCTTTATATATTAACAGCAAGAGAAGTAAACGTTGCTTCTCTCCGTGGGTGGTTACGGATGAGGAAAACATTTCGCTAATTGAACGCGGCAATTTACTTACTTAACGGCGGGAGGCAATTAAGACAGAAAACTAATTACTTCCATGTATTTTACCCCCCCAAGACAACAAACGCTCACTCCCCTCCACCCTTTACCAACACCACCCCCATAGTTCTCCAACCAATTTAATTACCAATACAATATGCTTGTTGATATCTTGAAACCACTATCAGCCTTACACTTACTCCAAACATCAACTAAAAAGGGTGCGCTTTGAACGTAATTCCCCGCTACACGTTTTGGTATTGTTTCGTTGACAATGTATCAGGTCATACCCCAACGAGTTGGAACCAATCTCAACCTCTCTTGAATCCATTGTAATAGTAGATAAAGGTAAATTAAGCTAGAGGAAAAGGAGAGTACTGAACTATGTGAATTGGTATTATAGAACAGGTAGTACGGGGGTATGAATGAGTTGATATTCTCACCTCAAAAGAGTCGATTAGTTTAATTTAATTAATTTTACCTCGGTAGATTGGCTGTATTCATTTAGGTTGTACGCTGTGGGGTGTATACCTATTTAAAGCGAGATTGATATTCACTACGCAGGTAACACGACCATGCAAATTTCTCTGCGGAACACTATGTGCCGAAAAACAAGTCTGTCAAGGATTATAAGAGTTCGTTTCCATTAGAGGACCAACATGCTAGCTCAATCGGTTGATTGATTGAAGAGTCCCGGGTTCGATTCCTGGCATGGCCGAAATATTTATCATTTGTGAAATGTTGGTTTCCCCATTCACAATTATGAATAAACAGCCGGGGGTTGGATGTTGTGTCTGTTCTAGATTTAATTTAGTTTATAAGTACTGTGATGTTCTGTTGTGACCTAATTAAAATTGACTTGGGGGTGGGTGGGATAAGGCTATATAATGATTCTAACATTTAGTTTTATATAAGAATTTTTACATTTCATTTTTAAAATCAGTTGATTAAAAATTTCTATAATTTTATTTTAGCCATAAAACTTGAGTGCAAGATGTTTATTAATACCGGTATTTGTTGATACATTTTACCTCCATTTTGCGGCAGTTTTTTAAGAAATATTAAGCCAGCAAATAAATATCGCAGAATTTCTGAGCGTTTGAAACACGTCTTAGTACTTCAATAGGCGTCCCCATAAGTTAAAATAAATGGTACGGCGCACCGCACAGACTTTCTCTCTCTTTCTATAAACTCGTAAGATTTCTGAACGGAATAATGTACA
>CABFWO010000161.1:304690-464870 GCA_902155825.1 Timema genevievae | reverse complement strand
AAAAAAAAGGCGTTGGGGAAAAAATTTTCCCCCCCCCCCCCCCGCTATGCCCTCTCACAACATACCTGTCAGTACTGGCCTGGAAGACATACTCACTTTTTACTAGCTTACATGTAGTAATTATTTCAAAATTGAAAAATGCGTACACATTTGTGAAAAGTCTATATTGCACTTATATTTTATAGAAAGTACGAAAGGTAAACACTTAAAACGATTATTTTGTTCGTAGTACTCTTTTATTCCATGATCAATACCGTCCAACTTCTCAACATCAACAATCAACATACACTACTGTCACCATCATCAACTGAAATCTTAACTTTACTATCATCACTTATCTAATTGTTCTTCTGGAGTGGTACCTGTGTGTCAGGTTTCAATGTTACATCTAATCTAAAGTGTCTATTTAGAGCCCGCACCCCCCAATTTCCCGGATATATATTTGGAAGTTTACAATATTTAGACTTTTCTGGTTGTATAGGTTAATTACTCTATCTGCTTTCCTCTCTAAATGTATGCTAATTTTATACTAAACGGAAAGTGTTTTGACTCGATCAATTTTGAAAATTCGGGGAAGTGGGGTACTCTTCCTCCACACATTTAAGATATTTAATTTTGAATGTTTTGTTCTAGTACTAAATTTGTCACTTAACTAACTTTAAAGAGGATTAGATTACATTTTAAACACACTTTAGCCATATTTATTCATATTTGGAAATTTATAAACATGACGTTAGGTCATCTTCAAAACGACGCCAAAAATAGAAGTCATCCATTTTAATTTGAACAACTTTGACCCGCTTGATAAATAGGCTAAAATAGTAGCTGATATATTTATATATATTTAAGTTATTTACCTATCTGATATCTTATTATGTTGAAAGCACAGAATTATATCGAAATGTATTGTTTCAAGCTACGTTCATCTTTATTTGCACACATCATTCTTTAAGTAATGAGGTTAGGTAATGAGTAGTTAGGTGGTCTATTTTTAGTTTAACGTATTTTTCCTCTAACCACCATATACATATTACCTGGAGCCTCCTGAATGTACACCGTATTAGTCCTATCCCCTAGACGAACTCCCCAAACTCAGGGGGTCCATTGTACTCTACTGTTCTTGGTCATTTCTGTCACATAGTGCGCTTTGATTTCTTTTCAGACCAAACATGGTTCCTAAATGCTAAAAACTGTTCAATGAATGGGATGTCATCCTTGTTTTTTTTTATAAGTATGTGAGTTAAAAACTATTTTTTTTTTGCTAACAACTTTGATTGGTAGAGGTAAGGAAGGCTGCCTATAATAATCCATCCACATCAAAGTAGGGAGAGATTGGATATAACACAAAAATTATTCAGCTTTGAAGACCATCGATTTAATCCCCTACCTCCCCATTAACAGTGACCATGTATCTAACACCCCATATCTCTTGATCCCCTGTGCGGATTATAGGTGTAATGTCTCTTTCTATCAACAACAATAGTGTCCTTCTCTCTCCATTTTTACAGGTTATTCATGATAAAGAAAACATACCTGGTTTGATTCCTGGTGAGGTCGCATCGTTCACAACACTGTTACATCGTTAACACTACTATTACCTTGTTTACAATACTCTATCATCGTTTACAATACTTTTACATCGTTAACCCTACTGTTACCTCGTTTACAATACTCTTACATCGTTAACACTATTTTTACCTCGTTTACAATACTGTTATATCGTTCACAACACTGTTACATCTCTAACACTACTATTACCTTGTTTACAATACTGTTACATCGTTACACATTACTGTTACTTCGTTTACACTACTGTTACATCGTTTACAATACTGATACATAGTTTACAATACTGTTAAATAGCTTACAATACCTTTTTTTTAGCACCACGTCTTACTACCCGTTCGGGTTGTACGCCTGCAATACTATTACACCGTTTACAGTACTGTTACATCATTTATAATACTGTTAAGTCGTCTGTAGGTTTTCAATAATTGAAAACTCACAAACTATATTATAACAATATTGTAAGATTTGTAAGTAATTAACTAGTCTTCATAAAGCTATGATTAAATTAGCTTATAAGCTAAAAATAAACTTTCAATATGTTTTAAATAGTTGTAATGGTTAACCCCGATCAAAGGAAAACAAATCTTTTTACTATAGCTATAAAATACAAGTGTTAAAACATTTAAATCAACACGTTCTAAGTAGTGTCTTGACACATCTTGTGTCTAGTCACAATGTAGAGACTAGCAAAACACGAGGATATATTCAATAGCGTCACGACCTTGCATGGATTACTAGCTACCATGGTCGTGTACTAGCGTACCACCTTCAGGCGCGCGGCAGAACTAGCTTGGCGGAGTGGCCGGACTACCCGATTTGACGCTTGTCACTCGTCAGTTGTGCCGGAGGTGTCAAATGGAGTTGGTGTGTTTAGTACGGAGTGCTTGCCCAAACGAAATTTACCCACACAGTATTGTCTAGGTTTCTTTCTATTGTCTAATTGTAGTAAACCGATGATGTATTCCACGCGTGACTCGTTTGTGTTTTATTAATTCTCACTCAGGGACAAATCTAACATTTATATCTTTATTTAGAAACGAACTTGAGAATTAATTATTAAAATTTGCAGATATTTGTTTCAAGTAAATAACGGCAGTTTACTTGTATCAATTTCAAAATCGATCAAAATAATACGGAACATTAGTTTTAGCGTTTGCGGTATTAAATATAATTATGTATATTAATAACTACTTTTGAAATTTACTTAAGACCAATTTAACTCTTTCTGGCTTTAAATGTGTGTAAATTAAATCGCATAGTAAATGTTATGTGTTTACAATATTCATACAAGTTAATATTTTGCTAATCGAGTGTTTTATTAAGCTCATTTCGGAACTCTCCAATCGGCGTTAAACTACCGGTACAGTGTTTTAGTATTCTAAGTTTTTAAAGTCGTAGCAAGAATTTAAACATTCGACAGTTTATTTACTAAAGTGTTTGCATTTCTTTACTATCTTTGTTATAATCTGTGGTGAGCTTTATAAAGTATGAATTGTAAGATTTTAAAACATAACACAGTGTGCTGTGTTCCTTAAACTCTAATCTTTCCAACAATATATTAATAATCGTGTTATGTTCGTATTGCGTGTGTTGTGTCATTAGCTTTTAGAGGAAAAGAAAGCCTTGACCGTGTTGTTTTCTCCACATCGATATCTTGTCAAGGTAAGTTATGCATTGTTGTTGGAATCGCTTGAATGCATGAGCCGGTATACACTTATTACGCAATAAACAATCACTTGTTTATGTTGGATTTTTGTTAAACGTTTCAAAGAAAAGAGTGAGACTGGCAGGTAAACAAGCATTATTTCAGTCTTCCGGGTGTCTTCAAGTTTGACCTTGACGCCAACATTGTGTCAAGATCTCGCGGCTCGATAATAGTTCGCGCGCGTGCCGTGCCAAACAACATGTGGACGAAACGGTCTGTCAAAAAGATATCGCCATTTGGACACATACATTATAAACACACCACTAGATCTCACCCATTATCTATCTTAAATAGTTAGAAAACAAAGTTAACATAGATCAAAACACTATTAATTTTAAATTTATTTACAAACTAATTAAATTATGTTTAGTTATATATAATACTTTAGAGTGGTAAGATATTTTTTTATAAACAATTTTTTCCCCCCATTTAATTGAGGTATTTAACGTTCACTGTCTGAACCGACTGATTATATTAGCACAAGATTTATAAACTAACAGCCTATATCCAGAACAGACACCTCATACAGTTCCTGTCCGTTAATTCATCACTGTGAAATAGGAAACTCACATTTCACCAATGATACATTTTCGGTCATGCTGGGAATCGAACCCGGGATCTTTACCTCAGTAGACAGACAAGCTACAAACTGAGATAAAGTGTTGTACCATGGTTAATTAAACTTAAGTAAACCACTTTAGATTGAAAAAACATAATCTAAAGTAAAAATGCATTATTTGTATAAATGGATTAAATTTCTTATCTTAAACTAGGGGAGATACAAATTAAATACAATCGCCTCATTTACACCACAATTTTTTTTGTCCTAGGTAATAAAATATATGTTTGGTTTGTAAAGTCAACCCATTTAGGCTATCATATCATACCCGTGGCGTGACGTGTTGACACTGTAATCAGAGTTAGTTTAAATTAAAATGGTGAATTATTCATAGCTCTTTGTAGGTATATCACTCATTGGACAGGTATCGACGGAAATATTTCCTCATGTAAGGTATGTAGAGCACTGCCTGTATGTGAGTAGTCAAACGGGACCAAATTGGGGAGAACATATTACAGGTATAATTTTAGCAATCTCGCTTACCTTGACAACACTCCAAAGAACTCCACTTTAACTTACGTATGAATATAAAATGTTAAATTCAAAGAAGTTCAATAAAAAGGTCTGCCTTAGGTTTGTTTGTAAAATCCGATGTTTTCCAGTCAGGTTAAACATCCAACTCCACCAAGAAATGAAAGCATATTGCTACCTTTTCAAACCTCCAGGTAAATGTGACTGCGTATATTTAGATGGTTATTCACTGCAATGATCAATCAAACAACTGCAATGATCAATCAAACAATTAGAGGGTTGGAAAAGTGGCTTGCACTTCTGACTCTGATCAGAAAAGTTAGGGTTAAACTTGGTTTCACTCTAGATCGGGTGTACTAGGACTCATCATCTAGTTTGTTTTTATTTCCACTCTTAGTACCCGTTCTGGGCGAACCACATATTTATAAGGAGACACTAATAACCTATAGTAGGGGTAGGGATGGAGAAGGTAGAATTTAGAGGAGGTGTATCTGCATTTACATGTACAGAGAATGGGAAACTACATAGGAAAAATCGGCCTCAGCACAATCTTACCAGGAATAAAATATCAACCTCCTTTTTTCACAGCCAAACCAAATCAAGTGCTCACTGGATATTTTTAAAATGTATTTAGCACCGCGTCTTACTACCCGTTCGGGTTGTACGCTTAAGTACTAATTACACTAATGGATTAGGAATTGGTAAGGTTGAATTTAGAGGAAGAGAACCCGTGTTTGCGTGGAGGAAGAGTGGAAAACCATTTAGGAACAACCCCCCTCCAGTTCACCCGACCGATATTCTAACCTTGATCTCCCCGTCCTCGGCATTCTAGCTCAACACGACTAGCGCGTCAGCTAACCATGCCACCGAGGTGGGTCACTTGGTCTTCACATTGTTATATTTATAAGATTGTTTCCCATCACCATTCCAGGCGAGTATATGCGCTTTGATTTTGGTTGTAAGAAATTTTTAGACGATACAAACACTTTATTAAGATTCTCATTGATAACATTTTACTATATTATTAGTGTTATTGTATAGGTATGAATAATATCAATTAAAAATTACATTTGAAGATCCCATGACTTGGCGTATGAATACGTGAACGTAGATCTAGTAGCTTCTCTAGCTGAGGCTCTTCCTACGAAAATTGGACTGTGGCTGTACTAGTTATTTCCACCTCCATAATTGAAGTCATCAATAGCCCTTATATTAATTGTATTCTGTCATCATATCAAGTAATAAATATGATATAAACATTCCATGTAAAAACACGACTATCACATAAAGTTTTAGGGGACCTTGACATGAATCATTTGCCTACACTTTCCATGTTATTATAACTACACTTTTCTCGGAAACTATACAACATATCAACCCAACATAACTAGCACGTCATAAGATCTCTAGTACTGTAAAAATGTTCTAGAATTATGACGAATGGCTTAGCTGTAAATGTTTTTAAAATTAATTTGTATTTAACTCAAAATATTTGTTTATAGGTAACCACTACGCATACATCGATGTTAATGTTCTAGAACACTTTTACAATAGTAGAGATCTTATAACGTGGTAAATATTATGGGGTGATATTTTGTACAGTTTTTGAGAAGAGTGTAACTTCAAAATCATGGGACCCGCATCACTGCCACATGGTCTAGCGCGCGACTCTCGCAGTAGAATAGACTGCCAATGACGAGGAGATCGAGGTTCTAATCTAGGTCGGGTGTACTGAGGGTGGTTTTCCACCCTCCCTCCACGTAAATGCGGGTACACTTTCATATCAATATAACCTCCTTAATCCCTAACACATTAGGGTAATTAGTACATAAGCGTATAACCGAACGGGTAGTAAGATACGGTGCTAAAAAACAAAACAAAAAAGAAACGTCGGGCGTATAGGCAAATGAGTCACATGTAGGTCCCCTTAGCTGTGTTTTTTTACAAAGTTAAATTTAATTTTTATTCCTTTGACTAAAGATTAAAAAGAACAATTATTTTTAATATGATATAAAGTGTGAATCTCACTATAATTTTTCACTTTGGCTGTTGTGGACCCATTCACCTGTTGAGAATGTGTGTCTACTAGATCCGTCTAGCACGTGTTTATTTTGAACAAAGTATGATGACGTGTTTATATCCTAATCATGGTATATCCACCCGGCTGCGGTATTCGCATGTTTTCACTAATAGGGCAGGGATGTAGAAGGTAACCTTTTTAAGAAATGTACCAGCGTTGGCTTGAAGGCAAGTTCATTTAGATTAAAACTCCCTTAGTACACCTGACCGAGATTTGAGGTCAAACCTCACCTCTTAACAGTCCAACCAGACACCAGACGAGGCGATGCCCTAGCCCGCGTGACCAGCTATGTGGCTGAGAAAAAAACAATCACGTTTAACAATTGAAAGAACTGCATTGGGGCAAAACAAAAGACAACACAGCAGTCACACATTTTGCCCTGAATGCATTTTTATTCCTAGTTTTGAAATTTTGGCTTTTTAGTGTTAGGCTGTTTATTTTAGATGGTAACGAAGATACTTTAATAATTTTATAGTACATATAGTTGCTTATTTCCTTGGTTAGTGCTGATTGAACCAATTATATAATCACAATGCCTTTTCTCTTTATTTCGTTTTTTTTAAATACTGGGGCACTATCTCGTAAATCCCTTACATACTAATATCGTGTACGTACGTCCAGTAAGTCTGTCCTTGAATTTTCCAAATCCACCTGCTCCTCAAACACAAGTGGTATCCCCTTGTGTCTCACCCGATGGTACCCTTGCGTCTCACCCGATGGTGCCCTTGTGTCTCACCCGATGGTACCCTTGCGTCTCACCCGATGGTACCCTTGTGTCTCACCCGATGGTACCCTTGTGTCTCACCCGATGGTACCCTTGCGTCTCACCCGATGGTGCCCTTGCCTCCTCCCTACCTCCATAGTTAAAGATCGCTCTTCTAATAGCGTACCTGGGAGCAGGAAATGACAGCCAAATGTGTGCTCCCCGTATATATTTGTAGTAGTTAGGAGCAACCCGTGGGTCTGGCGCGGCGGTCAGATAGATAGACATCGAAGTCTGGTGACGAAGATTTTCTTCTGACCTACAGTAGTGTCAGTCCAGTCAGTGGTTGTGCCTTTTCTAATATATCTCTTCATTAAATGTGCGTAACCATTTACTTTTATGTGTTTAAATTGCGGTATAGTTTATTGACATAAATCAAATGATTAAAATTATGTAAACATGCATTATTTAGGCAGTGGATTTTGGGAATCATCCTTGGGTGAGGGACTTGCCTATTGTGAAAGCTTTGGGCATCATACAAAGAATAGAGGGAAGCCTGAACAGACCTCTGGGTCAGTTCGCACATCCAACTTCGACAAACATCTGAGTATTGCATCATAACCCTGGCTGGAACGCGATGACAAGCATTGCAGACGTCCTAGAAATAGAAGCTACAACGCTCCCATAAGTGGAGCTTTATTCAGCTGAGCTAGATTATCTGAACTGTTACCATATTACTTCATGTGAAGTTGGGAGAAGTTTCTCCCAATATAAACACACTTTGTCAGACAACAGAAGTAAATTCACACATGAATATCTTGAAAAGTACTTGGTAATTAAGGAGGTATAGAAGGCGACTCTAGAAAAGGCCAGTGTTTGTGCAGTTTTTATGGCAAAAATTTTGTTTGGCCGAAATAAATAAAATATTGCTCCAGTACAAACATAAGAGTTTGAATTTTCTTCACATGTTCCAGTTCCTGAATATCTTTAAAAAGCGCAGAGGCATTAGATGATAAACTTTTTAAATGAAGAGAAAAAGTTGTCACTAAATTTCAGAACACCCTTGACAGATAGTCAAGGACTGTTGAGGTCACTATGGGAAGAAAATTAAATTATATGTTTGTACTAAAGCAATATTTTATTTATTTTGGCCAAAAAATTGTTGTGCAATAAAAACTGCAAAAATACTGGCTTTTTCTCGTCACCTTTTCCATCCCACCTTAACTGCGATAGTAGTTATCGTGCGTTTATAGAAAACAAAGGCTAGAATCTAATCTTTATTAATAAAATTAAGTTTGTTCGCTTCTCTGTCATGGGCGTTGCGTAGTAACTACCGCAAGCAGGGGGCGGAGATTTTAAAATTACACAAACATGTGCACCTCAAAACTGGAATTTTAAATTTTAGATTTTTTTTAATTTATAAAAAAATGGACTAGAAGAAGTAAAAGGAATAGATTTTTTTTTCTATCTGTTTGAAGCAAAGAAAATCAACAGTCAACGGCAGGGTACTTCTGCTAGTAACAAATAAAATTTATATTTATTGAGCATTTTGATGCCTATTCTTACCTTATAATGCCAGTTTATGAGCCTATTTTTAATATAAATATTTATAAAATTTCAAAATTTCCCAAACTCCCCGGTAATATGTATTTAAAATAAATAATCTTTATCATAATTAAGACCTGATGATGGTGTAACATCTATATATAACACCGAAACATGACATAGAAGACCAAGCTATTGTCAAATAAGGAGAAGGGAATAAAGATAATAACAAAGAAGATAAAATATTATCATTTTTTACTACTCCTTACCAAATAAATATGAACATTATTAAAAAAATATATCTGGTCCAAAATAAATCAAATATTTCTTCAGCGCTTGGTTTAATTTTTAACGCATAGTAGTCTCAACAGTTGTTGAATATATGTCGTGAGCATATTGGCATTTGATTGGAAACTTTTTAAACTATTTTAATCAAGAGAAATTTCATCAAACTACAGGATGCCCACGACAAGAATTGTTGAGATTAGTATGTGTAGAAAATTAAACTAAATTTATCTACTGAGGCAGTATTCTGGCAAAGAAGAGAAATTTTATAAAAACTACAAAAAATACGGGCCCTAACGCGTTTTCTTCCGTCCCACCTTAAAGTTGTTTTATTAATATATTAGGAGCTTAGCTGCTTTGAGTTATGCATGTTATGAAACTCCAATAAGCTATTAGCCCAGACTTTCAAGAGGAATAATAAACTACATGGTTAATCATGCTTATTCTTTCGGGAGGAGTTCGAGTACCCAAAACCTCCCCTCTTGGTTCGGCTTTAGTTAACAGGTTTTATGCCTAGCTGGAGCCCAAAAGAGTAGGGTTTAGTACCGAAGCAGTTTTACCGGATGTGGGTGAATGTTTGTTTACCCTCCAATTTGGTATATCCCTCTATTCTGAGTGCTATTAGCCCAGGCCACAGACAAGGAAAGAACAGATCCACAACTGCTAGTTTAAACGTGTTGCGGTCCTTTTCAAGGCTTTACTCATTCAACGTTGGGATCGCTATGTGCGATCCCCAGTGACTACAGCGCAATCAAGTGAGCATTTTTTAAACGACTCACTTTAAACTTGAATCTACTAGAAGGCAGACACAAAATATGAGCTCCTCGAGTTAACCTGTCGGCTGGCTATCACTGAGCAAGCTTCAGGTATCGGCCTCCCCATCTTTAACCCCACCCCTCGCCCCTAAGTACCGTAATTCTGCCACACAAATAAGATTATTATGAATGCACATTACAATTTTGATAGCTGCAAACCCCCTGAAACCGAAAAGGTGTTTTTTGAGATGCCGTCTGCCTGTGTGTCTATACCTAGGCCTAGAGCCGAAAACTAATCTAGCTAGAACATAGTATATATGGTTTTAAAAATGTTCCCCCGAGAAGTTTTTGGAGTTAGATATCTTACCCTAAAATTGAGGGTAGTTTAATAAAGGTAAAAAAGAGAGAAAACAAGATATCTCGGAATCCGCTGTAACGATTTTGATTAAATTTATTATCTGGGCATTGTTCATCATTATAAACTAAATGGCCGTTCCAATCATCCTATGAACATCATTTTAAGCTACTTAACATAGGCAGATATTTCCAATTTAAATCATTTCTTCGCAAGTATTTGAGACACGAGATAACTCATTATTGTAAGGTTGTAGTAAAATTAAAATTTAAAAAAAACCTTTACTTGAAATATATTTTTATAAAACCAATAGCGGGCTTTTTTAAAAAAAATATTTCGACCTCCGTTCCCTCCAAGGTCCTCCTACTTAAGGGATCGTAAGATTTTTAGTTCCCCCCTCTCCCCTTACCTATCTTACGTAATTTTCTTCCGATTTGGTAAATTATACTATTTTAGACAAAAGGATTGGTGATGTGAAATTATAGAATATTTATCTCAGTAATATTAGGTGTAACACATCATAAGTAAATGACAGTTTATGTATAACTGTGTATGTCTATCTGTCATCGCTAGGTGCAACCTTTTTGACCGCGCGTCTGTAGAAGTGTTTTTTTTAGATTTATTTTCACCATAAACATTGATAAAATCCTCAGTTAAGATGGATTCTGCCCATCCCAACGAAAACGTAAGAAAATACTGATCACCCCCACCCCAAAAAGTCCTTACTTAATTTATGGATGTTCCCTAGCTTCCGAGCTATTGGCAATTAAAAAAAAAATTGAGTTATTTGAAATCGGGAGTTGATTACTATGCTTCTTGATGAACACTATGTTTCTGTAAAATATGACCTCCTCATTCCTACTCACTTAGAATATTTAAATGTGTGTAGACCGGACGGGTAGTAAGACGCGCGGTGAAAAATTATCTAAATATTTCACAAACCAGATTATATATAAATTCTCCCCTACAGGATATACAATCATAATGACGGCATTAACTCCCGCGACAAACTCAATGAAATGAAAGGTCATATTTCTTTGCAGATCGATGTGTGCGCACCCTTCACCCTGAAACAGTATTTGAGGGAAATGTTGTAGTAGTTGAGTTTCTATAGCAACTTGAGGGGCCCGGCCAGCCCTTTTTTTATTGAACGCCGAATGCCAAGGTTCAAATAAACTCCTCAAGCTATACGACAAATTTGAATTGGGACGATTTAAACCAATATTCAGTATTCAAAAATGTAATATATCTCCAACATTAAAGCCTACAGCGATGAATAAGCTATCACTGGATAGGATTTTTTTTACCCACTTCTGACATAGTATACTCAGTTTACCTTAAAACACATAGTTTGTTTAAAATTCAAGTTAAAAGAAAAATCTAACCATTTTTTTAATCAATTACCGAAAATAAACTCTCGTTGCTGATTTGTGTATACACTTCGCTGAGTATTTAATTTCAACAACCCAAAAAAATACTAAATCTTTTTTTTGGGGGGAGGGGGGAGAGGAGGGGCAGGTTGAATGTGCGAAAGTTTCGCAAGGGTTTACTGGTACTTTATTACTCTTCAACCTTGATCTGTATCAATTATTATAACCAATTTTATTTTGAATCGATATTAGACTGGGCTGGTGACGAGATCGGAGGTTGAATCTCTGTCGGGTGGACTGAAAGTGTTTTTCCTTAATGGTTTTTCACCCTCCCTCAACTTAAAATTGGGCACATTCTAAATGCAACCTTCCTCATTCCAAACATATAAGCCTAATTAGTACATATTCATATAGCCTGAATAGGTAGCGAGAAAGAAAAACATGGTTAAAACTCGTGATATATTTGATTCTTCTAGAGCGTGTGAATTGTTACCACCCCATCCCCCTGTTACTACCGAGCTGAACGTATTTATATCACGCTAATGAGTTGGGGATAAGGAGGTAGAATTTATAAGAAGTATAGGCCCATGTGTATTTATGGAAATGGAGAGTGGGAAGATATTTAGCTAGTTCTACTTTCTGAACTCAACTTACAAACTAGCTCTACTCTAGGACATGCACAACACCCAGTCCCCTGTCCTTCAGTTATGCCGGGATCACGATCAACTTAACGTTAACTTAACGTATGTGTGATCACGATTCACATAACTTAACGTAACAACTCGAGCCAAACATCTTAATTCTCGATTATGATCTGTGATTTTTACTAGTTGTATAATGATGATCTGTGAATGTTTACAGTTTTCAATCGATATAATAAATATCTATTACAAAACTTTTTTGATAAATTTATCTTTCCTATTTTAGTTTAATTATTTTGTTTCAATGTCTGATCACTAGAACTTACGCTAAATAGTAAACATTGGTCATAATACCAACGAATGAATGACTAAATAGCCCTGTTGACATCACTCGCATAATGATTGGCTGGCTAGATCACGTGATACCCTTCAAGTAACGTAAAGTAAAGTAAAATACCTCCCAGGACATCTCTTACGTTAAGTTAACTGCATCGTGATCGCCTCCATTTAAACACACGAGGAGGTATTTTACGTTAAGTTATGTTAAGTTAACTTTAAGTTAACGTTAAGTTGATCGTGATCCCGGCATTAATCATTGTAAAAGGGGAAGTCCCAGTCACCCCACTAGTACATTTTTCGTCATTGCCAAGAGCTGTCTCAGTACAAAGACGTGCAGCCGACAGCACTAAGGGGCCTCTTATCAAACTTACAGTGGGCCTAGATGAATTGGAAATGTATAAAGTGTCCTAGGAGATACTCCCTATACAGTAGACCTATATTTTAGTATCGGTAGGTTGTACTAATTAACGTATTTTTTTCTATATATTGTAATTTTGTCAGGTTTTTAACATGGGTATCACTGAATTTAACCCAATTTTTTTAAAAATTATAGAGAACAAATCCTGGCAAAATGCCTCAATATTCGTGACATTTATTTAAAAAATACTGTTGAGTTCTGTAGAAAATTAAATTAAATGTATCTAATGAAGCAATATTTGATTTATTTGGACCAAAAAGTGTGTTTTTGTCATAGAATCCGAAAATATGAACCTTGACTCGAGCTACTATCCACCCCCACCTAAAAGTTGGCGAATAAACTAATTTATCAAAGACATATATACTATTTAATATACTCGTAGTCTAATATATAAAAATATGGAGATATACGAGCTTGTTTGCATGTGACCAACTAATAGTTAAAATCCCCTGTAGCTATTGTTAGCCTGTTTGAAGCCTAGCTTGAATAAATAAACTGTTTATGAAAATATATTGCGGAACATTTGAATGGCAACTATGCGTCACTAAGCTCACCAACTCTACTTTTTCTCTTGTATTGTGAAGTGTAGTGAGCATTTATATGATGGTCTGGTAATTAACTTTTACAAACTACACGATCGTGGGATGAGAACTCACTTTCGATACATACAATTTCAAATATTTCGATCAAGTTGTGAACTGACCGTTAACTCAAATATTTTTCGAAATATATTGGATCTCGATATTTTTTCATAATCATTATTTTTTGTTACATAGCGGAGATGTCGATGGTAGATTAAAAGCACAGCCATTTTATGACACAGGTTTTAGTGGTAGAATTTGTACATTTCCTTAATTTAAAGCCTTCATTAATGTTTATTTGTGTTGTTTTAAAGTCGATTCTAATCATTTCAAACACTAAAATCTGTACAAATAAAAGAATTAAACCATTGATTTTACAAGCGGTTTTAAAACTTAATTATCTCCACGAATCACAATAATTACAACAAGCATCACTTGGTAAAATACGATGACCTTGGCCCGGTTTTAACCCGTAATAATTGGGTCCTAAGGCAAGCACCTAGGCCGTCATGCTATTTATATTATAGTTAAAAACAAGAAGAATATATTAAACATCAAATATTTATTACTTTTCTTACTGATTTGGTGGCTGTATGGGTTTAAGGTGTCACTCTTGCAATATACTCCCGATGACGTGGAGATCGGAGTTCGATTCCTGGTCAGGTGTACTGAGGGTGTGTTTTCCTAAATGGCTTCCCACTCTCCCTCCACGCAAACGCGGGTATAGCTCTTTTAAATTAAACCTTTCTAATCTCTAACGCATTGGCGTAATTAGTACATAAGCATATAGACCAAATGTTTAGAAAAACTCAGTGCTACAAAAATAAAATTTATATTAATCTGTTAAAAATATTAACTATAATAATGATAACAAATAATACTTATATTATTATTATTATTACTATTAAATAAACTGATATGAATCCTTAATTTATAAGTTTAAAAATGAAATGATGATTCATAATAATATTAATAACTAAAGTTCTGATTGTTAATATTAAATAAGAATGATTGACAGGGTTTAAATGTATGCAATCAAGTGAGATTCTTACTTAAGAGGCCTGTGTCTGATCCATATGGTCTATACTCGAGATATCATTTGGTAAATGAGGCTTTTATTTTTTTCTTCAGGTAAACACCTGCAAATTTACCCTCTTTAATATTTTTCATTAGATTACATAGTTCGAAAATGTGTGTAGTTGTTATATTTGGATTCGTAGTCACTTTTTGCCCCATATTATGTAAGGCATAACTTGCAACTGAAACGGCAACACCACTCGCACCACGAAATAGTGGGCAAGAAATGTTTGGAAAAGCTTAATAAAACTTGATTGGTTGGTAAAAACAGCATAAATAGTTGTAAAAATTAGTCTAATTTTGAGCGAGGTTTCGATGCAGACGTTATTACATGAACAATCGATTGCGGCACCACCTGCTGTTGGCAGCCTTTATTTCCACCCTTGATTGAGTGTTGTGTTGGTATTACTTCTGCTATGAGCTGATCTGTCAAACTGACAAGTGAGGGTTCATTGGAGGACATGACACTTCTTTCTAGGGATACTTTCTAGCAGAGCTCTTCTAGTACCCTGAGAATATGTACTAGTATCTTGAGAGAATGTGCTAATATCTGGTTAATATGCTCTAGCATACTGTTGGTATGTGCCAGTATCTTGTAGAGATGTTATAGTATCTTGAGAGTATGTACCAGTATCTTGTAGAGATGATTTAGTATCTTGAGATTATGTACCAGTATCTTGCAGAGATGTGTTAGCACATTGAGAGTATGTACCAGTATCTTGCAGAGATGTTTTATCATCTTGAGAGTATGTACCAGTATCTTGCAGAGATGTTATAGCATCTTGAGAGTATGTACCAGTATCTTGCAGATATGTTTTATTATCTTGAGAGTATGTACCAGTATCTTGCAGAGATGTGTTAGCACATTGAGAGTATGTACCAGTATCTTGCAGATATGTTTTATTATCTTGAGAGTATGTACCAATATCTTGCAGAGATGTGTTAGCACATTGAGAGTATGTATCATTATCTTGCAAAGATATAACAATATATATCATAGTTATACTACATATTAATTTATAGCTATGTGTTAGTACACTAATACTTAGTGTATATTTACCAGTATTGTTTAGAAATACGGGTACCTAATATATACTAGTATAGTTTAAAGGTTTACTGATATTTTTCATAAATATATAATATTATTATAACCTAAATATATATTATATATATATGAAATATACTAAAATGTTTAGGAAATGTAGTAATATATTTAAGAAATGTTTGATATATTTAAAAAATGTACTAATGCATTTAGTAAATGTACTAATGACTTCAAAGATGTACCAACATCCTCAGAGTATAAAATATAACATTTCAGAGGTGTGCTAAGTAGTAGCCTGCGTCTAATTAAATTCCGAGTAGTTGCTAATTCCGTATCCAACTATTTATTTAAACTTTTACCTCCCTTCGTCATTTTTTCTCCTTAAAATCTAATTGTGCTTGTTATTTATTATGTCCATATTTTACCATTACATTTTTAGAGAAAGTAATGGAAATAAAAAACAGGCTGAGGAGTCTTTAAGAAAATAGAGAAGTAAAGTTAATCTATCTATAGAATTAAGGGGGGAAGGTGGTTGAGCATATATTGAGAAAGAGCCACGAATAAAGTGGTAAATAAATAGAAAATGGTAAAAATAAGACTATTAATGAGAATAAGGGTGGAATCTGGGGTGAGAATAGAGATAAAAATAGTAACGAGGGTGTGGGGGTTTGGAAAGAAACAGAGAATAAGAGAGAAGGAGGATGGAGAGAAGGTAAACATATAAATTTAGAGTGATAAGAAAATAAGATAGAGAAAGGAGATATATACTTATAGAAAGATGTGAGAGAATACATTATTATTATTACTATTACTAGGTGTTATGTCTTACGATAGGGTCATTCCTTTTGTCATTGAACTTAAACAGTCAATGAACCCTGTCCCCTGCTTCTTCCTTGGGCTCCCAGAATGTTTTTATTTCCTTCAAGTCATCCACTATTTTAATTATCCTTCTTCCTAATCTCCTCTTTCCCTCAACATATCCTTCTATGAAATCGTGCAGAAGACAGTTCCTCCTAAGGATGTGTCTGATCCAGTTTTATTTGTACAGAAGAATAACATCCAAAATGGCTCTCTTCTTACCCACTCTTCTTATGACTTTTTCATTTGTCAACCTGTTTGTCCACCTGATCTTCTCAAATCTTCTCCAGCACCACATTCAAAGTTCTCCAAGTATTTCTTATTCATCCATCCACATATAGAGAAAGAAAACAGTTTGATGCATATATCAGTTGGAGAACGATGAGAATGAGGAGAGAGATAAAAAATATTTAAGAAATAGAAGAGAAAGAAGAACATGTGAGAATAGAAGGAGAAGAGGAGAAAGAGAATCAAGGAGTGGTAGTATGCCATCTTTCACTCAGCAGAAGCAGAGCTGAAGAGAATTGTGTGAGAGAGGAACGAGATAAAAGGGTGAAAAGAAATACAATGAAGAGAGGATGGATGAAATTAGAGAGAGAAAGAAAAAAATAGAAGTGAAGAAAGGTAAAATGGCTTAGGTGGATTGGGCACAGCGAATGTTACCCCTGGCTATTACCAACATTTTCCCTCTAAGGTGGATTGGGCCCTGCTACATTAGAGTACGGTTTCCCTCCCAAGGTAGATTGACCTAACCTAACCTGACATAACCTAACCCAACCTAGCCTAACCTAACATTGCTCCTCTCAATAAGAACTAATTTTACCTCGGACCTACTTCACTGAATAGCTGGATGGCTTATGCTGAACTGTAGTCTGCTACATTTTATTATAAGGTGACCAGTCCACCTGCCTTACATTTAACAAAATATAGAAGGGAACTTAAACTTCACCGATTAGATTTACATTAGGTTTATGAGACGGGCGATACTGTCAAATGGGTCACTGTGTGTCTTTCTAGATCGCCTGCTCTTAGTCCGTTAGATAGGGGACACATGGAACAACATTGAGCGCAAAGCTCCCCCCAATGGTTCTTATGATCGTGTAGTTATATCGCGCGGTTCTTGTAGAACCTTTAAGGCCGGGATGTTGGGGCGTAATACGAGCTATTGCCGTCTCTCTCGGGGGATTCAGCACTAGATACGTTAATAAACATTATAAAGCAATCATTTATATGATAGTCTAGAATAAATTATTATTACAGTTTATATGATAGTCTAAAATAGATTATTTTTACAGTTTATATGATAGTCTAAAATACATTATTTTTTATGTTTTAGGTGTCTTTATTGATTTGTTCAAGGTCTCTGATACAGTAGACCATGTCACGTGCCTTCCTAAATGGGTTTATTTGAGGCATCAAACTTTTCAAAGCTATTCGTTTAAGCGATTACAATCGGTTAAAATAAACGTATCTGCATGATATAGAAGATCTCCCTATTGACTTGTCTATCTTACACCCAATTAACGGTGTGGCTGGTTTTTAAAACTAAGCGTCAGACAACATTTATTGTTTTTTTGTTATAAAGAATATCACCCACGAGGAATTGCGCGATTTTTATATACATGCAGCTGGCATTAGATCGATTTGACCAAAAATGTACAAGTAAACGAGCCCATAATGAGTGCTCTTTACTTATTTACTTGATATAGTAAATATAAACGGCTACGTTTCGTATAGTCACTGAACAATACATATTGCGGTATGTCCTTTATACTATTACAATGTAGTTTATGTTTAGTAGTGCCCCTTTTATATCTAGATATTTTGAGATAGATTTTTTAATATTTATAAAACACTATATACATATTAAAAAAAAGTTTTCTCTAAAATAAAATGACCGCTCATTTCCTAAATTTGTCGTCCAATATTTTATTTAACTATTTTTTTGGACCTAACATAAATTCCCCGCTCATTGCTAGTTGAATCTTATTTCCAAACCTGGACATATCTTTGTAAATGTTTGATACCTCCTTAGTGCAGCCTGTTGAATGCAAGGATGACTCGCCCTATTTGATACCATTAGCGAGATATTGCCCTAGATTTTATAACTCATGTTCAGATAATATTTCTTGCCTCAAGACATTTTATGACCGTACACGAAGACTTTAATATAGTTTCCCCCCTCACACACATTCAGTGGTTTATGGGAGTATGTGGCAGTTGGGACTAGGATGCATGTCTAAAGAAACACGTTCTCACTATTTGGTTATAAAAGATTGAATGAACTACATATATGATAATAAAACGTAGGTTTACAGCCGAGTGCAGTTATAAACGTTTAAATATTTCCTACATATTATGGAAATGAAGTAATATCCAGTTTAAGTTTGCTATAGTAGATAGTTCTACAGAGAATGCATTCAACTTTATCCACACACAAACAATGTTACAATCCAATCATAATTTATTAATAAAAATGTATAGTTTATCAACCTTACTTTTATTTTAATTTATGTTATAATATTAAATTAAAATGCTAACTACAGCGATGAATAAAGTATCAGTGGATAGGATTTTTTTACCGACCTCTGACATAGCATATTCAGTTTACGTTAAAACACGTTGTTTGTTTAAAATTTAAGATAATATATATATATAAAAGCGAAAGCCATGACTGAATCATTCACTCATCACTAATTCTCCCACTTCTCACGAAGCTAGAGGGCTGACATTTGGCACAGGTGTTCCTTATAAGCTATTTAGGAAAAGTACGGTGTTTCATTCCGATGTTTTGTGGTTAAGGGAGTGAATTAGGGGTACCTACCCTAATCAACAATATTGATTTATACACTATTTATAAGAGTTTAGAGGGTAATAATCCGATAAGTTTGTTCTAATAATGCCTTCGAAAAAATATAGCAATTATTTTTAACCCCGTAGATGCTTCTAAGGGGTGGGAAAACTCCCCATGAGAAAATATACATGGTCACCTCCTTGCGGTGTTTCTCGGGTAGCGCTAAGAACCATTCTATTAAAATTAAAACAAAAATTCCTCATTTTCATCCAAAAGTAAATTATAACACAATATCCCGTGCGAAAAACAGGGATTCAGCTAGTCTATATTAAAATTTACTACTTACAGAGGGAAAGTTTAGTTTTGATTAAATTTATCAATTATAATACTTCATAAGGGCTTCTTAATTTTTTTAAAGTTATGATACACACATAAACTAAATACTCTTTTTCTCTTTTGGTATTTACAAAATTGATTTAAAATGAAAAAATTAATTTGATTAAAGTAAATTTTTTTTAAAATATTGGTTTTTAGGAAATTACATTTCTACACTTATTCATTTTAAATATGATATACAATCACGTGACTTTTAGAATTAGCTTATTTAATTCAATAAGTGA
Source organism: Timema genevievae (assembly GCA_902155825.1). NCBI lineage: Eukaryota > Metazoa > Arthropoda > Insecta > Phasmatodea > Timematidae > Timema > Timema genevievae. The sequence goes on along the minus strand of CABFWO010000161.1, from coordinate 445,040 downwards.
CAAATAAAAATAAGTTGAATTTGTACATTGTAAACTAATTTAATTGTTTGCTCTCTTGAGTGAACTAAAATAATTAAAACACAACTAACTTTTAACTGATTAGACATACACCCTAGAAGTTGTTTAACTTGATAATCACAATAGAATACACATTCATTTTTCTAAAAGTGCAAGTAATATTTTTTGGGCTGTGTGTGTTGGGGGGGAATGGGGGACGGGAGCGTTGAGGTTAAAAGTGTTAAATGGTTTATGGAACTATATGGGTGTTTGGTGATATTAATAAGAAGAAAGAAACAGACACATTCTTGATACATCGGATAGCATTTTCTGCATCAACAAGTCAATTATATACAAGTATTTATAACTACTTTATTGAATGACTTCCCTGAGAGATCTAACCCACTCCTTCCTTTCATTTTTGAAGGGGTTCATCAATAAATTAGATAGCACTATAGTAAAATGCCGGATAGCAAGTTTGGGTTTCGCATTTTTGAATGAAAACTGTCAAAATGTTATTACAAATAAATTATTAAAATAATTAATCATGGTTTTATTTTCTGTTATTTTGCGCAAAGAATCCTGATCTGAAATTAAAATTTGTTTATCATATAAATATGTTCGGTTCGGTTGAACATTTCTGATCTACCTACCTAACAGTTCCGTTGTATAAAACAAATAGTCTAGTGATGATGGACCATATATTGTTTAATTTATCATTGAAATTAGATTTTATATCAACCTACAGCTCTTTATTTTACTGATTTATTGGTCTCAGGTGCTAGTCCAAGCAAGTTCGAACTTTTGTCACTTTGAAATCAAGTTAATTCCCTTTTATCGAGCAGTAAATTGATTGCTCTACGTATGACTGTGTGTTTAATTTATAAATACCAATACTTGGTCGATAGCAGCCAGGCTCCTGATGGAATGTATCAGAGCAGTTCAATTCTTTTAATATAATACTCACCTTCTTCGGTGACCGTATAGTCTAAGTCGTAACTCTCGTGTTGAACTAGACTGCCGATGACAGGGAGATCGGGGTTCGAATTTAGGTTGGGTGTACTGGGGTGGTTTTTACCAAATGTTTTTCAATCTTCCACGCAAATGCGGGTGCACTTTATCCCTAAATCACTAGAGTAATTAGTAAATATGCGTACAACCTGAATCAGTAGTAGTACCCGGTGATAAAATATATATAATATCAAGAGGGGCGAGGGTATAAGTGAACGTGAGTTAAGGTCCTTTTTCCACAGTTTTCAATAGAACGTCGTTTGACGGTTAATTTTCGTAATAGGTGACACCGTCAAATGGGACAAAGATAAAAGCCCATTGCTTCCAGTACATGTAATGAAAGGCACCACATTGACAGTGGACATGATTGTCTATCCCTTTTCTTCTCACAACTATTCCTATACATGGTTACAGTAGGTGTTGCGTTTCGAGACAGCGGCAGTTCGTCACATTACGTATGTTATCCTGTACATTTTGAAGCAATGGTTGTACAAGCACTGTGAAAGTTTTACTTCAGACCATCGAGATAATCCACGAACACGTGTTTTTATCAAATATCCCCATATAAATAATTGTGCTGTACTGAGGACAGAAGTCGTGTCACTTATCTTGAAAACTAAACACCAGACTTCCTTCTTTGCATTACATGTCTTACTTGTTTTGTTGTAAGGAATTGCGTGAATTTGTACACATTCTGCATAAACATTTGAAATACAACATTTAAATTTGAATGCAAATTCAATGCTTTTTCTGTCCCTCCCTTATGGTCTAACTACATATCTACACTCTTAAATTACAATTAAATTATAGTAACGCGTCTTACTACCCGTTCGGGTTACACGCTTAAGTACTAATTACGCTAATTAATTAGGAATTGGGGAGGTTGAATTTATAGGAAGTGAAACCACATTTATGTGGAGGGAGAGTGGGAAATCGTTTAGGACAAAATACCCCCAGCTCACCCGACCGAGATTCGAACCTAGATCTCCCGGTCCTCGGCAGTCTAGCTCAACAATAAACCAGCGTGTTAGCTAACTACGCCACCGAGGTGGGCATCTACACTCTTATGGGGTAAATATGATAAGGTAGAATTTATAAGAAATGTTCCTTCATTTGTATGGTGTGAGAGTGTTAAACCATTTAGGAAAAAATACCCTCAGTATATCCGTACTGGATTCGAGCCCCAACCTTTCCATCACCAGCAAAACAGACTATACGAGGTTGATGCCTTAGCCCACGTGCCCACCGATGCGAGTAGATTCACTGCCTATGATATAATATATGAACTCTTGACTTATATAAATGTGTGCTCATGGAGGAGAACCGTCGATATTAAAAAGTGCTACTGACAATTTTGTATTTCTTTTGAGCGACAAGCGTGAACTAAATCCATCACATTTAATCAGTTTGGTCGTTTATGGAGCAAGAAATAAATTTTATACCGGGTCCAATTTCAAAAGAAGGGAAATTGGGTAATCTATAACTTATATATTATATTTTCTTGAATAATATAAAAACCCAAAATAGTGCTATTCATTGACCAGAATATTTACTTGCTTGGTTTTTCATAATGGACACTTACTCATGTTATGTAAGTTGTGTTGGTAACGCTCCTTTTCTGCATTCCAGAAGGGGTGATAAAATGATTTGACACAATCATATCCATCAGGCAGTGTGGATTCAGCGCACCAGTTGGGAAACTTTGATAACCCCTTTGCTTTAATTAGGAGCGAAATTGTTTCTAATCATTCTTGTGGAGTCAGGACAAATACTCGTAGAGAAATGTTTAGAATATACAATAGAAATATAAATAAGAGAAAATATCAAGGCTCATAAATGATTATGAGGGCAAATACAGAGATAATTCTGATTATTTCAGGAATTATGAGAACCTATAATTTGGTTTTGGTACACAGAGCTTCTTTAGTACCTAATTCATTTGAATAAACTACATAATATATTAATCATGAACTTCAACTCATAGCATACACAAACTCTTCCATAAAGTTCCCAATTATACATTAAATAGTAAAGAGACTACCAAATACCACGTAGGTTAAGTGACTTTAAGTGACTACAATGCACTTCGTAAGTTAATTTACAATGTCGACATTTAAAAAAATATTGTTCGGGCGCCACGAGTTAGGAACTAGTTTTTATCCATGTAACCTCTCTACACTACCACCCCCAATTTTGGAGTGTATAATTTAAAAACTCTTTTCATGATCTTGAGAGAATTAGCTATGAACATTTTAAGCTCCCCATTTCCCAGGCCTTCATTTTAATAAATATATATATATATACTCATAGTTCAGGACCTATTGGTTTTATCCAAAATTATTTATTTTTTACCTATAATAGTCTTACAACTTTACAATGAGAAGTTTTGTCATTTCTCAAAGAGTGGCAGAGAAATGCAAAAAAAAAAAAATTAAAAATAATTCTATAACGGAGATAACCACTAATGTAAAGTACACTCCAACTCATTTTTCCGTACTTAATTTTGTTTTTAATATTTAACTGTGCCTAGATACAAATAATTGTAGTCAAAATGGTTAGGATTTCACAAAAATTGCGTTCTTACCTTTTCGCCCACAAGTAACCTATTCTTAATTCAAGGGGTAGATTGATAATTTCTAAAATATTCAATATGCTTATGAAAACCCTAGATACGAAGATTCAGCCCAATCAGTAAAATGATTTTATAACGATGGACAGACACATAGACATAAAGAAGGTATTGAAAAAACCACTGTTTCATGTTCAGGGTTCAGGGGAGCATGAAACTTCGATATCAATCAAAATATCGGAATATATTTAGTTGACTTTCACAATATTCCCTCTCTCCAAGAGGGGTCGCAAGAATTTAAAAAGAAGATAAACCTCCTAGATTACATGAATATGATTGACTTTTATCCACCTTTCATTGGCATATAATTGTATGTGATTGTTCATGGTACTGTAACATTTTCATAAAATCCATTTCATCTTTATATTCGGGGGATGGTGCTAAAAAAATAACACGAGGACTGGTGCCCTTGCATTTTTGCAACATCCTATGATGTTCTAAATAATAATCAAAAACACATACTTTAATACAGAGTATTATTATTAAAGCAATATTAATAAATACATATTTGAATAATATTGTATTTTTGTAAATTTCATAAAAAAAATAAAATAAAAATATTGCTATACTCTTACAAAAACATAGCTTATTATTATTATAAAAAATGTAGTACTTGGTAATTGATAAATACAAACCTTCATTAGGCATACCTAAAATTTTGTAAACTAATCTACAAAATACCTAATAATCATAAAATATAAGTCTCAATTAGGAAGTATTTTTAACAGAAAATATAAATACAAACAAGTTTATTTCAAAAAGTTAATCACATTTTTGTTGAAAAAGACTTTTCCTTCTTGAGTTCCTTCCTTCAATTCGTATTTTTATGTATAATAGCGACCGCACGGGAATAACAGCTACAGCAAACTAAAGCAACGTGATAGAACTCTCACGAATTATGCATTGTAAACCTACGGCGGCAATAATCCAGACGTATGACATCATGACTTGCGTCGTTGCATATTCACAACACTCCTGCATGGCGCCGTTTAAAACTCCCGCATCTCAGAAAATAAACATTTTTTGTTTCAAATGTTTGATGACATCATACTACGCAGCAGGAAATAATTGGGGAATACTTGGAGGGGATCTGACCTAATTACCTTTAATTTAAAAAAATAAAAAATAAAAATACAGCTCTTGCAAAAATGCAACAGCGCCAGTCACAGAAGGTTAAAACGAATGGATGTAACACAGATTGCTTGTGAGCTCTACAACTCTTGATCAGAGATAAAAGGCAAACTACACTAATATTATAGCTATATTAAATAAGGAGTTTTAAACAATTTTTACAAGTAAGTCGTTGCGCTTTAAAAACTTGCAACGGTCTTATTAAACAAATGACTCTCCTTATGACCCCATTTCTAGTCTAAAAAAGCTGCCTGATGTGACGTAAGTACTCATCAGTTGAGGGCAAATAGATTAACGAGCCGTGGCATCTAGCGTTCTAATTTATTCATTTTTTTATGGTGAGAAAATGTGTAATTTAAAACACAAAAATAAAGTAAAATTGAAGTAGAGTAAACTTCATTAGAAGTCGCGCCATTACGGAAGGATTAGGCTGGTGATAACACTCCTGATTATGATTCAGAGGCTTGGTTTTGACTCCAGCTCACAAAATAAAATACTTTTTTTCGTCATATTATTGCTTTTATTCTGTATATATAGCTTTACGTTTGTGCGGTTAGTTTAAACTTTACCTTCAAAATTTTGTTTCCTAAATTTTAAAGTTTCATGTAATGGTAAACAGTACAGCTTAAACTCTCTTACAACATTAAAACACACTAAGACTTATATATACAGACTGTTGGATGAAGGTGTGCTTGTAATGTTCTGGTTTATACATACAGTACACTAAGGTTTATATATACAGACTGTTGGATGAAGGTGTGCTTGTAATGTTCTGGTTTATACATACAGTACACTAAGGTTTATATATACAGACTGTTGGATGAAGGTATGCTTGTAATGTTCTGGTTTATACATACAGTACACTAAGGTTTATATATACAGACTGTTGGATGAAGGTGTGCTTGTAATGTTCTGGTTTATACATACAGTACACTAAGGTTTATATATACAGACTGTTGGATGAAGGTATGCGTGTAATGTTCTGGTTCATACATACAGTACACTAAGACTTATATATACAGTCTGTTGGATGAAGGCGTGCTTGTAATGTTCTGGTTCATACATACATTACACTAAGGCTTCTGTATACAGTCTGGTGGATGAAGGCATGCTTGTAATGTTCTGGTTCATACATACATTACACTAAGACATATATACAGTCTGTTGGATGAAGGCGTGCTTGTAATGTTCTGGTTCATACATACAGTACACTAAGGCTTCTGTATACAGTATGTTGGATGAAGGCGTGCTTGTAATGTTCTGGTTCATACATACAGTACACTGAGGTTCCTTCATCCAGGTGTGTTATCCCGAGCTATCCAACAATCGCAACCAGTCTGGCTGTATAGCACGCAGTGTATTCGAGTGGAGGCTCGCTGTGGTCTTATTATTGCCTGCCGGTTCCTGTACATTGTTGCCGGACAGAATCAGGACAGAGACCTCTAGCGGGGGAAACGGAGGGGAGAGCTTCCTACCCGACTCGTGTCTGGGATAATTGAGCGGATAACAGATGCGATTATAATGAAGAGCAAGGTAGGCCAGGGGAGCTGGGGGACTACTTTATGACAACAGCGCTCGCTCGTCATTCAACCGTCCGAGGTTCGTATAATGCGTACCCGACGTGAACGGATCGAGGTCTGTAGCCAAGCCGTGGACAGGTACTGTCGGGGGTGTTCATTATGTTTGTACTTTGTTGTTACTGATGGTTTGGGTGTCTTTTTTCATCGTGTAACTCCTCGGTTCTGCTCGAGTACGAACCATCAGTGTATTCTCTCGAAAGAGAGCGTCTCTTCGTTGATGAGTCATTCAAGAAGTGGGAAGAGAGTTCTGGGAGGCTGAAACACATTTTACTCTCACATTTCAACCAATAAAACATTTAATGAAAATGCTCGTTTTTAAAGACATTCAAATAAAATTAGATCTATGCTACATTGTTTTATTTCAGCACGTCTCATACTACCCGTTCAGGCTGTATGCGTGCATTAACTGCACTATTTGGTTTGGGCTGAAGAAGATAGAGTTCTAGATGAAATGTACTCACATCCGAGTGGAGGGAGAGTGGGAATCTATTGAGTTAAAACCACCCTAAGTACACTTGACCGAGAATTGAACCTCGATCCACTTTATGAAGAGGATGGCTGACGCCTTGGATCATTATTTTTTTTAGCACCGAGTTTTAATAACCCCTTTGGGCTATACGCTTATCATTATGTTAATTTTGAATAATAATATATTATAAATACATTTGATGACTGAGTAAAACATTATTTAACTATTATATATAAACTATTATCAATGTTCTGGCCCGTATCCATGAGTATAAGGGTGTCCTGGGTGCCGGTAGCACCCCTAAAATCTCCCTTTCACCAATTTCACCAATTTTAACTATTGGTACACTTAATTAAAATTCCATTTTTTCTAATTTTAGTAGGTACGCCCGAAGAAACAAGACCCCTTGGTAGACCGAGACGTTGAGGGGAGGATAATGCGTTTTTTTTAGCACTGCATCTTACTACCCGTTTGGAATATACGCTTGTGTACTAATTACGCTAATGGTTTTTTGAATAAGGAGGGCTTTATTTAAGGAGGTGTACCCGCATTTTAGTGAAGGGAGATTGGAAACTAATTTGGAAAAACCACTTCAGTACATCCGACAGAGATTTGAACCTCAATCTTCCCATCATCGGCAGTCTAACCTACTACAAGATTAGCGCGTTAGACCACGCGGCCACCTGTGTGGGTTTAAATGTATCTGAGGGAGGCTGTGTCTCAGGATAGGGTTGAACGGTGAGCTTACGTCCATGAAATTTTGAGTTCCAGAGTGTTAATTACTATTGATTAGTAAACTACTGTACTATTATCAATGCATTATTGTAAACCTTGCTACACGGAACGCAAATGGCTGTCTGAATCATATGGTTATTCAAGGCATTGTATGTCGGCTGCAGCCGGCTATTTCTGTCACTTGCAACGTCACGACTCATACAGTTAGAAACTTTTAAATGTAACAATCGTAAAGCGCTCACTGAGATTGTGTGGCTGTGGTGCAGCGTGCTTGTAGTGTGTGGCTTAGGTTTGCCACGCATGTGGTGTGACTTTCAAGTGGGGAAGATATGACACAAAACCAATTGATGTAGCGTCTTTGCCATCAACATACCACACGTCACGGGCCAACGGGCACGATGATTCCATTTGTCAACATGAACTCTTTAGAAGATGTACCACTCTACTTAAGTGGTGGGCGTACGGTCGCCACACAAGTTTAAACATGTCGGAGCCTAGTGGCGGATACATGACGCCGCGCCACACTTCACTCGCCACACCACGTCCGCGTCTCTTCAGTGGGCGCTTCCCCGTTAGTTGATATGTGCTTGCCTGACGCCATACAGGGACCACGTTGCCGCCACACCACGTTCGCGTCTCTTCAGTGGGCGCTTCCCCGTTAGTTGATATGTGCTTGCCCGACGCCATACAGGCACCACGTTGCCGCCACACCACACGCTCACCATCTCACTGGGTGCCCTTTGAACCCTGGCAACGTGTCTGGTTGTGGCACATGGACCTAGACATATACAGATTGTAAATGAATGTGTTTTACAAAAGTGGAGTAATTGTAGAGAGTACCCTCTAACCCAGTGGTTCTTAACCTTTCGGAAGTAACTTTACTAATCCAATTTATTAAAATACCTAGGTAGAACTTATTTTTCGCTGAGTCTCGCTACTTTCTCGAATTTTATTCACACGCAAGCCTTTATTTTTAAAGTACTAACTTAACAAAGTTGGCTTACTATTTGATTACTGGTGTGTATAGAAAAGAAAATCCATTTCAATATTTTAACCATCTAATATATTATATGGTTAAAGATCAGGGTAGTTTTTATTGCTTAGAGTATTTTATACTCACCAGTCGTTTAAAATATACCTTAAATTAAATCTTTCTTCCCTCGTAAATATATATTTGTTAATTTGAAAATATACATATTTGTAGACGTTTTAAAATAGTAAATCTATTAAATTTATAATTTAATTTAACTTCCCCTTCACTTTTAAATAGCCTCCTTGTAAAAAAATAAATAAATGGTACTGAACTCCACACGGACTTTCTCGCTCTATTGTTTAAAAATGGAGATATTTGCTCAAAACTTGTAAAATATGTGAAACGAAATAATATACACTAGCAAACCCAAGCATAAATTGCACTATATTTATGTAAAACATTTTTTAGTCCAGGTTTTAAATTTTCTAATTTTATTTTTAAAGAATTAATGTCCTCATTTGTATGTTTGGACTGATAAAAAAATATCAATATTGGGTCCACAAGGGTCAACACTTCGTATTAAAATTTCGACTTCCAGTTAAAATTTTCAACATTTCATTAGGTGTTACACATCTTCATGTCATCGCATTGTTATTAAATTCCTCATTTATAAATTTTGACAAATAAAAAATGTAAATATTGACTATTGAGTCTAAAATGAAGGAGATAGATCATTGTTGTACTAACATTTCTCCTAAGAGGTTTAAGAAAAAATAATATAAACTTTTTGAGAAACTTACTTATATTTAATGACTCGGCATTACAGAATTATTTCGTTGAAACTTAAGTAGTATCTCTTTACAACTAAAGCTCAAAAAATTTTATTAATATATTGGCCAATATCTTAGAAACTGTTGGTTATATACAAGTTTTTTATTTTTAATAGTACTACAATTTTGCAATAATATTATTTAGTATCTCAAATAGTTGCGTAAATACGGAAATTTCAGCTTCTGTAAAGTACCCTAAAATTCATTTTCATGGGAAAATCAAAATAGCCAGTCTATTTATAATCTTAATTAAAACCTAGATACGAATTTTAATCAAAATCGTTAGAGCCGATTTTGAGAAAATCGATTTCTTCTCTTTTCACCCTTTATTAAACTACTATTCATATTAAGTTTAAACAGACACACAGACAGACGGCATTGCAAAGACCACTTTTTAGGGTTCGGGGGTAATGAGATGTGACATCCATCAACATTTCAGGTTGTATTTTTTTTTTACGATCGCATATACTTTACCTTTTGTTTTCGAAAAGTTAAAAAATATAAATATTTGCGTATAGCTTGAAAGTTATTGGTTTTATAAAAATATGCTTAGAATAAAATATTTGTATTATTAATAGATCTACATATTTGTAATAATAAGTCATTTCATATCTCAAATAGTTTCGGAGATATGATAAAAAAATTATAATTTATGCATCAGACCAGAACCCTTAAATTCATTTGTCGAATTATTGATGATAGCCATTTTGTTTGGACTATTTATAAATGTTTAAAAATGAAATTTAATCAAAATCGTTAGAGCCGATTTTGAGAAAATCGACTTTTTCTCTTTTTGCCCTTCAGTAAACTACCCATAGTTTTAGGGTTAGATATCCAATTCCAAAAACCCCTTGGGGAAACCCTATGAAAACCCTAGATACCAAGTTTCAGCCGGATCGGTAAGATAGTTTAGGCTTTAGTTGGAGGTACAGACAGACAGACAGACAGACAGACAGACGGAAATTCAAAAACAACTTTTTCAGATTCAGGGGGTCATGAAATGTCATCAAAATCTCAAGTGCGATTTTTTTGACGATCACAATACTTTCTCTACCTGTAAGATAGCGAGAAAGTAAAAAATTGGTGTCTTTGCACGTGCTCCTTAAAAAATATTTTTTAACGTAATCTATAATTATTTTAGCAGCTCTTTTGAAAAGGTAAATACGCCGCTTATTCTTTTATCAACAACCTTGAAATAAATTCACAAATTATACTTTAGTACACAGTTTAAAAAAAATGCATATTATTTTTGGTCAAAATTGAATATCCACAAATAATTGTGTGTGCGAGTGTCGTTAACGAATCTATTTTGAAGTGAGCGACTGATGGTTAGGCAACGCGCTTACCTGCCGTGTTAAGCAAACTGCATGGCGTCTAATGGTCTTTTCGACAGGCGAATTCTTTGACTATTTTTGCTTTGTTTCCTCTTACGAATTAAAATATGTTTATCAAACAGTTTTTTTTGCTGACGAGTAAAAGGTTGAATTCCCATTATACTATTATTGATTTTTAAATGAAATTAAATTTATGAAACATATTTGCGCACGTACCTCATTAGTTAAATATAATTCTATTGGCTTAGCCCATTTTAAATTACCATACGAGTTAATTAAATGAATATTAATAGAAATGATTGATCAATTAAAAAACTTGGGTTTCATCATACTAAAATTTCTAAATCAATACTGTTGCTTTCAAAATATTGACTTTACTACACGATGAGTATACATATTAATTGTATATACCTACTTCCTTTTTATGGGCAGTTAAATATTGAAAGTATATTGCACATTTTAATCATGGTTTAGTTCCATGGGGAACCGCTCCCTATGTCCATATCCATGTCCATTGTTTGATCCATGGATCCCAGGCTAGGAATTACTCCTAGTGCCCGTTGGTACCATCCCTACCCAAAGGGTAACTCCTCCCTAGCCCCAGTGGTTCACAATATATGTTTGGGGGCGGAAGGGGAAGGGGGAAGGAGTGTCTTGGGTTAAGCGGTATACATAAGTTTAATTTAACCTGTATGTTAACAAAATTTCTGAGTTATGGCCTTATGAAACTTTAGCTCAATCTGTTTAGTGGCTTTTTAGTTACGGCTATTCTTCTAGTGGCTGCTACGGGTGTGTGGGGTTCTACCACTGTACCTCTCCTACCCAAAGGGTGACTCCCTTATCCCAGCTGTTCAGGAGATAGTCTGGGTGTGAAATCGGGAGGGGAACTGCTTTTTATGTTAAGCTGTAAAAGTAATTTAAATTTTAGCTGATTATATTAACCGAGCATCTTAGTTATGCCCATGCAAAATCTCGGCTCAATCGGTATAGTGATTTCTGAGTGAAAGGATAAAATATACCTTGATTTTGGTTGGTAGAGCAGCAGATAAAATAAAACATATTTCTTTGAGGCCAACATTGGTAGTATTTTAATATATTGTTTGTGTTATCTTCTAAGTGTTGATACTATCTATCAAAAGTGATAGCTGTAGATAACACGACTTACTGTATTCATATATTAAAATTGTTTTAGTAACTTTAGTAACTACTACTGTTCTTCCTACCAAAATCATACTAATGATGTGTAGCACACGACACAATGACGGAGGGAATACTTTATAGTATAATAGTAGATGTGTCCATGTTTGTATCGTCTACAAATTCCTCCACGTTTTAATAAACAGTCATTTACATCCTGAATAAAAGTATATTCTGGTTGCAAGGAACTTACTGGCAGTTATTAAAATTACTGAAACTACTTTAATACATTCATAAGTCAACTTGCGTAGTCTACGATTACAACTTCTGATAGATGTTATTAATACATACTAAATAAAACTAATACTGTATAGATATAAATATATATATCCAGCCATATATATTCAATCATATATATGTTTAAAGACATATATATGCATATATGTTTAAACATATATATACATTTTCAAATATATTACATATTCAAACTTTTATATATAAGTTTGAATATGTAATATATCCAGAAATAGAAAAAACTGGAGTCCTTAGGCTCTAAGGCCCGGTGCCCACGAGCGGCGTGCGTCATCTTTGCAGTAGCGTCATGTGACGCCGCGTCTCAGCATTACTTTGATTCGAATGATGGAGTTTACACGGGACGCGGCGTCAAGTTGGCGTCATTGTTGCGTCGAAACTAGTGAGGCAGGTTTCTGCAAAACGTGGCGGTGACGCTACCGCTCATCGTGTTCTGTCAGTACCTGTGAAGACATAGAGCAGTGCACACGAACTGCGCGCGTCATTGTGACGGTACTAAGTGTACAGTCAGAATGGAGGACGAAATAGACACATAACTTTTCATCATTGAGGTGCGGGATAGATCTGTCATTTGGAAGTCGTCCCTAGAAGAATACCACGACAGAAATAAAAAAACAAGCAGCATGGATGGAGATATGCAAGACGCTATATTCAAATACTGATGAAATGGAAGCCATAATGCTAAAGCAACTTGGTGAGACAATCTTTTCTTTTTTTTCCGCTCCCGAAGTGTACTTATCACGGCCATGGATTCAAACCGACTGAGGCCGAGAGTTGCGTCCAAAGATGACGCAAGTCACTAGTGTGCACCGCTCCGGGTGTTGTGACGAGGCGTCAGCTTAGTGTCACCAGACGCAGGTCGCTTGTTTGAACTACGCAGCGTCACAGGACGCGACTGACTGCAAAGATGACGCACGTCGCTCGTGTGCACCGGGCCTAAAGTGAGTTTAGGGTGACTAACTGCCTGATTTTACTGAGATATATGGGGTCGGTTATGGAAGAGGATACGCTAACACGTTGTCAAAACGCACTCGGGCAACCACTCGTATGGCTTAATAAACACGTTTCATTTTCTGAGACGTCATTTTGTAATGGGTTGAATTTGTGAAGACATTTATTGTTTTTGTGTTTTTAACTAACCCTAAAATAAAGAATTATACGTACATTATTATCTTTAAGCTATGTGGTTCTTTTGTTATTTTTGACAAACACTTGTCCCCCATTTAACCTTCAACATCGGAATTTTTGGCTAGCATAAAGTAATGAAAATAATTTTGTTGAAATTCCTGTGGCTCCGTTCTTTCAGAATGACCTGTTAGAGCTGGATAAGTATGAGCGCGCCATTTTACCCCAATAATACAGCACAGTAGTATTTAAAAACATGTTTTATATTCACAAACTATAGTCTTAATAAAAACTAGGCTATACGCTACTCATTGAAATAACAAATCTTTAAAGGGACAAAAAACACACTATAGTTTAAAATAGTAAAATAGATAACAAAATAAAAATGTTTTTGAGGTACTGCCAGAAAATGGAAAAAATAATTCCCTAAGCTGACAACAACGGGCACGTAGATTAAACGTCAGTATCTTCTAGTCTGGCTTACTTGTTAAAGATCGGGGTTTGAATCCCATATGAGTGTACTAAGGTAGTTTTAGTGAACATAAGTTAATAGATCCTCCTCCTTGCAAGTGCGGATACATTTCCTCTAGCTCGTACTTGTCACCACCCTAGTCTATTAGTGAAAATATGTGGATAGTCCAGACGAGTAGTAAGATATGCTGAACGCTAAAATAAGTAGGTCTATATATTCAACTAAAATAAGGACAAGCTAAGAATTAATTGCTCCTAAAATGTGAACAAAATGTGTTTTTTTGAAGTCCACTCTGTATTGTTAGAAAGTGAAAGGTTTTTTCGTTACGTTTTGTTGTCAACATCAGGTCGTTATACCCCCCCTCCCTCCTTGTTTCCTAACACGCCAGTCTGAAGAGCTCGCCTTGTCCCCAGGAATAATATACTACATAATGTATGGTATTGTGCAGGATTTGTTCCTGTGTTGACGGGTAGACCTGGTTCTTTTTAGCAGCACCGTCGCAGAACGAGGGGAGAGAGTTACACGCGCCATCAACCCTAACCTCACCCCCTGATGACGTCACGCAACTGTTTTGGCACTCCCCTCCCACTCTCACATCCACCCTTCAACCCCTTATCGCGATCTGTCACGCCACATCGATATCATCTCCCCTCCTCTTTATAGAATGTCATGCTTCTTGACCTTAATGCCTTCAGCCATTATTACACTGTCTAACAGGGTTTCATATGCCAAAAAGAGCCTTTTTAAAAGGTTTTTTCTCTCCCTTTAACGTGCCGAGGGTTAAGGGAGAGGTGAGCTTGAAAGATACTATTTCTCTCTCTCTCTCTTTTTCCCCTTATGATAAACCAGAGTTCCAAAGTCCTCTTTCCGACACACTAAATCTTCTATGAATATCCTTTCTTATAACGTTTTGGTTGAAAAGTCTTTGATCGTGCGATAAGGGGCCAAATATGCCCACATTCTCAAAGTGTTTCTTGCAGCTGATTGATAAGTTAGCGCTCAGTTACTACCTCGAATAACTGTCTCTATGTAATAATAAGACACGGGATTACGAATGTAAATATTGAGAAAATCTATCTTTATTTTCCTTTAAGCTAGCATTAGAATTTCACCTCTTAGATAAGTTGTAAATAGTTTTGGCCTTTCCAAAATATCAGCATATTTACTCAAGTTGGGGGTGGACGGAGGAATGAGCAAGGTAGAATTTACAGGACGTGTGCCCAAAATCGTGTGAAGAAAGAGTTGGAAACCAACTAGGAAAAAAAACACTCTCAGTTCATCCAACACGGATTTAAACCCCAACCTTCCCAACATAGGTGTTCCACTTTATTTAAAGAGCTATGATCTAGGCTGTTCGACCACTAATATAGGCCAAATAACATATATGAATATTATATAAGTGCTACCCTGACAAACTAATGCGGTCCATACCACCCTATAGGTTACCAAAGCTTGAATTGCAGCCATTCAATCTAAGCTAGAATTTACAGGACATAGTTCTTGGCTGTATTTTGATTCTTCCATAAAATCGGGGCTGTATCTAGTATACAGTCCTTGCTAGAATAACTGAGAGTGGTTTCTCATCCTCTATCGAGGTAAACTCTGTAAAAACAATAGTTCATCTTCATTGCGTTATTTCATAACATAAGAGTGACACGAATGAACAAATTCACTTAGCCACTAGTGCCTTCTTACTGTCTATTTGAGCTAAAATGATCCTGACCACTTAGACTAGAAGGGTTTAGTGCTCAAGGGTATTGAACACCCAACATATGGCTATATATATATGTATGTGTGTGTGTACCTAACATTCGTTTTCATAATACAGGATTTGTATCAGCCCACGACTGGAAATTAATCTCATGGTGCCGCGGGAAATTGCCGTGCAGACGTTCAGATTTAGCGCCATATTTAATCCTACGATGTGTTATTTCAAAATATGGTTCACGCCAAAATAAAGTCGAAAGGTTCCAAAAGGGCTCTTTTACCTTAACAGTCCTATGGTTTGAGTTTTAACTATAGAAAAAGTGTGTGAAAATGTTAAATTACCTCATTTTCAACGACTTTTTAAACATATTTACGGAGCTCTGAGACTAGGCTTGATGATAAAGGTCTCTAGATTTAGCCTTCTTTTAATAAATGCAGTAATTTTTGATAGACTCATAACATTGAATTTTAAGATATTTGAGAATTAGCAGCGAGCTTTCCTATTTACCTTGAGATACTAAGTTTCGTAGTTTTATTTTACTTCTTTCTTATTGATATGGCAAAGCGTGTATCTGCTGAGAAAGAATATAGGTGGGTTAAGCCACAGTATTGGGAGTGTTACGGAAGGACACTTTTTTAGTGGTTTCTTTGTTTATTCAAGCAAAACCATCTAACTTAGAAACTAAAAAACAAGCTCAGCATGAAGCAGACAGGTGACAATCTTTATCAGCTTGATGTCAACATTTTAGCATTGTATTAAAAAACCTAAAAATAAAAAACAATCTTGTGTTACGAAAGGACAAAATAAAGATATGATAAAATCTTGTGAAAATTTAATATAATGATTATTTCTCCTCCACTTTACATTGCAGAAGGTTGGTATTTGTTGTGGATAGCTGTTGGTGTGTGTAATTTGTAAAAAAACTTTAAAATTAATTATTTTGACTGTTAGTTTTTTTTCAAAATTAAAACAAGTAAATGTAACGTTACGGTAGGACATTTTTGTCACTTTTGTAATTAGTTATTATTATTATTATTATTATTATTATTAGCACCGCGTCTTACTACCCGTTCGGGTTAAACGCACTTACGCTAATGTGCAATGGTAGGGTGATTGTGAGATGAAATGGAGGACCTACAGTTTAACGTGGAATCCGAACCACGGTGGAGGCCTGGCATTCCTCACATTCACAAGTTGTGATTAATACACATCTTGTCAGAGGTGAAGGAAGGGTTTGGCATTCAGATAAATCCGTGCCGGGACCGAGGATTGAACCCCGGACCCCCAGCACGGAAGTCCGACACCTTACCCCTAGACCACCAGGTCACCCGTTTGTAATTAGTTAATAAGTTCACATTAGTTTGTGGTGTTAACTGTTGTCCAGGCATAAGGGACTGTCCAAATGTAAAAATACATTATTATTGAGAATTTTTAACGTGCACTTTCTAAGCATACAGACTATATAAGCACATGACTTAAAATCTAATGAACGAACACAAAGTCTAGCCATAAACGCTTCCCTGTGTAAAGGAAACCCACTGCACCGACAGTAAATTTTTCGGCATCACTGGAAATTGAACCCAGAACCGTTGGGTCAGTAGTTATGAATACAACCAACTGATCCGCACAGTCCCAAAATTAGTGCTTAGTTTACAAGATGCTTATTGTTACATATTACCGTGGGCATGTTTCAAAATTGGTGCTTTAAACCAAAGTATAGTCTTTTAATTTACCGTAACTTGGTTCTTTGGAAATAAATCATATTTAATTACATCATTGGCCTTTATCCAGGAGTTATTGAACCCGCAAACCGCATACAACAGCATCGGAGTATGTAGTTTCTAAAAAAGTAAAACACTTTTTTTAACTGATAAAGTTCTTTATTCGGTATTAAAATTTCAAATAAGCTTACACATATTGTCATGGAAGGACGATTTTTTGTAGGCCTAGTTGTGTTAAACTACAGTAGTTTAAAGGCAATATTTGCAAATATTCTTGTGGTAGTAATTATTTTAGCACTAGATTAATTCGTGTTGAGCTAGACTGCCGAGGATAGGGAGATCGAGGTTCGAATCTCACTCCAGTGAACTGGGGGGGTTGTTCTTAAATGGTTTTCCACTCTACCTCCACGAAAATGCGGGTTTATTTCCTCTATACTCAACCTTCCCAAGTCCTAACCCATTAGCGTAATTAGTACTTAAGCGTATAACCTGAACGGGTAGTAAGACTTGGTGCTAAATAGTATAATTAATTTAAGAGTGTCATAATGTAAATCTTGTGAAAATAATAATCATAAAAATATACTAGCACAAATTATAGCAAGTATTCAGTGCAAAGTTTTTTCTACAGGATAACTTAGTTTTGTTACAAAAAAATACAAGATTATTTCAATACCAGTACACAACAGGTATTATATGTTAAACAAATAAATTATTAATTGGCTTGTTTTAAATATATAGCTCAATAATATGGTAAGTTTATTTCTTCAAAATGTTAATGTAACTCACAATGCCCCTCACACATGATATTGTGGGTACTGGAATAACTTGAACAATAGCGTCCATCTCTTACTGATATGTCTCTATAAACAACACTGTCCTACTTGTATCATATCAAGACACTTTATTATCATTACTTGGAACTCATTGTTTGGAAGAACTGCTTGTATGATACAGACATAAGGAATTCCTCTGGTTTGCTAGATACAATCTTTATAAGAATGTATGTGCCTTCTGTAACATTATGAATTTACTTGATACATCAATGTCGTCAATACATTAATATGTAATTTATTCTAGATTTATCTAATAAGCTGTTTTTATCAGTGTAAACATTCACAGGACATATAGCCTTCTGTAGGCCCAACAAATTTGTCCTTCCGGAACAGTAATTTGTTAGCTATATAACTTTATAATAGATTAAAAAAATAAATAAAGGAACATGAACTTGTGTATAGGAATACAAAGAAAGAAGGTGCATAGACAGAACATTTAAATGTATATTATTTTAGGGACAATGCTAATTAAACTATAAACAAATGTTACTGAAGGACATTTTAATTTTCGGGGAGTCCTCTAGCATATAAAGTTAAGGAATTATTTTTAATTATTCTTTTATAAAGACAATAAACTATATTAAATGGGAAAACCCTATTTTTGGGCTAGCAAAAATTATTATTTAGTATTTAGCTTATAAACTGCTATCCTTCCGTAACACAGTTTTCTGCCTTTTTTCAACTTTCATCACACATAAAATGAAAATAAGCTTTATAAAATAAAATATTATATGTATAGCATGAAAGAGCAATTAATTAGCTACAATTTGATGTATAACATGTCACATTTGAATCAGATTCAAAATTTTAATCTTTGTTCCTGATTATCATGGCTTCACCCAGGAGTAGTTTCAGGAAATGACACAAGCCATTTGTATTTTAAGCCGTGTGGCCTAACAGCGACTGATACGTTCTCACTGACTGAGGCGGCCGCCTTAACACAGAAACAAATCAATTCACTAACCTGAATTAGTTGTCTTTTAGTTACCTTTCTGCCTTTCCTAACCTTCCACACCATATTCGAGTAGAAATGATGAGGAAGTACAATAATCGTGAGGAACTGTACCAGCATTCGCATGGATATGTTGATGGAAAGACCCGTGTGGAAACTACAATGCTGAAAACTATCCAGTGGACAAAACCAAAATCAGAGCTGAGCTCATCTGGTGAGCTCGTTGACGCTAAACCAACTTTAATGTCATTAGCTTCATTATTCACGTACGAGTACTAAGATGTACTCGAAAACCAATTCTAATTCTCTAGACATAAAAAAATCAAACTTGAGTGTCCCAGGGAGATTCAAAGCATCAAACAATATCAAACCTGTGTGTCCCAGAGAGATGCAAGACATCAAACAATATCAAACCTGAGTGTACCAGGGAGATTCAAAGCACCAAACAATATCAAACCTGATAAAGCATCAAACAATATCAAACCTGAGTGTCCCAAAGAGATGCAAGACATCAAACAATATCAAACCTGAGTGTCCCAGAGAGATGCAAGACATCAAACAATATCAAACCTGTCCCAGGAAGATGCAAGACTTCAAAAATGATCAAACCTGAGTGACCCAGGGAGATTCAAAGCATTCAAACAATATCAAACCCGAGTGTCCCAGGGAGATTCAAAGCACCAAACAATATCAAACCTGAGTGTCCCAGAGAGATGCAAGACATAAAAAATATCAAACCTGAGTGTCACAGGAAGATGCAAAACTTCAAACAATATCAAACCCGAGTGTCCCAGGGAGATTCAAAGCACCAAACAATATCAAACCTGAGTGTCCCAGAGAGATGCAAGACATCAAACAATATCAAACCTGAGTGTCCCAGAGAGATGCAAGACATCAAACAATATCAAACCTGAGTGTCCTAGGGAGATTAAAAGCATCAAACAATATCAAACCTGAGTGTGCCAGGGAGATTCAAAGCATCAAACAATATCAAACCTGAGTGTCTCAGAGAAATGCGAGACATCAAACCATATCAAACCTGAATGTCCCAGAGAGATACAAGACATAAAAAAAATATCAAACCTGAATGACCCAAAGAGATGCACGAAATCAAAACATCTCAAAACTGAGTGTTCCAGTGTTTTTTTCTAAGATTCTATATTAAAAGTTTTTCAACTCTTATTTCAGGCTAGTGTGGTTACACTTCTTGTGATTTGAACCTTTCTCTTCCCTAACACATTGATGTAATTTAGTTTATTTGCTTCTTAACTAGATACGCAGGGACAAACAACAACATAAAGATGGTAGACGGGCAAATGTTTTCCTCGTGTATCGTAGCAGACCAACTCTATGAACAACCACCCTAACCCTGTTGAGAGCCACACATATCCTGCTCACGTTCTCATTCAGGGAGCGTCTGTCGGCGTCTGTTTGAGAGACAGCGTCACGTCCCCACCCGTCCCCCTCTCAAACCTACCATCTCAAAGTAATTAACCACTACGTGCGTATACATACCCTGATTACATTACACACACTGTCTATCTAACGGATGAAACGCTCCTTCACCCTTCACCCAGAAACTTGTGAGTGGCATCCGCGGGATTCGAACTCTTGAGTCACGCAGTCAGCTCTCACTATGGTGGTCCTATCTCGACTAAGTTTTGTGTCTGTTGTAGGAAGTATAATTTAATTATCTGTTGAAACATTAATGAACTATGAAAGTTAGTTCTGCCTCATCCTCTATACTCGCGCTTAGAACCTGCAGAACACAAACCACTTCTCCTTTTCAACACCTCCCGTCCGTTTCAAAACTCTGGAGAGAGTTTCTTCACTTCGAGGGATTTGAACTAGAGACTTTACAAAATGTAATTAGAGCCGTTGAAATTTCAGTGAATGGTTGGGAGTCATGGGAAAAGGATTTGGAGGAGGGAAAACTAAATCCACCCCTCCCTTTCTCCTTTTTTTTTATTATCGTACGCTCTCACCTTACCTTCTTCATCCACCCTTCCTTTATTCCTTTGCGCCAACTGGAAAGTTTACCTTCTGTGAGCTACAATAGTAATCCACAGAAACATGCCCACTGTCTCATACCAATAAGGGCGGTCTTTTGTGATACGGTGCCAATTGAAAATAGGTTAATCTAGTTGGGATTCAGGTTGAGATGACATTTAAATGCAAAAAAAGTGTCGGTGAAAACGACATCTTTCTTTCTTGGTTATAGTATAACCCCACCCTACTTTTATTAACAATTTTAAGGGAGAAGTTAAACGCCTTTCACTCAAACATGGTTAGAAAACTTGTATTTACTCATCTACTTTATGTGCAATCTACTAGTTATTTTTCGGAAGGATCACCTCCTCATACAATGGGGTCGTCCTTAAACCACGTAACGCTTTTAGGGGGAGGGGTGAGCTCTAATGTCTACATGTTGTTACATGGGGGGAGGGTGGGGTACATCAAAGTGTTACGTAACACAGATATTATACTCATATTTTAATGTTCAAAAATAATATTATTGTTTATGTTTTCACCTTTGATAAACATACTTATAGATAACTTCCGAATATCCGTGGCGTTTAAAATGCAAGTTTGGCACTTACTTTCTTTTTGTTTATCAATATTTCGAATGATCTTAGATGATATTGTTTTCCCGAGACTACGAACGCCAAGCACATTCGAAAACACATATTTTCATGGGCATGACAGTGACATGTTTATAATACCCGCACTTGTTTAGATTTGTCCAATCTACTGACCTCCTCACGTGCTTTTAGTTGGATAACAGCTGTCAGTCGAAGCGGCCTTAATTTATAGGTATAGTTGAGTTTGAGTATAATTTAGATCCCTACTGCACATTCTTTTACATAGGCTGTGTATAATCGCTCGTGTTTGTACAAAAACAAAAATAATTTCTTCAACAAGAGGAAACTTGTTTATTGCTTGCGTATGAAAAGCAATATCCAGAAAAAAATAGTCTCAAAAAGATGTTGTAGTTGAGGAGTCCATCAATAGTGTTATTTCTTCGTACCAGCAGCATGTTATGGAAAGTAAAGCTTCAAATATCATTAATTATTTTCAAAAGGTAGGTGTATTTAAGCCTATACCTTTTCCCTTCTGATAAATCTAGTGTGTATGTATATACATGAAACAATTATACACTATCTACGGTGGCCACATTGTCTAAATTGTCATTCTCTCAGTAGACTAGACGGCCGATCTTGGGGGAGATGGCGTTCGAATACCAGTCAGGTCCACTGAGGGTGGCTTTTTCTAAATGGTTTCCCACTTTCCCTCCATGCAAATGCTGGTAGATTTTCTTTAAAATCCTACCTTTTTAGTATACTTTGTAGGGTGGTACAGTCAAAATGTAGTTATTCTATTTATGTTTTATTATATTTATCTAATGGGCTAGATATGAGGAAGGTAGAATTTTAACGCGGAGAGAGAGTATAAAACCATTTAGGAAAAGCCACTCTGAGTACACTCGACAGGTATTTGAACCCCGATCTCCACTTCATTGGCCATTTTCATTTTCGAGAGTGAAGCCAGGATCCAGGATAGATGTTGGAATGAAACATGAGTCTAGGTATTGATAAGTTAACTAAAGTAAAATTGTTAATTAATCCAATAATAATTTAGAAAAGTTGTATACCTAAAATTGTCTGAATAGATCTCTATATGATGATAATATGACTATCAAAAAAGTACACAATATTAAGAAATATATTTCCCCCCAGCGTCAAACATCGGATGTGGGCACTTTAACATCATCATGTAGCGCTACTATAGAATAAGGCCGTCCTACTCGGCACATAGTAGTGCCGCGTCGTCTTGCTCATACTCAAATCGTAAACCTGACATCCATAATATAAATATAGCAGAGGTTTTTCCTCATGAACCCGAGGAATTTTAGCTCGACGTCTTTATGTCTGTACTTGTCTGATAACTCTCGAAATGACATGGTATTGAAATGATGTGCGTCAGTTCATTAGTGCTACATTTCGAAATGAACCAATATTGAAATTTCACAAAACAAAAATAATTAATAATTCTGAAGTAAATTATCTCACATGGATAAGAATACGTGCAAGATAGGACTCGATGTAATATTGAACCAGATAGAGCTTGAAATGTGCGATGGAATGGATACATAGTGTATGCAAAGTAAGGATGGTTTTGAATCTTTACTGATTTTAATTAGAGAAACTTGTGTATTACGAAGCAATTTTAGTAGTATCAAGTGCTTAAAAATTTGTATTTAAGCCAGGGGCTTGGTATATATCTTTCCACTGAATTACGTTTATATAGGACGCACCTTTACGGAGATTAAATACATAGATTAAACCAAAGCTATAAAACTTTGAAGTCTCACATTCGTTGAACCGATGATACCAAGCAGATGGTTATATGTTCTGTTCGAGTGCTCTTTCCACTCAAACTCGAGAACAAAGTTGTAGGGAGATCGCTTCGAGTCAAACAATCGATTTAAAAAAATATATGAAATCGATGTATCACCGAGACATGACAAGAGAGAATCTAACACGACGCGATGGTTCCTAACCAATCCATATGTACTGACAAATAAAAGTTATTATATTCGGCGTGGTTTTTAAGTGTCTGCTGGTGGTGAGCAATGAATGTGCACTTTTTTTTGTGGAAGCGACTGTGCCTTATATATTTATATATTTAGATGTTCCGGTTTTATTCTATTATTCTCTTCATACAAAGGTATCTTTCTTTAAGCACTTATTATAATCAATCCAAGTGTTACAGATACAATTGAATAGATTCATTTCTATTGAAATCATGTAATTGGTTTTAATGTCGCTGTCAATTATTTTTATTAAAACGATGCTATCTCGTTCAGCAAATAGTTCGGAGTACACAAACTATAGAAACCTTTTCCATAATAAATTTTAGTTTTACATTATTGTGTAACGTATAATACATTATGAATCGATTTTAATAGAATCCTATAAATTGTCCGACTTTAATCCTACACAAATTTATATAATAAACGAAGTAATCATTTTAATTTTACATAAGGTTTCCTTTTCCATTACATTAAATTATTTTCATGTTTTTTTTTCTTTCCTAAAACGTTGAGTCTGTTTGAAACTCTCTTAGTATATTCAGAGCTAAAGCTATAGGTTGTAATATTAACATTATTGCTATATTTGAAGGTTTTTACTTTTTGTTTGAGAGAGAGTATTGAAATCACAACATTTTTGGACCTTGTAACTATGTTAGAAATTGACACCCCCCTCCCCCGAAATCAAAGAACTTGGTTTTACATAATATGTCTGTGAAACTCTGTCTGTCTGTCTGTCTGGCCGTCCCTAACCACAGTCTTGAGACGGATTGATGTATTTTGTTAAACTTGATATCTAAATTACAACAATATCTCAGAATTTCTATTTTTATTTTGAACCTTCCATGAGTGATTTTTTTTTGAATTCCAGATATTTTGAAAATAGCTCTAACGATTTTGTTTAAAATGTTATAGCTAAGATTGTTTGTACTTCCAAATAAAACTATTTACTTGGTTTTTGGGTAAAAATTAGTTGAAGTGTAGTTTGCTGATGAGTGATTTTGGAAACTTTGAAATGTTGTGAAAGTAACTCTAGTGATTTTGTTTATAATTAATTCAGGGGAGCGTTTGACATAACAAATAAAACTGTATACTTGTAATTTTTAAGAATAAATTTGTTTAAGGGTAGTTAACTTATTACTGTTTTTTAAAACTTGATTATTAGACCTATTAAAAAAAGGCTCCAGAAATTTAACTCAAAATGGGAATCTGTTAAATTTATTATAAACAATTATATTTATTTGTTTTTCTAAAAAAAAATAATTTTTTTTTAGTTAGCTTATGACTGATTTTGGTAAAATTTGAATTAAAAAAAAATAGCTTTAACAATGTTGTTTAAGTGCGTATAACCCGAACGGGTAGTAAGACGCGGTGCTAATAATAATAATAATAATAATAATAATAATAATGTTGTTTAAAATTATTATCAAGACACTATTAATTTTACATGATAATTAACAACGTTTGTTTCATTTTCTAAAATAAATTAAATTAAGGGTAATTTCCTTCCGACAAATTTCAGAAAATTTGAAATTTTCCGCAATTGGCCTTGATCTCAAAATGGGGATCTGGGAATAGTTTTTAATGATAAATAAGAAAACGTTTTTATTTTTACAAATACAAAATATTTTTATGGCAGTTTACAAATAAGATATATTTGAAAATTTGAGACTAATTAAAATATTAGAGCTATTTGGTTTAAAATCTATATATAAACTATGTTTATTGGGATTAACAACTTTATGTGTTTGCTTTTATGAGGAACATTTAATTAATGTTAGTTTACTGAGGTCATATTTTTGAAAATTTTCTTCCAGGCTATACACAATATTATAAAGTTGGCGTGATTTTGTTGTAACAATAATTTTTACAAATATGTTAATAATTGTATAACCTTTCAATACGTACAGTACAATACTTGTAAACCATAATCTAGTAAATAAAACACTTGTACAAAATGTTGACCTTTGGCTCTTGCAGTGAGAAGATTTATCTGTTCACCCTCTGATGATTTAACGTATTACTTGTGGTAGGTTCAGCATTCAACTGGTATATTAGTTATCATCCTGTTTTCTTTCTTTGCTGAAATCCGGGGGTCCACGAGACTAACCCAGGGGGTCCACGAGGCTAACCCAGGGGATCCACAAGGCTAACCCAGGGGATCCACAAGGCTAACCCAGGGGGTCCACGAGGCTAACCCAGGGGGTCCACGAGGCTAACCCAGGGGATCCACAAGGCTAACCCAGGGGGTCCACGAGGCTAACCCATGTGTTTATAGGATGCCATTTTGTGATTTGAAGGAAGTTGTGGACAGTTGAAATTAGAACGATTGTTTCTAGTGTATTGAATATACATTACTATTTATTGTATTTTTAAATTAAAGATATTAACCTATTTTAAAATAGTTTTTTATATTAATCCAAACATATTTAAAATTCCGATTAAATTCTTCAAAATGATTTAAAATGGATTTGAATTAATTTTAGTCTTGTCTTTTCTTTAGCGTGATTTTAGTTTTTTAAAACTTCATTTTAATTTTTTTAGGTTTTTCGAAATTCATTGTTTCGAACTACTTCCACAACGATCCCAGTAAATATATAAATTAACTTTAAATACGAAAGCAAAAAAAAAGTTCAAACGTATATTTTATGCAAAATAATTTTTTACAGGCCATTGTAATAGTCTTTAATCCTAATCAAGCCCGTTGTTTACAATGCTTGCGACAACAAAGCGTTGACACCAACTATCAGATAGTACCGGGTAGTAATACCAATCGCAGCCGTGGTAGTTCCCAGGCAAGCTACGTCATCCACGCCCATCAAACATTATTAACAGCAAGTCCAGACCCGATTGAATGTGTTTATACGCGCGTTATGCCATTTTTTTTGTATGTGTGTATATTTAGTTTGTTATTATGAACGGGAGGCCACAGAGTGCGAGATACCGAACACGTGACGGGCGTATTGTGGTGACAGGGCGGGGCGGGGGGGTGAATCGGAGGGAGTACTATGGGAATCTATCAAAGCACACCTCCATAAACCCTAATCCAATTATGTAAATATTGCGTCTGCTATTGTGGTCTCGTTGACGCGCCATACTGGACCCATTAACAGATTCTCTGTTCGTCCAAACTGTCCACCTCAATTCTCCTTCGTCCCCATCCTCCTTCATCACGTCCTTTATCGCAAACACTTTACAGAAGAGGGCGTGGTTAACGTAGCCTCCCTCTTTCCCTCTACCGATCTGTTCCAAAACTATGTACACTTGTGTAATTATTAATTCCGTTTACAGTCACATGGAATATAGGGAAGATATTCAGTGGACCTAACTTCACAACACCTAAAGCATAAGGACTACTATGACTTTAAGCCGGTCCACACTATTGTTTCAGCCAAATATTCGTCCGAATGTTCGCCTACATTCGTCACTCAATTCTGTCATAAAACCTACACCAATATTCGCCTTCTGTGGACCCTCACTCACACACTTCTCGCGAATGTCTACCCCGAATATTCGATCGAATCATTCACTTCAACGGTAGTTGGCGTCCAATTCACAATGGACTGTGCGAGTGATGACATCATTGCTGCTGCAAAATCACTCAAAACGTGTTATAGGGTTCAGGGTCTGTACCAAGTTTGATATAATTCCTAATAAAGCAAACATAAGTTGGCATAGCTATTTTGTGTTAGCAAAACAATAATTATCAGATTTAAATAAAACTAATATTTAATCTTACATTACTTAGTACACTACAACATACTAATACTAAATTATATAAACAAATATTTAAAAATTAAGTGTATTGCTACTAACGGCCTAATTTAATTGGTAAGATCATAAACCATATATATAGATGTAAAACTGATATGTTAAAATACTTCAATATTATCAAAGTAGGCCTTTACAAATAAGAATCACCACTAGCGTGGAGAGAGGATGAGAAAACCACAACAATAAATCACTTGTTAAAACCTCCCTCAGTTCACTCAGCCAAGATTCGGAGCCTCCTCGTCAACAACTAACGAGAGCCATCTGCTAATCACGCGCTCGCTCGCCAGTCTGGCCACCCAGTCGCTTGCGCGCTCGCTCGCACGCTTGTCAGTCTGGCCGAACCCTGAAATGTAGTACGGGAGCGTTTCGAATGTTCGCAGAGACTCCAGTGGCGAACATTCGGTTCCTTTGATTCGTGTCGAGAGACCGCTCTCCCAAGGCGAAACCCCTCCAATACCGAATATTCGACTGAACATTCACCATTTGTGTACCTCCCACACAATCCGAACAGTCACCCGATACACGAACATTCGTAGGCATTCGTAAGTAGTGTGGGACCGGCTTTAGCTGTTATAAAAACGGACCCAATGAAGCTGCCTTGTGAAACTAGGTCTGACGCGGCTTAGCTCTAGTGACTTTAGATCTTTTTGAATTATACCCCGATTTTTTTAGGAATGGACATTTATCTGACTGATAGAAAAGTTACTAGATATATGTTTACGTAGTCCGACACTTTAGCTTAATTAGTAGTGTATCTTTCCTACTGAGTTGAGGGTCCTGTTTTCGATTCCCGGTAGGGCTGAAAAATATATCAGTGGTGAAATGTTGATTTTCCCCTTTTCACAGTGATGAATAATTAACAGCTGGGGTCTGGATGTTTTGTCTTTTCTAGATTTAAGTTAGTTTAGAAGTCGTATGCTGATATAATCAGTCGGTTCAGAAAGTGCACGTTAAATACCTCAAATAATAAAATAAATCTACATATTAATAAGTTATTTTGCAACTGACTTTTGATAAAATTATTAATAGTTACAATATAACACTATGTATAAATTCCGGTTCTGGCTGCTTAACAATAACTGTCAATTTCTGTTATATGTTCTGGTTCCAGTTCCGGTTCAACTCCTTGTTTTTTTAAACTAACTTTTATGCACCCACGCTCTTTAATTTGTCATAGATTTCCTGTATTTATTTCGTTAGTTTTAAGTGTGTACTTCCGTTTATGAAACAAAATACCTCTTTATAACCAACAATGTGCCAAGAGGCTGAGCATTCATATTAGTTAAATAATAGAACATCCTTATACAAAGTTACCATCACCGCCGAACCGTAGAGTCTGCTGAGACTTGATATATTGTGCTGAGATTTGTCAACTAGATTATGGGCTCCCCAGGTTTATATCTACATTAATCTACTTCATCTAAACTCAAGGAAAATCTCCCGGCACTTTCCATCTTCAGTATCTTAATATCTACCCTTGGCATCCACTCTGTTACCAATTTGTGTCAAGAACCTTAACGATTACTCTTGTCAGTCTATTAATGTCCACCTTAACCAGGTTCCTTAGCTCCTATACTGGGAAAATACTGAAATCTTGAAATAAGGTGTATTTATTATTATCATAATAATTTGAGGTTCATACAAGTACATAACCTACAAGTATAATCTCTAAGAGAACACCAAAATATGAACATCCAGACCCAGTATCAGGCTTGTAAGTGTATTTGAAATGGTATGTCCACACATACAAATCAAATATCCGATTTAATGGGTTCGTTCAAACCACAATGAGCATTACAATTAGAAACATCCCCCACCCTAAACGAGCTTTAGTACACCTAGCCATGGATCACTCGCCCCCAAACTCCTTATAGTGCACCTAACCATGGATCACTCGCCCCCAAACTCCTTATAGTGCACCTAGCCATGGATCATTCGCCCCCAAACTCCTTACAGTGCACCTAGCCATGGATCAGTCACCCCCAAACTCCTTACAGTGCACCTAGCCATGGATCAGTCGCCCCCAAACTCCTTACAGTGCACCTAGCCATGGATCAGTCCACCCTAATCACCTTACAGTACACCTAGCCATGAATCAGTCCACCCTAATCACCTTACAGTACACCGAGACATGGATCAGTTGCCCCTAAACTCCTAATAGTGCACCTAGCCATGAGTCAGTCCACCTTAACTACCTTATAGTCCACCTAGGCATAGATAAGTCTCCCCTAAACTCCTAACAATGCACCTATCCATGAGTCAGTCCACCCTAACCACCTTACAGTGCACCTAGACATGGATCAGTCGTCCCTAAACTCCTAACAATGCACCTAACCATGAGTCAGTCCACCCTAACCACCTTACAGTGCACCTAGACATGGATCAGTCGCCCCTAAACTCCTAACAATGCACCTAGCCATGAGTCAGTCCACCCTAACCACCTTCCAGTGCACCTAGCCACCTTCCAGTGCACCTAGCCACCTTCCAGTGCACCTAACCACGAGTCAGTCCACCCTAGCCACCTTCCAGTGCACCTAGCCACGAGTCAGTCCACCCTAGCCACCTTCCAGTGCACCTAACCACGAGTCAGTCCACCCTAGCCACCTTCCAGTGCACCTAGCCACGAGTCAGTCCACCCTAGCCACCTTCCAGTGCACCTAACCACGAGTCAGTCCACCCTAGCCACCTTCCAGTGCACCTAGCCACGAGTCAGTCCACCCTAGCCACCTTCCAGTGCACCTAACCACGAGTCAGTCCACCCTAGCCACCTTCCAGTGCACCTAGCCACGAGTCAGTCCACCCTAGCCACCTTCCAGTGCACCTAACCACGAGTCAGTCCACCCTAGCCACCTTCCAGTGCACCTAACCACGAGTCAGTCCACCCTAGCCACCTTCCAGTGCACCTAACCACGAGTCAGTCCACCCTAGCCACCTTCCAGTGCACCTAACCACGAGTCAGTCCACCCTAGCCACCTTCCAGTGCACCTAACCACGAGTCAGTCCACCCTAGCCACCTTCCAGTGCACCTAACCACGAGTCAGTCCACCCTAGCCACCTTCCAGTGCACCTAACCACGAGTCAGTCCACCCTAGCCACCTTCCAGTGCACCTAACCACGAGTCAGTCCACCCTAGCCACCTTCCAGTGCACCTAACCACGAGTCAGTCCACCCTAGCCACCTTCCAGTGCACCTAACCACGAGTCAGTCCACCCTAGCCACCTTCCAGTGCACCTAGCCACGAGTCAGTCCACCCTAGCCACCTTCCAGTGCACCTAACCACGAGTCAGTCCACCCTAGCCACCTTCCAGTGCACCTAGCCACGAGTCAGTCCACCCTAACCACCTTCCAGTGCACCTAGCCACGAGTCAGTCCATGGTTCTGAGCTGTTCCCAGCAGCCAGAGGTCGTTTAGGTGGCACTAAGCCAAACGTTTAGTATTATTTAGCTATCATTTCAATACGACTTGGGCACAGACAAGGTATACACCTTGTCCTTGGACTAAGGGAATCTTCACAGGGTTGTTAATAATAAATAACATTGAACATACATTACTTTTTACTAATGTACGCTTTAGTCCCAGACTAATTACTAATTTTGATGAAATCTAGTAACTAAGAACTTCGTCAACTTCCCAACAAGTGGAATTTAATAGTTTTTTTTAACGTCTGATTTCGTCAGGAATATAATTGAGGACCTTTAATCAGGTAGGTACTCTACTGACTGAGCTGGCACTCGTTGTTTCGTTGGATTGCCAATTGCCAGTGTTGTTATTTACTGCAGCGTGTTTTGCTACTCTCTCGGATACACACATTTAATTACACTAATGAGCTAGGGATGAAAAATATAATTAGAGGAAAGGTATCATAATTTGCGTAGATGGAGGATGGGAAACTATTTAGGAACTAAACACCCTAAATACACCTGGCCAGTATTTGACAGGCAACCCAGACTATACGAACTCGACGTACAGTCAATCCGTGAGCCCCCATTGATGCCGGTGTTCTATTTGGAGGCCGACCAGAGCACACGCACGACAAGATGAGGCCTTAGTAAAGGAGGCAAACAGCTCCACTTCCAGACACTGCCCTTTGTCACACCCAGCCAGGGACATCACCCCTCACTCTGCCGAGTATCACGCACAATAAACACGCACAATATGTCTGTTGTAAGGGTTTTCATTGTGTCTTCACCCCCTTCCCCCCTTTCACCCTTCCTATCAGCTCTTGTCTTCCTCTCAATTCTCCGAACCCTCACACACTTCTTACACTCAATTCCGCCACTTACAACAAGTCTTCATGTGGAAAAACCTCGAGATATACTTAGGAGGGGAGGGAATCACAAGAAGATGAACTTCAAGGTCACGGCGGCTCACAAAATAAACAATAATTGTTTAAACTAGATTTGAAAATAATGATGCTATTCAATATGTCTCTTTATTTTAGTTAAAACAAAACTTCTAAACTTAAACAGATCTATTTAAAAACAATTTAAAAGATTAATTAGTGTAATTTATGAAAACATGTATCTGTGATAGCATGGTCTAAGGTGTCATCCTTGAAATAGACTGAATTACCAGTGACGGGGAGATTGGGGTTCCAATCCCGGTCGTGTGTATTGAGGGTGGTTTTTCCTAAAGTTTCGTTTTCCATTCTCCCTACACGGTAATTTGTGTTGATTTCCTCTAAATCCACCCTCCTCATCCCTTTCTTATCAATATAAATATTTGTAGGCCTATACATCATACTCGTAGTGAGTAGTAATGCACTTTTTTTTTTACAAAAATGTCATTATAAAAATTTACTTTGATTATTTAATTTCTGGTGCTGTGACTGTGAGTGCGAGTGTTACCTAAATTGAACAAACCCTCCCCCCTCCCTCCCCCCCAAAAAACCCGTAAAACTGCCACAGGTTCGACCCTGGGGTAGTAGACGTAGAGCTATATGAATTTACACCTGCTTGATAAAATAGATTAAAGTTTTAGATTCAGAATCAAATCAAAAATATTTATTAATGAATCATGAAACGTTTTAAAAATGTCAGTAAAGTTTCTCCAACAATTAAAAGGAAAAACCTATTTTAAAGACACGTTTCAATAATATGAACTTTGTCATATAAAATAACATATTCTTTTCATCCTGTACAATTACATTTTTAAGGGCTTTGAATATAGTTTAATCGTTCAGCACTCGCAATTTTCTTTGATATAGCCTTATATCATGTTCTTCATGTTAATGTTTCATAAAATATATTACATTATAAACTATCTTTGATACATCGTCAAAGCTACGTCGTATTTCTTCTATCAAAGAACTTTTGACAATGTAATACCATCCTAGGACAGTTCTAGTCTCATCAACCACTTACAATAATAATAATCTAGTCCCTTGGACATGGACTAATTGGGCACAATACAGTGGCTTTCTCTGCATCACGTCTTACCGTCCATCCGAAATATACGAGTTTTAACCACGCCACTGGAATAATAATGAGTAAGGTGAAATATAGAGGAAATGTAGCGGCATTGGCCTGAAGGAACACTAGGGAACCATTAAAGCCATATTTTCCCTTTCAAGCTAAACAAAACTGGTCTTTGTTTTAATCTAAATGTAGAGCCTTTTACCAAACAAAAACCGTTTTTGTTTTTATTGACAGTAATTGCGTGGGAATGATTATTTTGTCTATATCAAACATGACCCTTGTGTTAACTGGCAGCAAACATTCTGAAACTTTAAAATATTGTCAAATCGGTTCTTGGTGCGGGTTCACCAGTGCCATTAATGCTTAAACATGTTGCCTAAAAATACCAGCTCTAGCTGTTAAGAGCGTTCATCTTAGCAGGCCCAACTCAAATCCCGGCTCGTTTGTGTGTGTGCGCGCGAGGTATGGGAGTAAAAAGGAAAATAAAACCTACATTATGCCAGAAATGTGTGCAGTGCATTAGTATTTGCATCATTACTCGGAATTTTCCGCGGTGATGATGGGGGACAAAGCAATAAAGTTTCTTGTTAATAACTACAATATGTCCCTATCATGACAGAATGAAGATTTGTGCACAGTGCTTATCTGTGAATCCACTATAAAATGGTCAAAAACGGCCTTTTCAATGCAGTTTTTATCCAAATATCATTAAATATCTCAACAATGTTCAGTTTTAGGAACTTATATTAATTCTTTATATCCATTAATGTTTAATTAGAAAGATCCACGGGCAATAGTGTTGGTGTAAAATTACTATTTCTAGCCGACTGCATCACAGAGTTGATTGGTATGTGACGCAGCCTCTTAAGAACCTTAATTATCGATTAAATAAAATAAACGCCTTGGCTAAGGTGAGAATAAAGCTGGTTTATTACACTAAGTGTGTCACCAGCCACCATACTAATCAAGAACGTAGCTTTGTTTTAGTAAGAATAATTTTTAATGGCTTTTAGAGGTGATAGGTTGGGTGGGGCCAGAACCAGGTGTTATTAAGTATTTAGCGAGAGCAAACAATGTTTTAAAATACGAAGTATTTAAGCATTAGTGTAGCGCTATAATTCTAAAGTTTGGTACTATATTATTTTACAGTAGAACCATATTTCATTCATATTTATATGTATTTGTTATAGTCCGTTTCTAGTTTTCCTGGACGTTAATATATCCTTGCAAAGAAGGCGGATTTATAATTTTACATTATTTAGTACCCCACTTTACACAGAACAACGTAAACATGTACAATTGTTAAATTATGAGTTGCGCGTATATAAGAGAAATATGAAGACTTTATAGTAATGAAACGTTGATTTAATATCTATCAATTCATAGGAATGGATCTGTTACAAAATATTGCTGGTTTCAGTTTCAGTTCATCCATGTCGATTTCTCGTTCCAAATTTCACTTAACGGGTATAGTGGATGATATAATCCTTACATGTGCCAGATTTATTTTCATATGGGTAATTATGATAAATTAATGACCCCTTATCTCCTTTTCACATAGAGATAGATGTAGACAACTTATCTGTATTGGTCTCTAGTATTCTGATCGAGGCGTGGCCTCCTCAGATTATATCAGGCTCCAATAGTCAAGGCATGGTCTCCTCAGATTATATCAGGCTCCAATAGTCAAGGCATGGTCTCCTCTCAAGGCATGGTCTCCTCAGATTATATCAAGTTCCAATAGTCAAGGCATGGTCTCCTCAGATTATATCAAGTTCCAATAGTCAAGGCGTGGCCTCCTCAGATTATATCAAGTTCCAATAGTCAAGGCATGGCCTCCTCAGATTATATCAAGTTCCAATAGTCAAGGCGTGGCCTCCTCAGATTATATCAGGTTCCAATAGTCAAGGCATGGTCTCCTCCGATTATATCAGGCTCCAATAGTCAAGGCATGGTCTCCTCATAGGTATAGGTATCTAATACTCTAGTCAAGGCAGGGTTTCCTTAGAGAGATAGGTCTCCAGTGCTCTAGTCAAAGCAAGGTTTCCTCAGCGATATAGATCTCCAATGCTCTAGTCAAGCCATGGCGTCCTCACTGTTGTGAAGGAGAAGCGATCGAAATCATTGATAAAACAATGCACTTAATTACAATTAGAATAACAGTACAGAAACCAAACAAATGTGGAAAGTGGTGGTGGCAAAATATCGATTTAATTAAAGACAAAACAGCGCAACTAATAACAACGAGAAGTATGGGACCAATAGTTGTAAACAAACCTATGCGGGGAAGGTGGTAACAAAAATAAAAATAGTGATATGTGGCCAGTGCTTTGAAACAAAATTATTGTAAGAGCTCGAAATATTTAAACAGCACGCTTTGTTACATAAAAGCACATTCTTGAACCCTTTACAGCCCAGAGTTGTCAAAATGCTCTATACTCTTTACTGAGTAACCCAATTAAAACGCCACCTAAATCCAATCCGATTGACTAAAACTATGTGGACACGGTTGTGGCGATAGACACATTTAAACGGAGGACCACCCTTGATTAACCAAGGGATCAAGGTAAACACAATAAAGGAAAACTCTATTTTACAAAAGCCTATCTCAGCTGTTGATCTCGTGGTCACCCTGAGACTCCTTCCTGCCTATAAATATACAGTTCAGTTGGGTAGAGTTTCTGGGTATGGATGGGTCTTGATATTAGAATAGTATGGCCCTTACCTGAAGTCACCAATGTTCGCAAGATATAATGAATGCGGGAGCTAATGTAAATAATTGCGCGGTTCAACGGAAGATAACTTTTCCTTTGGGTGTAATGGTCGAATTTCCAGCCGGTCTGGAAGTCTAGAACGCAGTTAAACAAATCCGAAACATACGAAATTAATTTATTGAATCATAATAAGTGGGGAGTGATAAGGGTATGGTCTGGATGGAGGAAGGATGGTCACGAGTAGGAATAATGTTAAAAGGAAGACGGGAAGGACAAACTGGATAGGAGGGGAAGTGAGTGACGTCACTGAACGCTTTGCTTGGGAGAACCGCTTAAGTGCTGTTGCACACGTACCGATATTATCGGTGTCGGCGCCGGTGCCGATAACATTGTTAGCTCCGATACCGGCGTGGGTTGTTGCACACACACCGACACTATCGCTATCGGTGCTTGAGAGGTATAGGCAGTTTTGTGAATGGAGGCGAGCAAAAAACATGGCTCCCATGTGGAATAGGAGGTTTCTTTTGTTGTGTTTGCTTCATCTCTGGAGGAGGCAACGTCGTAACCGGAGAGGAAGAGAATTTTGGGTGTATCCTATAGTAGCCGCAAGGACTCTTAGCACTTACCAACTTTTATTTGCTCCTTTCTGTCTAGTTGTAAGAAATTTGGCTCCAAGAAGGAATACACTTCAAGCCAAAGTTTGTTTTTCATCTCCTGGTCCTTGAATTCCTCCCTTGTTTTGTCTCGTAAACACGCTCTGCTCTCCACTAATTCAATTAAGGTCACTATGTCATACTTGAATCACTAGACATTTTACTCAAAAGTAGAACGGAGGAAACGAACGCGCAAGCACCTAACCTCACGAAAGACAAAACCAAACAATGCAAGATGACAGCTGCAGACTAGTGGCCAACTGTTCTGCGCACTGATATCGGCGTATTTATCGAGGGGACCGCCGACATGGCTCCGACATGTCGGTTGTCGTCACGATAATGCTGTCGTGTCGGCATCGTGTGCAACAGGGCCATAAGATTACATGGATTCTCACTACCACCGATATCGGCGCCGGCACCGACACCGATATTATCGGTACGTGTACAACAGCACTAATCCAGCATGTCGAGAGCATACTTCACACATGGTTGATTTTGATATAGGAAATAATTTAGGTCACTCTCTGCCCTTGAAACTCTCTACTGATAATACTACTGTTTCCTGGTGGGTATTTATATTACGTTCCTAGTTTGAATGACTGGAGGTAATAGATCTTGAACACATGTTTTGAGAGAAGAGACAAACACATTCATACTTTAAGTTACCCTCCACTCAAATCCGGGTACATTTATTATAGATTCAATCATCCCCATGCCATTTGCCTGGTGAAACACGGGTGGCCCGGAATGATAGCTCAATGCAATTTAAAAATAAATATCTTGGTAGTCTCTCAGCCAACACATTTTTTATCGGAACTAGCAGTTTGACCCATTCTTCGCTTGGTTAAGCAGCACCTAAGCTGTATTCTATTAGAACGTTCAACATCTGGCTGCCCACTTTTTGATAGTTCCTCGTTATACAATTCTGGGCTAACTATGGCAATCACAAACCAATTATGGCAATTAATAAATAAAAGTAAATTAAATAAAAATACAAACTGAGTGCACAAACAAACGCAGCCCATTAACCACGCAATATTTACCTAAGCATGACCATAAAATAAAATTAACGAACTAATAGACTTGTTACATGAATATTTTGAATAAAAGAACAATACAGATAACCAAAGAACATAAATAACATCCTCTGTTAAATAAACATATTGAATAGTAAGCATCATGGTTCACCTGAGCTTAGGTGCCAGAATTTGTCTATTTTAATTGATATTTCGCTGTTAGACGCTAATTTATCCATTGGGGTTTAGCTTTGTTATCGCAATGATAATGGATCCCTTTTAAGTTAATCTTTAGTTTTTCATTCATTTATTTTCATATTTTTCTCGTATGCCTGTACAAAATTCAAATTTTCTACCTTACCCATATCGATAAGTTTGTTTATTCTACTAGAAATTTTCCGCTCTTTATTTTTAAATTTCAAACTTTCCAGCCTTTATGGTTATTGTATGGTATTACATTTACAAACTCGGCAAATTTAAATTTACTTCCATGTCGGAAAAAAGATTTGATAATAGTTACGCTATTAATCTCCACACTTTTTCAAGTTCCTTTCTAAATAGTAAATATTTAACACTTATTTTGTGATTGGAGTAATCCCTCTAAATTCCTGACATTTTCTGCCTCACTTAGTTATTTTTTTCTTTTTAAATAACACCCCCACTCCCCCTTTCTTTCCTATTTTCTACATTTAAAAATCTTCAGTCTTTAAGTTAGTCGGAGTGGTATTTATACCTTCTTGCCGAGTTTCACTTTTCTACCACACATTAAATTAGTTGTTTCTATTAGTTTTGGACGTTGTAACCCACCTCATACATTAAAACAACTCCTACTTATAAATTTCGAATTTTAAGACCAATATGGTTATCTGGATTGCCCTGCCAAAATTACATTTTCTATGACTCTTAATATCTATTTTTTTGTTTGAATGATCCCTTTACAATCCTGCCAAATTTAAATTTTCTACCTCATTTAAAAAGTTTTATTCCTAATCATAGCTACCTCCCCCTATTCCCATAACTCCATATTGAAATCTCCCGGTTTTAGATGTTTCTGGTTATATGGGCCAATCCCTTTACCTTTATACAAAATTTGAGTTTTACAGCTCATCTGGAAATTGATTTTATTTCCCGGACAGATCTATTTTCAGCTAAATATATATAGCATCAAATAAAAATATACAGATAATGTAACTAAATAAAGCCACCAGCGTCTCTTCCTTCTTTGCCCTGACCTATATATATATATATTTAAACCTATATATAAATATTGAAGCCAAACGCAAGGTTAGTATAAGAATTGTGCTAGAATTCACACAAATGTGGAAACACTTACTCTATATTATACCTTTCACATTCCTTTGACTTATGATAAGTATGTGGATACCTGGACGAGTTAAAAATCGTAAAACCCACAAATCTTTTAAATACTATTTTAAAATTATTTCCTACTCTCCGTCCACGCAGATGCGGCTGCATTCTTTCTGACTCGTACTATCTTCATTAAAGCCCCAACAATATTGTGATTTTTAAATTCATAAAATAAGATTTCCCTCCTATAAGTGATTAAGAAAATTATTCGAAGATTTGAAATGTGAAGTTTGCTTTCAGTGCCCTACGCCCAGTTAAATGTAATTTATTCACTTTTCAGGGAGATAACTCTTCGCTCCGCCCCACAAATATGTGCTCTAAATATACACGGTTCTTTTAAACTGCTCTACACGATTCTTTTGAAAAAGTTTCATCAGTTTGCAGAGTTTTCTTGGTATATTGTACACGAGATAGAAAAAAAAGAAACAACAAACTTATTTTTTTCTGCTTTTAAAAGCTACTGCATAAATCATATCCAAGTTTGAAGTTAGTTATAAACTACGAGCTACATAGTGAATTATGGTAATATTACATTCCTCCCTCCTTTTACCATTTATGACACTTTTTTTTATACCCCTTTTCTACTGGAACGTGCAAGAATTAATGTTTCTTGGTGTACTTTGATATATTGTAGTCACCCTCAACTTAGGAAAACTAGAGTAGGTTTTCAATGAATGCTAATTTGTTAAAATGTGGCTTACGTATGATCCCACAGAGTTTTTTTGGTTGACATAACATATCATATGAGTTTATTATTTAATACACACACACACCATTTTATTTTTAAATTTAAGTTTGGATCACAACCAAAATATACTTAAAATTAAAGCTTTATTCGGCAAATATTAGAAATAGCTAAAATAGTTTATAGCAATAAAATTATAAAATTAGTTTAGTATGAAGTTTGTAAAACTTTTGCATAATTTAAACATGCTAGTATAGTTTGCATAAATATTAATCGATTTCTAATTTTTTTATAAGTTTCCACAAGTAATAGCATCGATACAGCTTAATGTTTTTAATGGCGTGTTGTTTTACGGTCATTAATATTATAAATAATTCATTGCATCGATACAGCTTAATGTTTTTAATGGCGTGTTGTTTTACGGTCATTAATATTATAAATAATTCATTGAAATACTTATAATAGTAAGATCATCCAAATATTTATAGTAATAATATTATTAGTATATTATTAATGTTAATATAAATTATTAATATTAACAGATATTATTAATATTGTGTATTAATAATGTTAATAAAACAGTGACATTATTTATACTGTTAATATTAATATTATTAATATGTCATTCTATACACTTTATATGTGTATAGTTTTACTAAATTTCAGCCCCATACATTAATTACTTCACCTTAACAATGATAAGCAAAAGGCATAAAATAGCAAGTTTGACCCATTATAACTAGAGAACTGTAATGATTTGAAATGTATTGAATCACATTTTATAACTTATGATTATAGGCCTACACTTGTTAAAAGTGCGCAATACATTTTTTATTATCGAATTACCTGAAGTTTTAATAATATTTATACCTGAATTCAGATTCATTTCAGATACTCTAATATAATTATATCCTTTATCAAAGAAAAATGTTGATAATAATTTTATTTTATGGCATCTGCATAATTATATTTGTGTGGAGATGAGGAATGTATAAATTAGAGGAAATGTACTCTCTTTTGCGTATCAAGAATGTGAGAAGACATTTAAGAAATTCCAGCCTCAATACACCCGATTGGGACTCTAACCCTAGACTTCCTGTCATCTGTAGTCTAGTTTATCGCGAGAATGATGCATTATTATATAATCTATTTTAAAGTTAAAGTTCAGAAACAATACTTTTTTTTGGCAGATAAACTGACATGTTTTACGAAGATAATTAAAATAAATACAACCGTAATAAAAGCGATACAAACAATGGAGCGTATTTATTATAAGGCGTAGCGTGTCTTAGCGCTCAACCAATAACCGTGCTCGTTATAAATCCCTTGGTTTTATCAATGCCAAGAAGTTGAGATTCCCGGGATGGAGGACTAATAACTAATTTATTCGTGTCGAAAGTTAATTACGAATGTACTTATACACCGCATTGCCCCAAAGAGATGTCATACTTGTCGGTACATCTCATTCTTTATTATAAAAACAAAATAATACAACAAACCTTCACAAAGTACAGTGTGGAGCCGAAACAATTAGACCACTGGTACTTAACCTGTGGTCTGCGGACCCCAGGGGGGCCACGTTATCCTCACAGGGGGTCCGTGAAGGCTTGAAGAAATGTTCGTGTAATTTCAGTTTCTCCAGCAAGAATTAAAGATGCTTATTATTATTATTATTATTATTATTATTATTATTATTATTATTATAAATTTGTATGGAATCAATGACTTGAAGGAAAGAAGAAAATTCTGGAAGCTGAAGGAGGAGGCAAAGGACAGGGCGCATTTGCAGCCTAAGTTCACTGACAAATGGAATGGACCTGTCGTAAGACAGAACACCTAATAATAATGGAATCGTTAAATTAAATTAATTATTATAATATAAGTGTGTAAATTAACAGATTAACTTATTTATCCCTTCCCTCCAAATGTGAAGAACCTTCATGATAAGCTTTAAATAAATATTTGATGAACTTTAAGGTTTTAAATCTTGGGCTAAGTCTTGGTTGTCCGCAGCAACAAAATATATTTAAAGGGGGTCCGTGGTAAAGAAAAGTTTAAGATCCGCTGAATTAGACGATTAGTTCCAAAGTAAATATTCATTAGCTTAATAAACTAAAACTACAGGCTACACTTTTTGAAGATAATGTCACTCAGGTGAGCTCTACCGGATGTCAGACAAATCTCAGCACATTGTCCACAAAATTAGCTGCTAATTTTGGAGGAATGAGGTGGATTAAGAGGAAATGTGCCCATATTTGTGTAGATCGGGAGTGTAAAACCATATAGGAAAATCCACTCTCAGTATTTTTTTAATCACCGCGTCTTATTACCTGTTTAAGTTATATTAAAATATTATAACTATTCTAATGGGATAGGGATGGTGGAGAAAGCACTTTATAGGTAATCTACCCGCATTTGCGTGGAAGTAAAGTAGGAAACCATTTAGGAAAAATTAATCTAGTAGAGCCGACCAGGATTCTAGCCCCCGATCTCCCCGTAATAAGCAAGCCAGTCTAACAACAGAGTGACGCCTTAGACGATTTAACCACCAAAGCTGGTACAAATTATTATAATTTTAGTTAATACAACAGTTTGAGTTTAATTATGGTGGTGGAAAGAATGGTTTAATTCCTACATTGATCCTGGTCCTTAAGGAAAATCTTAAAAAATAAGTTTTATCGGTCATTTTTTAATTACTATGTTTAGAATTAATCTCTAAACAATAGGATATTTGCACCAGTGGGCATATGGACACAGGTGTCAGTCTTGTATTGTTTGTTTTTTCCGGTGATGAGAAGGTCGGATGGAGCTCCAGTCCCCAAAGTTAATGTTTTCCTCCACGCACAAGGAGGGCCACCTACCCTCCTCATATCTAAGCCATAAGTGCAAGTCTACAGATAGTCCGTACGGGTAGTAAGACGTGGTATTTTACTATTTATTAGAATAAGTGACCTTGCTAGGATCTTATTAATATCATCTAAATCTTCCTTTTTATTACCAACTTGAATGAATGGGGAGGGGGGAGTTAGGTTCTTTGGATAAAGTAGGCCTACATAACTTAAAACGGAACGGCCGTCACAGGTCTACGGGAACAATCTATGGGTTTTTTAATTTTGATATAAAATGCCAGTATTACGGGGGATAATTTTTCCTAAGTGTTTTCCCACTCTCACCCACTTGAATGGGGATACTATTTATCCAAATCATACCATACCCATCCATTAGCCATTAGCGTAGTTAAAAATGTATATACGTATGTACGAGTATTAAGACTCGATGGATTATAAAAATAAAATAGCAAAGCATTTTTAACCCTGCAAATGTTTGGACCTAAAAAAATCTTAGGTGACTTAATATTAATTAATCAGATCCTCGATAATAATCTGTAGTCCCTAGAAATGTGTTTTAAGTGAACAAT
The DNA here is from genome assembly GCA_902155825.1 of Timema genevievae. Lineage (NCBI taxonomy): Eukaryota > Metazoa > Arthropoda > Insecta > Phasmatodea > Timematidae > Timema > Timema genevievae. The sequence goes on along the minus strand of CABFWO010000161.1, from coordinate 402,455 downwards.
AATGTATGGTCTATCTTTCAGGATCCATCTCCTTTTAATATTTCAAATTTCTAATTAGGTAAATAAAATCAGCGCTTCAATCACTAAAAACTCATCCAGTCTTGCCTTTTGTTCCTATCACCAGCGCATTGACTTTCTTCTTTATTCCTTATGGCTGGTGGAATACTAAAACTAGGAGGCGAGTCACTTATAACTTACAAATAAAATTCATTTTAGTCAACACGTACAAACAGCTTCAAAGGAAGGGTTATTTGTCATAACACGACTTACACATTACTATAAAAACCAGTGGACAGTCACCAGCTTTAGAACCATCCCAAGAGACAACGGCCTGTTTCATAAATAGGACAAGAGCCAACGGCTTGTTTCAGAACTAGGTCAAGATACAAAGGCCTGTTTCAGTACTAGGACAAGGTAAAACGGCCTGTTTCAGAACTAGGACAAGAGACAATGCCCTGTTTGAGAACTAGGACAAGAGACAACGGCCTGTTTCAATACTAGGAAAAGAGACAACGGCCTGTTTCAGAATTAGGACAAGAGACAACGACCTGTTTCAGTATTAGGAAAAAAGACAACGGCCTGTATCAGAGCTAGGACAAAAGACAACGTCCTGTTTCGGGGTCAAACCAATACAAAACGGCCTAGTTAAGAACTTTGCCCAGCAGACAGAGCTATTTTCAAAATACATTGGTTTTTTCAGAGAGTAAATGCACCATTTCCAGGTTCAGTACTTGCTTTAGTTTGGATTGTATACAAAAAATATAGTGAGTTTAATACATTTTTAATAGTTATTAGGGATTGGATGTAACGGTGGACCTTGAATGTCGTACCTATTTTCTGCAGATAACTTCCAAATGGAGTCTGAGAACCCTTTTTAATGTAGGCTAAGTTAAGATCCATTCTTCAAACTTGTAATATATAAGCAATCATGTTTTCAACCATTTGATATGTTTATTACAAATGAATTTTTGTGCTAAAAGATTGTCCAAATGGGAATGCTTAGGCTGTGATGTGTTTGACACAGATAGAAAGAGTCTTTAGCCTGAATGTATACCCATACTGAAATAGGCTTGTGTGTTATACTGTTTATAATTCCTATAGCCAGCTGTTATTTTCTATCTTTTACGAATACATACCCGTAAACGCCAGCAAATACATATTAATTGATAGTTTAAATGTGATGTCATATATAATTTCATTTCCTAAGGAAATAAGATCTGCTTAAAATTTTGATGAATGTTAGTAATACGCTGTGTCATAGTTTATATTTTGAACTAAAAGCTTGTAGCCTCGCAATCTATTCTCAGAATTAATGTTTCAGCCACTAATCAATCTTACGAAGACACCTCAATCTCGTTTTATTTCATACGCCACATTTTCGTCTCCATAAAGTACTTCCCATTGGGTTTCAAGTTGGCTAAAAACCCATTAATATTGTCACACGCACACGTTCATCTGTACTGCGAATAAAAAAGAAGAGTATTTGATAGTAAAGTAGCCCTTTGTTGTGTTTTAATGAATGGTTTTAACGGCTTTTATACAATGGGGGCCCTTCCACAAATCCTGGGGATGCGTTTTGCTCGGTAATGACACATTTGGAATCGTTTATACCGCTAGTCACAAAGCGACACCATTCCACTTGGACGATTGCATTGCAAGCAAAAAGGATACATTTTCAAAGGCTCACTAACGATGCAAAAACTTGGCGATTTTGTGAAAGAAAAATTTGTAAATTCACTTTAGTATCGTTTTGATATATGGCTTTAGATAATTTAAAAGTTTATCATAATATAAAGAATACAGTATAAGTTTTCATCTTAACATTTAGTTTGTAACTAAGTTTGATAAAATATATAGGTATTTTACATGCATGCGATCAAATACTTTTTGTCATGTAATATTGACTCTTTAAGAATGAGAAAAAATATAGACTTAAACCTGTAATATATATGTGGTTTAAGTCAATATTGCAATACCCATCAACCTTTTACCTCCTAAAATCAATTTAAAATGTTCTTCCTTATGGCCACTTTGGTCGGTTTATATAAATGAGAGTAAATTTTGCAATAGAATACTGGACACAGAAATATTTTATGAATAATGAATAAGCTGAAAGTAGTAATAATTTAATATCTTGCTTTGACCAATATGTTTATATAATTTTAATCCTTAATCTTAAAACACTTAAATCTACAACATCTATTTAAAACTATCGGTTATGGAAATTCAATTTGAAACTGAAATTTGTTTGGTAGCTTACGTAAGTCAATTTGCTGTTCATGGAAATGAATTTAATTGCTATTAATGAAGATGAGATTATTTATAAATAATTCATTTTTATAAATGCTTGGTAATGTAACCGCCCTGCCCTAATTTGGAGTGTTTGTTTAAATTAACATTATAGTTTTGAAAGAAGCGAATGACATAACTGGTCTGGTTAAACTTGTTTTGATGAGCTAGTAAACATTAGGACGTAACAGCTGACAACTCAAAACAATGTGTCAGCGTTGTTCTTAGCAATGGAGCCAATTTGTGGTATATACGGTTCTGTTTTAGAGCTATCAAGGCTGACAAAATAATATGTATTCAGAGGGGTCACTCTGCCCGTTTTGGGTCTGCGCGGTTTAGAACGTCGGGTCATCGGGTACTTGTGTTGGAGGGCAACCGTCGTGCCCGGGGTATCGGTGTTCGAATCCTTGATGGACCACAGAGGGTGTCATTCAGGTCATCGGTTAAGCATTTCTTACCAAACAAGTTCTTTCGTGAGCTCCTAAGTCAAAGTATTTATATCCTTTTGTAACTTCTTTATAGCATCACATTTTGTAGTAATGCGTAGTGCTATTAATAAACCCTAAAAACCAAAGCCGTGTATACATTACGAACTCACATATCTATTTTGTTGCCACTCCTATCCTTTCCCGCAAACCATCCTGACACTTTAGACCCACGAAGGACGGGAGGTGACAGTAGCCATTTTATACAGTGATATTCAACACACTGATAGGAACTAAAATATATTAAATATTCCCCACAAGTTTTATAAATAGATACATTTCCAATGGCCTGACACATTTTTATTTTCTAATGTCTTGCTTTTAAAAAACGGCTAAGACAGTCGTTTTAAGTATTAACAATGATTATGAATTTACAATTATACGATTGAACGGTGATTTATGTCAATGCTAGACAGTCGAAGAGGTGGGAAGATTGAAAAGCTGTGTCTTGGTGACTGAGAGAAACTCGACGGTGTTTTTTTTATTATAACGGATTGTTCAGCTTTGTTCCATTTTTGTTGACGCTCATTTGGGGAAAAACACGTAATATAGGGCTACATTAGCACGTTTTCTCAAACTAGGATGGTAATAAAAGTAAATTAATATAATATCCGAGGCATTGGGTGTGCGGACATAAGCGTTAGTTTCATTGATCGGTGACTGGTGGGTCTGGGTTCTAACACCAACCACTCTCATCCATGCACATTTAAGTTCACTTACTCTAAATTCTGTCTTCCTTGTTTTTACCCCATTAGTGTAAATATATAGAGTGTGTGTGTGTGTGTATGTGTGAGAGAGAGAGAGAGAGAGAGAGAAATAATGTGTGAGAGAGATAGTGTGTGAGGGATTTTGTGTGTGTATGTGTGTGTGTGTGTGTGTGTGTGTATAGGAGAGAGAAATAGTAAGTGTGTGGAAAATAGAGTGTGTGTATGAGAGAGAGAAAGTGTGTGGAAAAGTGTGTGTGTGTGTTAAAGATATTGTGGGAGAGACTGTATGTGTGGGGAGGGGGAGTGTGTGTGTGTGTGTTGGGGAAGTTTGGTGGGATACAATAAACATTACTTAGAAATATAATAATAATATTTAGCACCGCGTCTTACTACCCGTTCGGGTTATACGCTTAAGTACTGATAACTCTAATGGACTAGGAATTGGGAAGGTAGAATTTAGAAGTGAACCCGCATTTGCGTGGAGGTAGAGTGGAAAACCATTTAGGAAAAACCACCCCCAGTTCACCCGACCGAGATTCGAACCTCGATCTCCCCGTCCTCGGCGGTCGAGCTCAACACGACTAGCGCGTTAGCCAACTACGTCACCGAGGTGGGTTAGAAATATTATCAACATACTCAATATTATTATTGGTAGCTAGGAAAAATAACTAAACTTATTGGTATTGTGATATTATTTCGAAAAAATAAACACCAAAACCCATACTTTAAACAATTTAAATGGCTATCTAAGCACATTTCAAGATTATTTTATCAATATGTGAAATTATAATACATACCAAAACATATTTAAACATAATTGTAACGTTTTTAATTTATAATTCATGCGCGGAACAAAAGTAAGAAAATATTTTCGTCAAATTGTCTATTTAACCTTTTAATTTGCGAGCTATAGTTAATATTGTTTACTTAAATGGGAATTAACGATAACAACATTCTGATAACAATAAAGGTTTTTAGGGTTTAGAAAATTAATTCCTCAATAAAGTAATATATGCAAAAGATTTGTTGGATGGAAGCAGATAATATAAAGGCCATTTTGTGATCAGAAAGGAATATTTAAAAATAAAGAAGAAGAAACAGTATCAATAAAAAAATGACATATTTAAAACATACTATCATTGGTTTATTTAGTATGTACATATTCTCGCAAAATTTTTATATTTGTTGCACTGTAAAACTTAAATAAGAGTTAAATTATCATTTTTAAACAAAGAGGAATATTTTATTTTCTAGTATAAAACCAAACACAAATCTGGCTTTCCGTAGTGATGTAAGCTGATAAAATACGGTTTTCGCTGGAAACTACTTTTTTTGGTGTCATCCTGGAACCCTAGCCTTTAAAATGTTTGTTTGTTTGTTTGTCAAAATTTGTTTAGCCATTTCCTCGTAATTTATATAACCGGAAACGGGCTTATCAAATTATTTTAATATAAGAATACTTGGTGATGTATTTAAATGGTTAGCACGGGTGAATGTTACATGTAGGACCAGGCTTTGTTCATAAATTTTCTGTTTAACACCGTGGCTTTATATAATATACGTCTCAGGAAACTCTGGTACAGTTATTCTCAATCATCCTACTCATCCTTTTCTCTTTAACTCTATAAATAAAGTAGATTTTATAAATGGAAATTATGATAGTCTAAAACCCTATTATTCAGCCTGGTATATTGATTAGTGTTTGTGTGCTCCTAAAAGGAATTTTTTCCGATGGTATTTTCGTTGGAATCCTACTTTCACCTTATTAATTAAATAAACGTAGTCGATTGTAACGATTTCAGGTATAAAATACCCTCTTTCACTTTTAGCTAACGCCAGTATGAATTTATTTCTGTAGGGGATACCGCTCGTATATTGATAACACAAGTTCTGCCACTAAAGCTTGGTGTGTGTATTGTGTGTATGTTGTTCTAGGTTAAGTTAGTTGTAAGAGATTTTCTCACACACCTTTTTGAGTTTAGAAAACTTACATCAGATTTTTATTAAAATTAGTAAGACGATGCTATTTGTATGTTTCGTGTGTATCCTTCCATAGCTTTATTTTTGGAACGTAAAATCTTGTATAAAACCATGATGCTACCTCTAGATTGGCACAGATCCCGGAATTTAATATTATATCCTACGATAAGAGTCTTTGTTTATATTCCTCCTTCCTTTATTTGAAATCATCTCCTTTTACTTATATGGAGAATCGTTACGAAATATTACACCGATGTGTTCGTGAACTTATCAACGGAAGAGTACACAAACCATTTTGTTTTTCGAATCTTATTAAACTTAAATCCATCTTATCTTTTGGAAGCCAGTCATAGAGGCTCCAGGCTTCACCTTATACAGCGGGAGTTTTCAAACTCGTACCATCTCTTACTCCCTGAACCTCTTCCCTTATGGATCCAAGTTAGGGGTAGTAACCCTTTCGTCACTTTTATGGGTCTTTTGGTGTTGGTGTAAGGCCATATCCCATCAAATGTCGGCGTATTCGCGGTAGTATTGGAGGAAGTATCTTAGGAATAGCATCATTGCAAGAGTTTATATGCTCACCTGTAAAATTTAGCCATAGTAATAGCATGGTTATCAACCAGTGGTTCGTGGCCCGATGGCAAGAGAATGTTGGCCTATTAATTTGCTGGCTCAATAATATTTTTTATTCACATTAAAACTATGATTTAAATAAAGCGGATGAACTCATAGCATCCAAAGAAACATAAGTTTAATAAGTTCCAATGATAAAGACAAAAGCGCACACATCTAATCTATTAGATAAAACAGTTATAATAATGAACGTGTCTGCTATTGGGGACTAAAACTCTCCTTGTTAGAGAAACATAGTTTGTGAATGTTAATTGGGAAGTATTTAGGCTATATATTTCATCATATCTAGACTATTGGTTTGTTTATAAATAATTAGATTAGTTAATGTTCGGGACCTTGTGCAAAGCAATAACACAAATTTTAAGTGAATTCTAATTTTATTTAGTTTTGGACTAAATAAAAATTGTGTTAATTTAATGGGGGTGGATTTAAGAGACGCTCCAAAGGAATAGATTGGAATTATGGATTTATTTTTGGAATGTACCCTCCCGTGTACCCTGAAAAGCAGCCAGTTTACCTAGCACTTGTCCACAATGGCGTAACTTACAAGATAGAGTCATAGTATAATCAATCAAGAAAAGAATGAGACCCTTCAGGGTAGACAAAGTTTATGTTTGACGCTGAGACAACTACTTTTGATCTACGTTGAGCGAGATTTGGTTTAGTTATTCTTCTTTAGAAATTAACAGTTAGGCCTAGAAGTTTCATTACTAAGGCTCCTATTTAAATATCGTCTCTAGCTTAAGTTTCCAAACATAGTATACTTTAAAGCTATGAAAACTATGTTAATTCAAAGGCAGTCAAACAACAATAACATAAAGCTGCTATTTTAAATATAACCAACTTTGTAGCATCATTCTCATTTTGTCTGGTTCACTGGTAACGGCTGCGATTTTCTAACGAGAAATTCTATAATTAAATAAACGAGTATTAAGAATGAGTTTAAAGGTTCAATGGCTAAAATTCTAACAATTATGCCATTTAAAAAAATAATGTTGATCATGGATTTTAAAATATTTATTTTTACTCTTCAATTTTTTTCTCGCTTCTTTTTAACTATCCCCAAAAGTCCCGTGGCCCTGCTAATCCGTCGCGGCACACCGGTTGAAAAACGCTGGGTAACGGGAAGGTAAGAATATATAATTCCTTCAAGGGGTACTGAGAGTCTTTTATGCTAAATAATGTATAACTTTTCTTTATCACAGATGTGGGCGCACTTCTTCTAGATTATAGCCTCCTTGCCTCTACCTGATTGTGCGGATAACCAAGATAGGTGGCAATACGTGGAACGTGTCTATTTTATCTTACCAGCCCCTAGTCTTACTACCCACTCGAGCTATATGATTATGCACTATTTACTCTAAAGTGGTAGAGATTAGGGAGGTTTCATTTTTTTAAAAGAAGGTTTACCCGAATTGGCGTGGAGGCAGACTGAAAAACCATCCAGGAAAAACCATTCTCAGTACACTCAACCGGGATTCGAACCCCAGTCTCCCGTTCATCGGTAGTCCAGTTTAATGCGAGAGTCACGTCTTAGACCACGTGTCCATATGGGTGGGTGACGTATATATTTAGAATACCCATTCGGAAATCAAACCCAACACCCCTTGGTGACCATGGAAATACTAGGTGAGCAATTTAGATTGACACTTCTGTGTTCTCGCGACAAGACCTTGAGTTTGAGATATTAAATGCTAAATTATAAAATTAAAAGTCTTGATAATATCCATAAAGTTATAGATGATGTGCAACATGAATGAGTCAGTAGTCACAATATGTATTGGCAACGTTAGGCCCCAGATATAGCAGCTGATACCAACTGTCTCAGGTAAATTTGACGCCTTTTGTAAACTTCAAATATCTAAAACACCCAACCTAGATATTAGCTGAAGATTCTTATAAATGGAAGACCTGCGCTTTAAAGACCCTTTTAATGTCGGGACAGTTATAATTTTTCTAATTTTTTGAGCTTGAGTGCAATATTTAAAAAAATAATAAAGACCCTCTGAAGAGTTTGTGTAAAATCGTTGTTATCAAACGAACAATGAAATGACGTCATCTTGTTTTAAAAAGCGTCCGCCAATAAAAGCTCGGGCTTGTCCCGGTTCTGTCCAGCTTGTCCCTCTCTTGTGAATTCCTGGCGGACAGAAGCTTTGTTGAAAGACAATCCAGAGCATTTCCAGTGGTTTTCTCGCACTCTCTAGCCCTCGGAACACCACAACAGACCATCCCCTTCACACCCCACCCCTCACAGCTTCCATCGCATTGATCTCGACGCCAGATTCACCAAGGAAGGGTGCGGTATGGCGTGGAAGGGGCGAGGGAGGTGAGACTAAGGTGGAACCCTGCAACGTTTCAAGGGTTGCAAGAGGGTAAGGGGAGGTTTTTCCTTCTTTTCTTTCTTGTTTATAGTCGTTGAAATCCTGGTTCTAACTTCTCTGTGACATAAACTTGGCTGCAAGAATTTGCCTGTGAGCGTGCGAAGTAGTGAATTGAAGCATTTACTTTGTGTGTGTCTTCCCGTGTGTGCGCGAGTGTGTGTCTTCCCGTGTGTGCATGAGTGTGTGTCTTCCCGTGTGCGCGCGAATATGTCTCTTCCCGTGTGTGCATGAATGTGTGTCTTCCCGTGTGCGCGCGAATATGTCTCTTCCCGTGTGTGCATGAATGTGTGTCTTCCCGTGTGTGCGCGAATATGTGTCTTTCTGTGTGTACATGAGTGTGTCTTCCCATGTGTGCTTGTCTTCCCGTGTGTGCGTGTGTGTCTTCCCGTGTTTGCGTGTGTCTCTTCCCGTGTGTGCGTGTTTTCCTGTGTTTTCCTGTGTGTACATGAGTGTATCTTCCCGTGTGTGCGTGAGTGTGTGTCTTCCCGTGTGTGCGTGAGTGTCTCTTCCCATGTGTGCATGAGTGTGTCTTCCCATGTGTGCGCGAGTATGTGTCTTCCTGTGTGTACATGAGTGTCTTCCCGTGTGCGCGCGAGTGTGTCTTCCCGTATGTGCATGAGTGTCTTCCCGTGTGTGTCTTCCTGTGTGTACATGAGTGTCTCTACCCGTATGTGCATGAGTGTCTTCCCGTGTGTGTCTTCCTGTGTGTACATGAATATGTCTTCCCATGTGTGCGTGAGTGTGTGTCTTTCAGTTTGTATGATAGCGTGTGTCGGCATGAGTGTGTGTGATAGTGTCTTTCCCTTTGTGTGAATGTGTGTATGCGTGCGTGTGTGTCTTGAAATGCAAAAAAAAAGTATAAAAAGCCTTAAATATGGGTAAACACATTTTTGAGTTTGATGTTATTTCGATTTCAAGATTAAACAAAAGAGTTTTTCAAGTTGTCTGTAAACTAATCTATTTATTGCTGGAATCACCTTTTGCTAAATCGTAGCATAAGTTTACAATTTATATGGTTCTGTTTTCAACACATTATTATTTTGAGCTAATAATCAGAGAGTCGAACCTGAACCAAAACTAATAGCCAAAATTAAGTTATTTTTAAGGAACCAGAACTGGAATATGCACCCTAAAAGTAAAAAGTAAATTGCTTGAGAACCAGAACCAGAACTGGACTTTATATAGATTTTTAGGTTAATAAAGGTGTTTATAGGTTCTTAAAGGTTCATACGTTTAATATAAAACAATATAATTGCATTGTATTCCCTTCCTTCCTAAACTTAATCTCGGTCTAGATGTTAATATCCCAGCAGTGCTAACATTTCAGACAACATTGGTCCATTGGAGTCCAAAAAGGAACATGATAAATTTATCTACTGTTATTAAAATTGATATACCCCTATAAGAGGTGACCCGCTTCGGTGGAGGCATGGTCCAAGGCGTCACTCTTGCATCATACTAGACTGCCAATGATGGGGAGATTAGAGTTCGAACCTCAGTCGAGTGTATTGAGGGTAGTTTTTCTTAAATGGGCTTTCCACTCTACCACCACGCAATTTACTCTAAATTCAACCTTCCTCATCCCGAACATATTACCGTAGTTAGTACATAGTGGGTAGCGTGTCTGTCTACTCAGCTAAGGGTCATGGGTTGGATTATCCACAAGGACAGAAACGGTACCATTAATGAAATTGGGGTTTCTTTCCCAGTGATGAATTCACGACTGGGTGGCCGGCTCTTGTGTCTGTTCTAGATTAATTTTTAAACCGTGTTCTGATATGTTCAGTTGATTCAAAAAGAGCACTGAAAGTAAAAAAAAGAGACATATGTGTAAAACTTAAGCGGAAATAAATACGGGGCACTAACAATATTTATAAGAGGTGTTTCTCTATTTTAATAAATTGGTTCGAATCATCCTAAAATATTTTAATTAGAATAAGGTTGTGTTTTCATAAGGCAAACATTGGTATACACCATGGGCAGCTAGAACTATATTGGGACAATCATATACCAATTATTAAGTAGATGGTTAAACTTAAACCTATGTTAATTACTCTGTACGGAAGTAGGCAAACATACCCTGTTGGACTAAAATGGGACTATTTTATTTAGTACATCCATGGCCAAGTTAATACGAGCCAACAAAGCCACATCTTCACTGCCCGCACCAATAATCATGCAGCCTAAACGTAAAGTCTTGTTTTATGGTATTTTCTAATAAATTGTTTATCACTCCCACTCTAAGAAAATACAGCTATATCTTCTCTAAATTCCATTTGTGTTAATCCCAATCTTATCCGTGTGGTTAAAATACGTAAAGCCTGAATGAATATTATGAATTTATGGAAAAAATGAACCTAAAACATCATCATATATTAATAATGCCCTAAATAATTTGTACATTGTTTGGTTTACATCGACTGCAAACTATATTGTTCAAAGTTTATTTGGTTGTGAATCATTTTATTCCGAGAAAATGTGCATTAATGATACCCTGCGTGTTCCTTGTTTTGTTTAAATTTATTTTTCTTTGTAAGCTGAACAGTAATTATTTTTACAACATTAACATTTTATAATAAATTTTGGATTTTCACATACAAACACACGCACGAACACAAATGCAGTCTTAGCAGTAGTATTATAGCTACTAAGGAAAAAGTCTCAATAGAACGTATTATAATGGCTATTTATGTAAAAACTTTCCCTTTGGTTGATGTACCTTTCGTTCACCTTCAAAAGGCTTACCTTGCTTGGTTCCACTATGGCGCAAATTATAAGATAGGGCCATGGAGTAGTCCCCTAAGGTTAGACTGACACCTTTCAATGTTAAAAGAGTGTTCTTTATGAATATGTGATCTACTTGCTCCAGTGGTTGTAAGGCAGTCACAACTTACAGCCTACACTCACCAAGTAGTAAGTTTTTTCTTTTGCTATCATCAAATGTGACAAAATTATCTTACTGTAAATGTTTAAATTTAATAATTTTAAATTAATAACACTTTTTACTAAAGGTGTAACAACTATGATTTTAAAAATAATTTCGGTGGCTTAGCTTCAAGATCTTGGAAGTAAACCAATTTGTTAATATTATGAATATGAAATTTGAGGAAATATTTTCCCTTTATAGCTAAGAATTTTTTTTAAAGCCATTAAAAATCCATTTACATCTGATTATTAGCAACTCAGGTCTCGTTTTAAGTTTTCATAGGAAGGGACATATCTGGCGACTAGAAATGTTAATAAGTCCACTTTGATATATACATATAGCAAGTCATGCTACCTACAGCTGTCACTTTATATATATATATATATATAAACTATCAATACCATATATATATATATATATATATATAAACTATCAATACCATACCAGCTGAACTTATAAAGGAACTGGGAAACAATGGATTAATCGCTTTGACAAAACTTATAAATAGGATTTACAAAACAGGAGAATGGCCCAAGGACTTTCTATACGTAACCATGGTGGCTCTAAAGAAGAATAATCTAGCCAAGATATGCAGTGACCACAGGACCATCAGCTTCATCTCTCATGTAGGGAAGATTGTGGCAAGAATACTCAACAGACGACTGGAAGAGAAAATAGAAAGCGTGTGGAAGAATACCAATTTGTATTCATAAAAGGAAAAGAAACCACAGATGCTATCGGGATGCTAAGAATAATATCAGAGGAAGTGCTGAAAATCAAGGAAGGTGTCTACATTGGTTTCATCGACTGGCAAATGGCGTTTGATAGAGTTGAGTGGAAGAAAATGATGGGGATACCCAAGAAGATCAGCATCAACTGAAGGGATAGAAGGCTGATTGCAAACCTGTACCAGGAACAACGAGTGAAGGTGAGGCTATATTATGGAGATACCAACTGCGTAGAGATAATAATAGAATTGAGGCAGGGATGGTGTTTGTCACCCAGTCTGTTCAAATCTTATGGAGAGTGGCTGGTTAGGGAATCCCTGGAGGGACGTGGTAATTTCAGGATAGGAAGACGCGTCATCAACACAATAGAATACGAAGATGCTCTAGCATTGCTGGCCAGAAATAAATAAGAGTTGCAAGAAATGATGCACCGGCTACAGGAGATAGGGAGAAGATAATACATGAAGATCAACATTGAGAAGTCAAAAGTGATAATGATTTTTAAAAAATGAAGAGCCGCCGAAAACCAAAATTGGAAATCAGGAGTTGAAAAATATAAAGCAGTTCAAGTACTGTACCTGGGAAGTCTGCTGACAAAGAATGCTTATTGTACCAAGGAAATTATGCTTAAGATCGCCATGGCCAAGGAAGCTTTCAACAACAAGAGGTTACTGCTGATCAGCAAGTTGAGTTTGAAACTGAGGAAGAAACTGATGAAATAATACATTTGGAGCATCGCGCTATATGGAGTAGAAACTTGGACTATTAGGAAGGTGTAAAATAAATACTTGGAGAGCTTTGAGACTTGATGCTGGAGAAGTATTGAAAAGATCAGGCGCACAGATATTGTGACAAATGAAGAAGTCCTAAGAAGAGTATGTGAGAAGAGAATAATTTTCAATGTAAATCTTCAGCACAAAGCAAACTGGACCTGACAAATCCTTAGGAGGAACTATCTTCTGTAAAACATTATAGAATGAAAGGTTGAGGAAAAGAGGAAATTAGGAAGGAGGATTCAAATAGTACATGAAATGAAGGGAAAAAAAATAACATTCTTGGAACTGTAGGAGGAGACGAAGGACAGGGCGTATTGGTGGTCTAAGTTCATTGACAAAAGGACTGGACCTGTGGTAAGACTGAACACCTAATAATAAATACTAATCAATACTTATAAAATAACAATAATAATTTAGTAAAATATTGTCAGTTTTTTCCCACAAAAATGGTATTTAAGTTTTTCCCTAAAGGTTCATTTTAAGAAAAACAGACTCTAGCTACAGCACACATTTTTTCCCCAAAGTAAACGAAAGTAATGCGCTATGTAAGAGTTCCGCTAAGCGAATATTGTGTAGCTTATTAATCAGATTCATGAGTGCAGACACGTTTTTAGTCCAAAGGAGAGGGGGAGGGGCAAAATGACGTAATGTTAATATTAAGTTAGATTGAGTAAAAAACATATAAGGGTAGGTGAAAATACGCATGCATCGTTGCACAATATTTCCTGAACCCTTCCTCCCCCTGTACAAGAGAAAGTGGGAGGGGGGCACTGTACTCGGGCCCCTTCCAATATCTCTAGCATGTATGATCAGATTTACATGTTTTCAGTTATTTTTGGAGCATTTATATTTACTATCAAACATTATCTCTGATGAACTAGCCTAAAACTCGTCGCTGAGGACAACCGCCCCAAAAATTATCTTGTTTCATGAGGGACTGAAATATAGTATAGCGTGTTTAATCAAAACTCTAATCATTTAGGTTAGTAACACACCTTGTAAAATTAAAATTATGCTTTTTTTCACAATTGTGTTAGGAACAAGACGAACATATTTAAGGTGAGTTAGTACTTTTTGTATTTTCTATCACCCCTACAAGATGACATACATAATGCAAGTAAAGGGGACCGTAAACGTGATGAAGAAATGGGACATGAGGTTTATCACAAAACAAAATACCTAGCCAAACTATATATATAGCTATTTTGTTTGGCCCTTGCCAATTTTTAAGCTATGCATCACAGTTCTAATACGTCAATCTCACAATATATTGGATTGCAATTTGAGCTTCGAGTATTGCAAGTGTCTACTAGGGAGAGGTCAGAGGGGAGGTCTACATTTAGCTTTTCCACGTTTTTTTTTCTTTTCCCTCTTCACGCTAGTTCTGGTACACTAAACCACATACAATCATTAAATAGCCCTTGTGTAAAAACATGTGCATTAAAAATATTAACGAGTCAAAAATAGGTGTTTGATTTCCACTCCAAACCGAATATGTGGACAAGTGGACTAAACATTAAGCTCATTTAGTCTGTTTCGTAGATGATGGAGTGGTTGGGGTTTGAATCCCGGTCACATGTATTTAGAGTGGTTTTTCTATCACTATCCTTCTAAACGAGGATCAGTACATCTATTATAAATTCCATCTATATTATTACTACACCATTAATGTGACTGATTATGAATAGCCCAAACGGATACTAAGAAACGTTGCTAATAAATAACAAAATACATTTCCACTCTTTAAGTTTATGTTATATCCCTTAATTCATGACGTCAAGATACCTCTCTATTAGTTATGATGTCTAGAAGGTTTGTGGTCAAAACTTTATTCAGCGCATTTATTTTTTACTCCATTTCAGTTAATTTCTAGAGTTCTAAGTTTCTTGTCTGCTAGACGCAACCTAATCCTAAGGAAGCCGAGGTTAACGGGCTGGAGCGCAGCCTGCTCATTTTCTCCTCCAACTGGGTCGACAGGAACCGGCAGGAAATTAACGCACTTGTATGCAGATGGCCTGGTAATCTACTCTGTGCCCAAAACAACTTTTGGGCCACAGATTTTTTTTTGCTGGGTATTTGCGAGAGTGTGTTTGAAGGGTGCCCTGTGTCTTTATAAAGGATGCTACGGAGAGAAGATTTCTTTGAAGCTGCTCTTCGCGCCTAGTTCCAATTTTTTTTTGCATGCCTTTATCTCTTCTCCAGTATTCTCTCTTATTGTTTTGTTGCTGTCTTTCAGAGCGCTTCTGTGAAAAGACTAGGAAGAACGGGAACATGGACGTCAGCCCAATGTCTTTATCACAGGAGAACAACCAGATATTGAACCATTTAACTTTTTTTTTGGCCATAATTTCATTTATTTCTATCCATAAATTTATGACTTCACTGAGTGAGCCCAGTAAAATAATCTTTTATAGAGTGTGTGTAGTTGTTTTAACCATTAAATTGAATCTACAAAGATATTGAATACACATCAAATTACCAGAACACCTCCAATTTATATTTTGAACTTTTCTAGACTCATTATTTTGAGGGATATAATGTTTTAATTGCTTATTTCTTAAAACTTATTTCATGTTTAGAAGTATATCTACTATTGATTTTTTAATGATAGGCCTACCTATTGAAGTTTTTAAGGTCTTAAAGATTATAAACATGCACGCAATAAGAACATTAGTACATTTTTCTAAATACACACAAAGAGTCTTTAAAAGTCAATCAAATCTAAGATCTCAAAAAATATGGTGTACACATGTAATTCCAAACATTACTATTTGATAATGATTTAGTATTTACATAAAATGTCAACCGGGTGGATGGATTTAAATATTATGAAAACAATTGCGTAATAATTTAATGTTGGCTAGATATCAGACGAAGCATTGAGATACTATTTTTAACACAACAAAACTAGTAAGATTGGCATGAAAATATTCATTTGTAAGTTTGAAAATGGAATATAGTTTTTGAAAAACAGCTTGATGTAAGTCAACATTTTAAATTTGTTTTTATATCAACGTATTTTTCATAAAATATACGAGTTTTTCCATCAAATATTGTACAGTGGAACCTGGATAGTTCAAACTTGAAGGGACCAGGAAAAAATTGAAATCATCCAAAAATTCGAATTAAATAACTTTCTTAAGAAGGAATTGAAAAGAACCATATTTAAATTTGCAACCAAGCTAAAATTTTGTTGTTTGTTTACAAAACTGTTGAAAGTGTGTTAGGGGAATTCCAAAGGTCTTTGCAATTTCTGATTTATTTTTAAGTCCCTTTTACACTTCCTTTATCACCGATACTTTTTCGGCCAAAGTTAATGATTTATAGGACTGTNCACACACACACACACACTACTGTACAGTATGTACTAAACAACAAAACAAAATAAGCTCGCATGTCACAAGAATATCACTACGACCAAATCGCTAAGAACAGCGCATGTAACCGCTCGAGAGATTCGACCTTGACTAACTGAGTACAGAACTGTACGTGTGAACAAAGACGTATGGGTGAGCGGAGGAGGGGGAGGGGTGTGAAAAAGGGTACTGACCACATTCCAACGTTGCCTCCCCTGTTTCCAAAAATAGAACAAAACGGCGCCGCAACTAAAAGTATGAAAACAATACTGCACAGTACATTACAACTTACAAAAAGTTCGAATTAACCAAAACAAAATTCGAACTATCCACGATTTTTTAACATTGTTTTAATACAAAATTCACGGGGCTGGGTGAAAAATTCGAATTAAAGACGATTTCGAATTATGGACGTTCGAATTAGTCAGGTTCCACTGTACACACCATATTTCAGTTTACCACTTATTTTGGTTTTGGGACAATAAACCCAAAAACACATGTTCTCGTTGCAGGATACACTGATAATTAGTTATATGTAATGTCCTGTAAGTTGGTGGCTAAGGTTCAAATTAAAGGGTAATTACAAATTATTTGCACAATGTAAGCAAATATTATGTTAAAAATATTCAAAATATTTCACAAAGTCCAGGCATGACAATACTTGACATGTTTAACTTCAATCCGAGCAGAAGTGTTGTAACGAGGAGTTGAGACTGTCTATGCTTGTCTACACGAATGCAACTAGGGATGGTAAGGGAGGGATAAAAACAACCAACATCTTGAAAAGGTTAATTGAAAGCTCGGGGTATGGGGCTACAAACTAGAAAGAACGAGGGACAAAGATGAAAAGTTGTAGAAGAAAAGACCAAGGAAAGAAGATGGGTGAAGGGGTGGAAAGAGGTGAAAGATATCAACGTAATAAGTGAATGTTGTGGAATATTAGGGACACAACAAAAAAATAGCCTAGAAAAAAAGTTTTTAGCAATATCAACAAAAAAAAAGAACTTTTTCATCGTCAACATCATTATCATATTCATTAAGTACGGACGGAGAGAAGTTACTTACATATTGTGTTGAAATTTCGTTCAAAAAATGAAGATAGTAAATAAAGGATGTTTATAGTTTTACGAACATTGTCATTTGTTTTGTAATGTTCTCTTTAATAAAAACATGTTTTAAGAAGAAAGTTTCTAGGTTAATGACTTTAAAGAAAACTTCAACAATGTTTTTAGTTTCAGCGTAAGCAACTTAAGTTTAACTAAATCTATTATTCAAATACTATACCTGCAGGAGCTTATCACAACTACCGCTGAATAGTTATAAAAGTATTTATCCCATGCAGATATTCCGGGAAATCTCACTTTGATTTTTATTATATTTAGGTGTTGGTAAAGACTTAGCTTTCGTGTATGTGTTCGACGGTCGCATTGATATCTATAATATAACTGGATGGACATACACATACACATTGCCCAGGACAAAAGCGTGACGCTCAAGTTTATCGTCTGCTACACTTTGGAAGGACAGATTTAACGGTTTCTTTCAATGTTCTTATGCGAAAAAATGTATCTGATGAATAAAAGTGCTATTGTTTGAAAATAGTGAAGTATTATATCATACTTTCCTGAATAAATATATACATTAAAGGATATAAATTCAGTTTTACAGGTAATACTGTACAAATATGAATAAAATCTTTAACATATTTAAATATGTAGTTATCATCAATGTTGTTTACAGTTTACCAAGACTACACTTATATTTAAAGTTGGGTATTAACTTGTATATTGGTTTCAGAAATCATAGGCTATTATATTGAAAGTTCGATAACTATAACGAATAAGATATCTTAAAACTTGATTACATTTGTTTGAATAATAAACTTTGTGTAGTTGCCATACATTCAACCTATCACTTAGGTTATAGGCTTGTAGAAAGTATTATATTACCATTAAAAAAAAGTTGGCTAATATCTTGTATATTGCTTTCAGAAACCATATTATGTTGAAAGCTCGATAACTATAATGAAACAAGTTAGCCAAAAACTGTATTACATTTGTTTGAATGACATACTTTGTGTAGAAGTCTTACGTTCAAATGATAATTTAGGTTATAGGCTTATAGGAATTATGGTATCTACTAAACCGTGAATTTAGTAATAATCCCAATCTGTAAGGCTTTATTTCGTACCAGAATACTATCTTATATATATATAAATATTTTTGTAGGATAAACGTACATTTAGAACGGAAGTAAAAATTTTCTTCTGTAAGGTCTTTCATCCTAACTAAACACAACTATATATTAGGATTCTAGTATGAAATAAAGCCTTACAAGCGAGCTTCCTTCAAAAATCATCGTATATATTAGGCTACATCAACTTATTCAGAGAAAAAACTAACAGTTTCGAACTTTTTTATGCTCTTCAAAGCTTTTACTAACATATTTATTTCATTTAACTAATCACACATTGTTGTATCTCATATATTAAATCAAATTAATGAACAATGGCTTTGTATGGGTGTAAGAGAGAAAAAGATACCCGAAAGTTTTTCTCTCTTACATGATGGTATGCAGATGACAGCTCGAAAATTTCAGCCACAGATGTCCATCCAGTTATATTATAGATATCAATGGCTTGTCGTCATGTTTAGGAAATGTGCCTTGGGTAGTAAGGGTAGTCAGAACTCTGGGACACAGGTAGTAAGAAGTGCATAACTCAATCTAAATTGTATTACATGTGTGTGTTTCTTGTCTCGAACCGTCTCTCCACCTCTCCTCCAGGGCGAGATATTGGGTGGAGATGGGGGAGCGAAGCGGGTGGGTGGGAAATAGCCCCCCTCTCAATAGTACTTTATTCTTCATGCGAAATATTCGTCTTTATGCCTTGCCTTCATACGCTCAATGTCTAATTCTGGAACATTATATACTATACTTCCCTTCTCCACGATGGAAACGTAATCATACTCCTCCCTTTTTATCTCCAACCTGCATACAGTTTATGACCAAAGGAATGCTTTATGAGCGGAGGACAGGTGTAATAAGCAATGTAATTACTTTTTGAAACGACTCTGTACCTCAATCTAAAAAGTCGCTCAAAGAGTTGTAAGGCCATATGATCTTAATATTAATAATAATAAAGGGTTATGTCTATAGTTCAACTATTTTATTTTACACAACTTAACCTAAAGTAGAGAAGTGAAACACGGGAGGGTTTGCTTGCGCATCCCAAGCGAGCGGTGGTACGAGTGCGAGTCTCCCAGTGACGGACTAGTTCCTCACCACAAAGCTCGGCGCCGCTCTAGCGACGGGAATGGTAACTACCCTACAGCGCTGCGCCAGAAAACTGCGCGCCCGATAGAAAGTGGGGGGGAGGGGGGGAGATCTTTATGTCACTGGCACATTTTTTAACGTATATATTGACAAACATATTATACGAGTATACAATATATAAAATAAATGACCGAATATTATATACAGTATATAAAATATATGACCAATTATAGTATACAATATATGACCGAATATTATATACATTATATAAAATATATGACCGAGTCTTGATATAGACGACATGATGTCCATTCATAAACTGAGACTATGCGCATACTAATCACTCATTATGAAGGTATAAATCCCGCATCGGTATCAGCCATTTTCAATATCTTTGCTTAAGACAAGAGAATTGTACTTGTTTTTCCAGCATAACGAACACATCTCCTTAAAGTTTTGAAACGTCATGATCATATGATCGTCATAGACATGTTTCAAGTTGATATCGTCCATCCTGAAAAGGATGAGAAGGTTAGTTTTATCTCGCGGCATCTCTTTAGGAATACCAAAATATGTCTGACAAACATAAAAACAGATTATAGCCCTATGGCCTACCCATGTTCAAATGGGCCTGTATGTTATATTTTTTATCACAAGCAACATCTTCGAAAATTAATAAAGAGTTGAGGTTTGACTCGGTTTGTGGAACGATCTCTTCATTATCTGAGTAAGAGAAATAAACCATACCTTCTAGGAGTAAAATAACTCTGGCAAATCGTTGATACGTGGGTTGATAAAACTATTTAGAGTAAAAACTACACCTTCTTGAATCGCAGTCCATTGGGTTTCTCGACCAGACTAATTATGGCGTTTGTAGTTCTTTACCGACTTCATGATCGTTGTCTTGGATGGGTAACGAGTCTGTTTCAAGAGACTATAACGTACATGGATATATAAACGAGAATCATAACGTGTCATGAAGCAAGGAAAGAGTAGTGGTATGTTGAATAAGATTATCAATAAATTACCGTTCAAAGCACATCCACCCGTCTGCCAGTATTGCGGACAAGGTACCAAGTTGTAAAAACGTTTGAAACGAGGGTATCCTGGTGTGAACGAGCTAGACTGCGCTTGTAAGAGGGTACGATATAGCCTACTCCAAGGTGACAGAGCTGTGTGGTTGTCATACTGCAGACCGTGAGCTTACCGAGAACTTTTGGAAAATAATATTCTCATCCGATTCGAAGTTGAGGGAGAAGGCCGTTGATTGGGCTGTAGCGAGTACTATGAGATCTGGCCTTACCATTGGACGTCGTCAGCGTAAGATTAAACAAACTACTACCACTACTACTACTATTACTACTACTATTACTACTACTACTACTACTACTATTACTACTTAATGAAATAATAATACTAGTGTGAACAATATGACAAATATGCTATGAAATGGAGTCGAGACTGGTTTTTGAATATTAAATAAAATATAAAATGTAATAGATTTAAGGAACTAAATTAAGTGTTTGAATTATGTTAGTTGTAAGAATAGACCCAAAGGAATGAAATGTATTTATTATATATTTATACTATTACATGTATGTACGATATTTATGGTGAGGCACCAGCTGACAAGCACATTGTACTTAGCTGGACCAAGTTTAGTGAATATAAATATGTACTCCTGATAAAATAAAAAAACTACTACTATTACTACTACTACTACTACTACTACTACTACTACTACTACTACTACTACTACTACTACACTCTTTATTCAGGAAACAACATATGAAGCTATTTATTCAAGAAATACCATACCAAGCTATTTAATAAAGAAACACCATACCAAGCTATTTAATAAAGAAACACGCCTGTCTTCTATAACTTTAATTTTATATTTTCCCTTTGATTTACTTAAAATACTCTATTCATTTTGTTATCGATTGAAAATAAAATTATTTTTAACAATTTGTTTCCTTACTTCCACAAGTATATAAATATAATAAACGTTTTCTAAATTAAATACATCCTAATGTTAAATTTTATTGTAAGCGTATCCTTATATTCCCTTAACTTGTTGTCTAGTTATTTATGGATGTTGGTCCACAAAACAAAGGAATAAGAAAAATAACAAAACAAACAATAACATATATTTTGATATTTAACTTACATTTTCCAAACACAATGTTATACCATTACATGACTTGTATCTGACTTGTCTTGGTATGAACACCACACTAAATAACCAATTTCAACTCCAGTAGTTGAATAGCTCGGCGAAAGTAAGAGCTTAAACAAAAATATTTAATTTATCTAAACCTCGCTTGGCATTGACCTAGGGCCTTCACTCTGCTATGCCACGGGAAAGGACTAAATCATTGCTGACCTATAGGAGCTATGTTGCTTCATTTTAGTTGAACTATTTATGCGATGAGAAGTGCAGTGCGCAACGAGACAAATGAGATTTGGTGGTAATTAATACAATATTAAATTAACAAGAGCTTGGAATCAAATTACAAAATGTATCATTGATGAGTCATTGATGCTATTATATTATACACGAGCCTCATTATAAGAGGATCCCATTATCATAATTTGTTCATGGAAATGTGCTGACAATAAAGTATGTAATGAGAGTAAATATGTTGATTCGCAATTTTATTCCTATTGCTTTAATCTCTATATACTTGTTCAATTTCTGAATAACACTTTCAGTTCGATTGTGAGAGTATTAGATAATTAATGACTAGGAAAGTGTCCACCAATGTATTGGTATATATTTTTATTATAATGTGAATTGATGTTAGTGGTTAACTCGGGTGTGGCTGTGTTGTAGTTCTAGTGATTTTTATTTAGTAAAAAAAAAGAATGGATTTCTTTTCTATGAATAGCTATATTGTTAAAGTTGAAGGTTTATGCTAGAAAAATTATATAACTGTACATTAATTGTCTAGTATCTATAATAACAATAATATACGGCGTCATATTTGGTCTTGACAGTTATAATTATTTACTGCTTGGGTAAGTGATTTTTTATAAATGGAATCAAAGGTAACTAAATGTATTTAAAATAAATGATACTACACAATCACATAAACTTGATAATATTGTGTATTATAGCTTCGAAGATAGGTTCAAAGATAGATTTTCAGTAAACTATCCTTAAGTAAGTTTACCTCATAAAACAAACACACCGTCTAGTTAATCACAATAAACACTCTTTATATATACATATTAAGCCAAATTGCTCAAATATTTTTAGCAAATTGCAAATTTTCAAACTAAGTTTTTTGTAAGATACTTTAAAATTATTTGAAATTTGTAAAAATACAAAACTGTACAATGAATATTTTAGGATAAGCAGATGATTTATCTTTGTTGGAAAATAGTAATGAAGATGTAAGAAATGCAGAAATTTTATAAGAATCTTGGAAGGAAAATTTAATCTTATATATCATGAAAAACTATTTTCAAATACCTATTTTGAATTCAATATTTAAGAACAAATAGCCAAAGCTATTATATATGTTTTAGTACGGATTTAGCCGCATCTAGATATATTCTTAAAATTGAGAATGACACCTGGACATGAGAATTGAACCCGGATCCTTTGGCTCAATACGCCAATGCTCTAACCATTGAGCTATCCAGGAATTGTCCCGTGCCCAGGGTCATTCTTCACTAATATTTTAAGGCAGAGTTTGTTATTGACGTGCAGAAATATCTGCCTTAAAATATGAGTGAAGAATGACCCTGGGCACGGGATAATTCCTGAATAGCTCAGTGGTTAGATCATTGGCGTATTGAGACAAAGGCTTCGGGGTCGATTCCCGTGTCCAGGTGTCATTTTTCAATTTTCAGTCAATATTCAAGGCCAATTTCGAAAAAAAATTAAATTAATATAATTTGTCGTAATTAAACTATCCTTAAACTAATTTATTTTTGAAACATAAATATATATTAGTATTGATCCACCGATAGTAGTTTTGAATAGAAATGTTACAGTTATTAAAAAAAATTTTTTTTTTACAAAAATATGTAATTAGTGAACTAATTAAAAAATATATATATACAGACAATTATTGATAATGTAGAAAACTTAACTTATATCCATTTTGAACCTAATCATTAAAGACCGTTCCACTTTTATATTGCATTACTGGTCTTATAGAGCGCGCAGTTGCCAAACCTAATTGCGTGAAACAGATTGAAAATTTCATATTCCAAACTTATCAAGTTACACAAAGTTTAAGCACTTCATGGCTATACATTTGAAGTTTGGTTTCTGTCAATTATGTTTGTTTGTGTTTACTATTATATCAAACCCGCTTCACATAATCACATGTGTTGAGGTTTGAATTCTGGCATGTCGAGCTGAAGTTGGTTTTTACAGGTGAGTTAAGTTAACGTGTTTTCCCATCCTATGTATATGCGAATGTGTGTGCACTTTATTAAACAATTACCTAACTCATCCATATCTTACTAGGTTGTTTATAATAGCTTATATCCTTAGTTTTTCGATAACAATCATGATTAAATCACCAAACACGATATAAGCCACCAAACTAATAACAGAAATTTTAATCACAACTTGTGAATGTGAGGAATTCCAGGCCTCCGCTGTGGTTCGGATTCTACGTTAAACTGTAGGTCCTCCATTTCATCTCACAATCACCCTACCATTGCACATTAGCGAAAGTGCGTATAACATGAACGGGTAGTAAGACGCGGTGCTATTAATAATAATAATAATAATAATAATAATAATAATAATAATAATAACAACAACAGAAATTCAACACTAATAGCTCACCACTGGTAGACAGACTTCTTAGGTGCGTTTCAACAACTGTGCTTTGCCTTTCCAAGAGGACATTAGTTCAATTCCCGACTGTTATTAGCAGGGGGATTCATTAGTGATAATCTCAGCAGGGCTATATTTATAATTACACGTAGTGCTAAGCCTGACGCCGATGTTTTGACTATTAGCTACTCATCCTAATTTAAATGAAAAAAGAGCAGTGATAGTTTTTGAGAGTAAATGCAACGGTATTTGCCTGGAACTATGAAAAAAATCACTTGATAAAATCAAATCCAGAGAATTGTTTTTTATTGGATGTATTTTTGTGAACTTTTATAACACACTGATTATACCTACACACACACTAACCTGTTCTTAAGAAAAACACAGCATTCAGTCCCCAATATAATGTACCAAAAATAGCCCTTCGATCATGTCTGGAATGGAACCCGGGACCACTAGCTCAGTTGGGACACTCGCTACCGACTGTGGTAACCCTGAACTAGCGGTGACAAAGTGTAATGAGAGTTATAAACGTCTCGGACCGGTCGACTACCACTGTGGGTAGCTGGGTTCTTCTCCCGAAAGTACAGTATAGTATATTATAGTATCAAAAATAATGGTTGCTGCATATTGTCATGTATTTAAAATAGTCTCCCGGCAATTACAACAAAATCCAGCCTATTGAGCTACACCAACAAAGAAGTGTATTGATGTACAAATGAATGTAACATTGACTAAACATTGAACGTGCAGCCAATATTATCAATCTTTATGTGGATAGGATGAGCTGACATAAATATTCAGTTTTCAACACCACAACTGTGTTCTTCAATACTGGGCAATGTAGATAGTATTTCCTGTTTTGCAGCTTTAAAACGCCTCCACACATAAATGGGAGGTGATAATGGCCCGTAGTTTTTTTTTTCAAAAGTAAATTTGAAATCTTTTTATAATTTATTTCATATAATATATCCGTGTATGATCAAACAAAAAATAGTTTTTAACTTGACAACTTTTTTATGTTTTACTTTAAATATTTCAATAGGTATAGTGTGGTTTAAGTAAAACAGCTCATTACCCACCTCGTAGTTCAGGGGGAACTTACAACACTTTATTCGAATTAGTAGGAGAAATATATTTATATATAATATTAATTATATTGTGACCCGCCTCGGTGGCGCAGTTGGCTAACGCGCCAGTCGTGTTGAGCCAGACCACCGAGAACGGGGATGATCGAGGTTCGAATCTCGGTCGGGTGAACTGGGGGGTTTTCCCCAAATGGTTTTCCACTCTCCCTCCACGCAAATGCGGGTTCACTTCATCTAAATTCAACCTTCTAAATTTCTAATCCATTAGTGTAATTAGTACTTAAGCGTATAACCCGAACGGGTAGTAAGTAAGACGCAGTGCAAAAATTAAATTAAAAAATTATATTGTGTCGTGGGTGAAAGTATTTAGGCTATACTATAATTATTATATACTTCAGTGTGTAGATAATGTAAAGATATCCCGTGCTCGAACTAATGAGGCACGTTTGAATAGTATTATAATACTTCCATTTATCATGTAAATCTACCACAAATATTATTTTTCAATTTATTTGAGGCTTTATTAAACTTCCCGCCTTTTTGTTTTCTATACGAAAACGATACTGAGATACAAATATGTCATGTTGTTAAAGAAATAAAAATAAAATTATATATAGTGATGATGTAAAGACTATTAGACGATGCCCTCGGTTCAAATCGAGTTAACATTTAAC
The DNA here is from genome assembly GCA_902155825.1 of Timema genevievae. Classification (NCBI taxonomy): domain Eukaryota; kingdom Metazoa; phylum Arthropoda; class Insecta; order Phasmatodea; family Timematidae; genus Timema; species Timema genevievae. The sequence goes on along the minus strand of CABFWO010000161.1, from coordinate 376,355 downwards.
TACATAATATTATTCCTGCAGTTTGTGGATTGGTATTAATACTGATAAAATAATTACATTGGTCTTCAACAAGTAATGGGAGTTAGATGTAAATGCGGCTAGATGGATTGCCTCACTCCAGTGTATCTGAGAATATTGGCATGTTTTGTTGTGTGTCCAGGGATGTGGCAACGTAAGCAGCTTAATACGAGCTGACAAGTTATTGACTAAAGGTCACGTGACGGAATACATCAAAGCCATATATGAATATTTAAAGTAGTGATGGTACAGTACACTGATACCTGAAAGTCTGTTCACATCGGTGTTTATTCGATGTTTTGTAATCTGATGGGAAAATGTCGGAAAAATAGTTTTGGTTTTCATCTTTTTAAGATTAGAGTAGACTTTGTGTAGAAAAATTTAAACTAATATTTACTAGATATTAGATTATTATTATAATAATCCATTTTCCTCTTCCATAATACAATTAATTAATGTAATTGAGTGCACTACTTGTTAATGTTGTGTGTAACTAGACGTTTATAAATTTAAACGGTTGTACGAGTTTTCTAATACGGTCGATACAATGTTTGTTTGTAATTTCAGAACCACAAAAGTACAAACTATTCATAAGATTATTAATATGCTATCACTATTTTTATTGCTAATAAAAGTTAAAGTAAAGTTAAAATAGCATCAATCTGCTAATAGTAGGACGAAACAAGTTGTTTTTGTGTGTTATCCCTCTTATTACACGTCCAGGATATTGGCATAGTTACGTTAATGAAACAGAGATGAACACGGCAAGTTTGGGAGAAATGTATCGTAATTTCCCTGAAGGAAGAGTGAGAATAAATTTAGGAAAAAAGTCTTCATTATACCCGACTGGTTTTCGAACCCTGATCTGTCACTAGCAGTCCAGTATTTGGAAGGAATGACGCTTCATACCAGGCATGTCAAACTGTCTTGATGAACCTGCATGGAGTGCGATCCCAGGCTTCTTTTTTTTTTTGTAAATGCTGAAGGAATGAAACATGGAAAATGTGATATTTGGAAGTTTGGAATAATCTGCGTATATCTGTGATGGGAGTTTGATTTATCAAATTTGTGCTTTTATCCCCTACATGAATCATTTCCTAAACAATGTTGAATTTTCTCCCCAAACATTTGCAAGGTTTGGTAACACATACGTATGCCAACAGTTGATATATAAATAAAATTGAACCAAACGCCTGATAGTCCTCCGCCCGAGGGCAAATATTTGTTAACAAATTATGAAAGTGACTTTAGAACTAGATTTAAAGACCTCCATTCATACAATTTGTTGCAAAAAAAAAGTTTCAATTTTTTTCTAAAAGGAAAAAGTGTTTGTTTGATTTTTTTTATGTAGGGGCTTACTTTTTATCTCTGCTAAGCCGGTGGAATTATTTTAACTCTGAATAATGTTAATATCTAACAGTTTGAAACAACGCCTCCTCAGTATTTATAATTTTGAATGTGTCCCTTATGATCAAACGAGTTTGCAACGCCTGGCTTATACCACGTGACCATGTGATGCTGAGTGGAGGACACAATACTAAGAATTATCAATTAGGATGGATTATACGTTCAGTCTTTGGCCCAGAAAGCCAAGCTTTAATTAGGATACAGTTTGGTGTATTTTTTAGAAAACATTTTATTTTATGTTTGATAGGTTAGTATCTAGCATAAAATTGATAATTATTATAACTTAAGAATAGCTTAGTTCAAATCATTAACCAAATAATATATCTGTCAAAACTTGTTATTAATAATGTACTAGATATTCAAATGTATTAGAAATTTTGCAACTTGATTGCAATTTCATTTATTATCAAAATAATTATGATAGTTTTCTCCATTGCTGTTTCTTTACATTATTTTTCTTTGCTCATTTGAAAGTTTTCTATTAGTATCTCCCCTTCCCCATAATCTTCAGGCGAATGTGGTTGCAATTTTATAGACTTAAAACATCAGAGTTTGTGCATTTAAATTAGTTGGTGTAAAACGCGAAGCACTAAATAGATTAAAAATGCACAAAGTAGCACTTTTTAAATTATTACATTTGGATCATGATTATATTAATATTAACAATCATGACCATTAGCGTAAGTGCGTATAACCCGAACGGGTAGTAAGATGCGGTGCTAATAATAATAATAATAATAATAATAATAATAATAATAATAATAATATAAGCCCATCCGCACCAGTGAGCACGTGGGCTTGGAAGACGACCTCGTCTCATCTGATTCTTTCCGAAACTGGGAGGTCAGGGTTCATATTCCGGGGGGCGTACGTTTATTTAAAAAAAATCTCATGATTTTATCCACGCACATGTGCATACACTTATTCTAAATTTTACCTATATAATCGTAACCCTTTTGATATATGTATATATATTTCGTACACATACACGCACACGCGCACACACACACGAAAAGGGTAACGATAATTTTATCCACGCAAGGGTAACGATTATATGTGCTGATAACCTTTCCCCTCTTCCCCTGACGAGTTTACACAGTCACTTTAATATTTGCTCCTTAAAACATTAACTTGCTCTTTAATTTTATGTTTTTATTGTTTCCTATTCTAGAGAGACATATGCTACCAAGGACATTTTTTAATTTACATCATGACCTAGGAAGATTCCTACAGGACATTTTCGTGACCAAGCCAAATAGCATAAGTTGTAGAGGATTTAGAAAAAATACGTTTACAAAAAACTACTTAAAGATAGAAATATTAATTTTGTAGCACCGTAGAACTATTTTTAGAACTATTCAAGAATTTAAGGTTTTTGTTTCAATGTTTTGTCTTTAAAACTCGCTGAGTAAAACGTAAATTCATTAAAATGGGAAATCCTATCTTGATTGGCCGTGACGTCACAGGTAGGCAACGTCCTTAAAAGTAAAGTAGCTTCATTAATATTTTCTACTCAGTAGTAGTAATTTTGACTTCATAGTTGCGTGCTATTTTCATTTAATATCAAAATTCTTGTCATCAGTATCACAGCACGCGTTGTTGTGGCAGAGATCCATTAATCCACTCTTCAATTCCATTTTAAATCGAACTAGAATTTCTCCAGTGAGTTAAAGATGTATGATTAACAAAGTGTTTTATGACGGGAGATTGCCACAGATAAAGATGATCTGGAACGATTCCAAAGACGAAACAATGTTCATATTTTTGGAATCTCTGAGAACGCAGATGAAACCACATACGTTTTATTGTTGGATATAATTCACGACAGATTAACTATTGCTAATATAAGCTTGGATGACTTTGACAGAAAGGGCAGAAGGATGTTTCTAAGTATGACAATATTTTATAGCACAAAAAATAACTATAAAATTCAGGCTTGACATAAGTTAAAAAATCTTTTCACTCCACATACCTTATACTAAGCACATCCACCAAATATTTTTTCTATGAATTTAAGGAACTATATAATAAAGTCTTTTTTAAATCCAAGGAGAAATCTTAAAACTTAAGAAAGGTTAAGAACTGCCTCTAATTTTCAACCAAGGTATAACTTTAAGATGTATAGATTTGGCTACACTTTAGTTTCAGTGTAAAGTTAGCAGTGTAAGGATAGCTCAGTAGTTATATAGAATTGGCGTACTAAGTCAAAGGTACCAGGTCCGATTCCCTTGTCCAGGTGTCATTTATAAGTTTAAAGAATATGATATTTAAATGGGGCCATAACCGTAATTAACAAATATAAAAGCTTAAATATTTAATCCATCATCATATAGTCTAGTTTGGCTGTGACGTAGAGGTCGGGGTTAGAAAATCCCATCAGGGTTTTATCAGTTTCTTAAAAGTCTTTTACCTTCCCCTCTCCACCTAAATGTTGATACATTTTCTCTACATTATGCATCCCCTTCCTTATCCATTTAGTATAATTAAATGTAGAAATCCTGGATGGGTAGTAAGAAACAACGGAAAAAAGAGTAAAATATAATTTAAAAAACTAGTCGTTGAAATTGGATCATGTTATTTTATTCATTATTTATTTCAATCAAACATGTATTATTTTTGAATATTAGCGAAAGTGCTAAAAGGTTTAACATATGCCTCTATATTTCCTTTACATGTGAGTAAACTTTACCTGTAGTGTGTACGCATCGTTGAGTTTGAATTAGCAGTAGGCTGTCACGTCCCTTTCGGCAAATATTGGAGCTGCTTCTATTTGGGCGATCAATTACCGATGAGATCTCTACGTCAATTTGGAACTTTGGATTTTGCTTTGACTACATATTACTCAAAGTATCAAAACTTTTTGAAATTATTTTAACTAAAATATATTATTTTAGTTACTTTAATATCTTCATATTGTGTTTATGTATTTATTAATACACAATCCTTTCTCTAATAGATTCAACAACTTATTTACAGTAGGAGATTGATATAAACATCAACCTAGTGGTGGCTGGATGAACCAAATAGTCAGTTTATTCAGAAACGCTCTGGAATCAAACCGGGTCTACGAGACTTGCTATTGGGACTCGATTAAACCAAGAGACCAGGAAGATGTTATAATTCCTCCTGCATTGTTCAACAATTTAAATATATATTTGGGGTATTTAACATGCCCTTTTCCCATCTGATTACTGATAATTTCGTCACATGATTAATTTACTAGCTTAAATCTAGAATATATATACGAAAACCAGCCCCCCTGCCGTTAATTCACGGTTGTTAGAGGGCAAAGTCAATTTCACTGATTAAAGATTTTTTTGGCCATGCCGGAAATTGAACCCGGCGCCCTTAGTTCAGTAGGCAGACAGGCTAGCGACTGAGCTGGGGTGTTGAATTCTTCTACAGAGTAATAAAGAAGTTATTAAATACACTACGTGTTTTTATTAATTAGTTGAGGAAGAACTTATGTGGAATGTTGTAGTAATTTAAGCTACTATGATGTGTCTCCAATAGTTTAATGATATTAGAACAGGTTTTAAAATACGCGGGGGTTGGGTAAGGTAACGACACTTTTTACGTTTGTGAGCAATTTTTTTCCCCTTGATATAAAGTGAGTACTGATTTAACACAGACGATATATCGTGATGTAAAATCTTTAGATCTCCCTGCCCTTGTAACCAGTCGAGTCAGTGTCTACCCGTAAATAAAGTGTATTCCCCTGAAGGTTTGTTTTGCCGCAAGGTTGCAATGCAGATATGTGTGGCAAAATATCGGCGTCAAGCTATACAGGCGAAGGCCTCGATTCATGCGTCTTTTTTAGCCAACTACATACGATAATATATTTTAATTAGACTTTGTATGTACTGTACGTATATTACACCACGATTCTCTTTTACAAAAAAAAACACATGTATAGTGGGGGTGAGTGTGTATGAAAATTAAGCATAATAAGAGAATATTTTATAATGATTAGAATTAATAGACTAATCTCAGTAACACAAAATCCTATAGGTTTTGCAGTAGCTTAAATATTTTTCTTCGTACCATTATTTGGGTTCACATGCTCAAAAATTAAAAAAAACCAACTAAACCGATTATGTTATCAATCATTTTAAAATTGATGACAGTTTTTTTTATCATCATTAGTGGGCCAAAATTAAATGACCAAATAAAACAAACTTCAATCAAACTAGATGCAAATATCTACTAGTAGCTTATCTTCAAAATGATTTTACAAATCCACTTATAATTTAATTAAACAATGGGCACTAAACCTTAATAAATAAATGGTTTAGTGCAACGAACAGACTTTCTCGCTTCTTTATCTAAAAATGGAAACATTTACTTAAAGCTCGAAAGATATGTGAAAAAAATTGTTGCGCTAACATAATGGAAAAAAGAGCATCACGGTCTATCAAAGAGAATAAGAGTAGATTAAATAATATTCACTGTTACAGAATCATTGAGAAAAGAAAAACATAATTTTTCAAAAAAGAGCACAACAATCAATTTACTATTTACAAGATATTTTAGCTAGAAACAAGTGGTTTTATAAAAATATATTTCAGATAAATGATTTTATTTTTAATAGTATTACATTTTTCAATAACTATTTATTTCATATCTCAAAGAGTTGTAGAGATATGATCAAAATTGGGGATATCTGCTTATGCAAAATACCCTCAACGTAGTTTTCATGGAGAATGGAAACTTGCCATTTTATTTAATATGCTTAGTAGCGCCCGTATGTGTATTTTAATCAAAAACTTTAGAGCCGATCTTGAGAAAATCTATTTTTTTTAACCTTTCGCCTATTTATTTTAGGGTTATCTAGTTCCAAAAAACTCCTAGGGGGAACTTTATGAAAAACCCTCGTTACCAAGTTTCAGCCCGATCAATAAAATTGGTTCTAGGCCGAGATACATACAGACATACAGCATTTAAGAAACAACTTTTTCGGGTTCAGGGAGTCATAATATGCCATAAAAGTGTCGAGTTCAATTTATTAGACTATCACAATACTTCCTCTCTCCAAAGGATCTCACCTCACTCATGGTTTATGTTTTAAAAACAACGTAAAACATTGGACAGCACTAGAATTCAAAACATTGGTAACTGGCGTCATAATGACCACTTTATGTCAAATTTATTAAAAATAACGGTTTGTCCAACAAATTAGATTCAGTGCCAGTGGCTTCGTCTGATGTACCGAGCTCTGTTCGTATCCAAGGCTGGGCTGTGTATGATTTACCCATAACACCTCAAATAAGATATTAATTTTAGACTTAACTGTTAATAGGAATGTTGACAGCAATATAGTGAAACAAACCTGTTAATAGGAATGTTGACAGCATAATAGTGAAACAAACCTGTTAATAGGAATGTTGACAGCATAATAGTGAAACAAACATGTTAATAGGAATGTTGACAGCATAATAGTGAAACAAACCTGTTAATAGGAATGTTGACAGCATAATAGTGAAACAAACTCGGTAGTATATTAAGATCACACGCAATGAAAAATATTGTTTGTCACTTACCTTGTACTGCGTCTTACTATGCCATGATTTTGGTATAAAGTTCCTTCTGGAAAGCCTTTTAACTTACCAAAATACTTCAATAAATGAGGATTATGGTATGAAATAAGATCTTCCAGAACGGGCTTCCTACATTAATCGGGGTATAGTCAGTCATCCATCCAGGCCATCCATGTTTATAGGGCTGAGGATGAGGAAGGAAAATATTTAAAGGAAGCATACCTTAATTTTCCTGGAAGGTGATTGGAAAACTATGTAGGAAAAGATGCCTCGGTACATCCAGCCGAGATCCAAACCCTCGCCTCCCCATCATCATAAAATCAGGCAAGACGAGATGAGACTGAATACTTTGTCCACCTTCCCACCATCCGGTTGTTAGTAAAGTGGTTCAGTTTAACCAGAAAGTATGATAGGATTAAAATAATTGAATGTAAAATGGACGCAAACCTAGAGATTAACATTTTTTATACCCGCATCAGTGGGCATGTGGACAATACATCAGGCTCATCTAGTCTGGTTTGTCGGTAATAGGAAGGTTGGGATTCTAAGCGCCACTTTGTAAACTGAAGGTGTTTTTTCATTGTTCTCCCCCTCTCCCTCCAGACAGGTGCGGGGACATACCACCCTCATCGCTACACCATTAGCGTGATTAAACGGGGGTTCCCCTAACTACTAGTAAGATGTAGTGGAAACAAACACTTTCTGATATTATTATAACTTGTCGAGAGCGATTTCAGAATACTTATCTGTCCATCATCAGTTATCTGAGCTATAAAATGTTGTCGTAGCATTAAAATTGAACTTTGTTGTGCTACTGATTAGGTACAGTATTATGTGGAGCATAAGAAGTAGCGTAGAGATGAGAAATAAGTTTAATATAAAAATTAATGGGTTACATGGAAATAATTTAATTGATTTCAGACAAATTGTGATTGATTTTTATCTTTGATAAATAATAAAATTGAACATTGTCTTGCTGTGGTTAGAACATTGGCGTGCTAAGCCAAAGCTTCCAGGTTCGATTCCCATGTTCCAGGTGTAATTTTTAAATTTAATGAATATACTATGTTTAGCTAGTTGACAAAATTACTCCACCAAACAGTTTGTTGAGTATTTGTCAAATACAAGATAAAAGTATTTACCAACGTTTTTAAAATCATGTTTTGTTCAGTTTCATAGCGAAAAGTATCCGTTATAACCTTAAAACAGACCTTCATTGTTGTGTGGGTTCTGTATTATTTTGAGTTTATTGTTCGTATTTCCAGAAGGATCGGCGCCCTCCAATTCACACAGGCTGGGCGTTGTCTGGGTTCCTTCTAGCTATACATGTAGTCCTTGACGTATTTAGTATAATTATGGCTTTGAATCCTTTTCTTCAGACCAAAATGATTGATTTGTCAGCAGCAATAGATTCTGAAGGTTTTGCTAAATAAGCAATAATTTACCTCTTCTATGTACTGAGCCTGAATTTCAAAAACTATTTATGGAGGTAGAAAAAATGCCCCTTTACTTAGAGACAAAACTGGTAGGCATCAACGTTTGTTAAACCCACATCGATGGACACGTGGACTAAATGTAAAGCTAATCTTGTCTAGTTTTCCGGTGATGAGGTAAGGGTTCAATACTCGGCATGGTGTAGTAAGGATGGTTTTTACTACATGATTTTTCACTCTCCCTTCCTTCAAAAGCATGTGAGTTTCCTTTAAATTTTACCCTCCTCATCCCTAATAAATTATTACATTTCCATTACTTGGGCAAAATACAAAAATACCTGTTCAACCTCGGCGGTTAAAAAAGGCGAACACAAAAATTACCACGTCTGTAGAGAAAAGTATGTTTGTTGGAGAACATTGATAACATCTTACTATAATACTAGTGTTAATTAATAGATATTGATAGTGTCTATAAGACATTACAGCTGTAGATCACGTGAATGGATGTAGAGATATGTGAAAGAAGGTATACTAACTTAGGTAACTCTCAGATAAGCTCCTTCGAACCAAAATTCGGCTACTGAAGCGACCAATGAGTGATTTTCACTATGGGCTTTCAGAGCATAAACACATAATAAATCTACTCGAATTAAGATATTAATTTTACTGATATAAATATTTATCTTTATATTTAAATCAAGCTAAGTAATAGTTAAAAAAAGTTTGCCAAATTACCTTGTAGAGTACATTTTTCACTGTGCCAAATTTACTTTCAGTTTAACTCAAACATCAGCACTACAATTCGATGAAACTTAATGAAAAATATTTAATAAATATACATTGTTTTTGAATGAAGAGCTATTGCTACCTATTTGTTTAGACATATTGAATTTGATTCGATCATAAGTACTAAAACTTTTATATTATTTCGATAGTGTACTTGAAATTACATTAAAAAAATCATTTTGACCATAGAAAATTTAAGTAAAGGCAAAATATTACATAAATATACATAGTTTTATTTATCACCGCGTCTTACTACCTGTTCGGGTTATACACAAATGATAATCTCACTAATGAGTAGGGATGAGAAACGAAGCATTTTAGAGGCCCGCATTTGCGAGGAAGGATAGTGGCAAACCATTTAGGAAAAACAAATCATTAGACCCGACCGGGATTCGAAATCCAATCTCCCTATCATCAGCAGGCCAGTCTAACACGAGAGCGACGCCATATATCTTTCAGCCACTGAAGTGGGTAAATATGTAGTGTATGTTACGGGCTGTGCGTGAAATCTGGATAGTGTCGAGATTAGCCGTGAGATTATCCAAGTGTAGTGGATAATGTCAATATTATTTAGTTGAACTTTGAAAAACTCAATTCAATCATCTCTCGCATAACATTATCCACGTATTTTGAATAGTTTCAATATTATCTGAATAATTTTGACTTTATCAAAGTTAGAACTTAATCCATGGCATATAAATATTTATAGTCTTCCTTATTACAATGGTCAATGTCTTAGGTAATTTCCAAATTGTATTAGAAGATATTAATCACAACTTGTGAATGTGAGGAGTGCCAGGCCTCCACCGTGGTTCGGATTCCACGTTAAACTGTAGGTCCTCCATTTCATCTCACAATCACCCTACCATTACATATTAGTGTAAGTGCGTATAACCCGAACGGTTAGTAAGACGCGGTGCTAATAATAATAATAATAATAATAATAATAATAATAATGATAATAATAGAAGATTTGCAATAAAGAAGACTAATAGATAATTCTGATTGCATTGCTGACTTCCTGTGGGATATTAAGTGGTACAAATACAAATTCCTATTTCTCGAGAAACTTGGATACTATTTATATCTATTTATTATTTTAAAATCCCTCTTTACCTTACCGATTCATGGCTACGCGACAAAGGCTGTGTAGGCCTATATTTTTTGTCATGATTTACGTACATAGTTACTGAATATATTCACTGTACAGGAATATAATAACATATTCGTTTATAAAATCAGTAATTAGATTTGAGTCTTCCCTCTTTTTCCAATCAACAACAATTTAATGATTGCTTCTGTTTATATCTCGTCCCACACATACATGTTGTTACATTATCTAACTTTAATCTAATTCTTTGACATAAGTGATAGATACCCGCCTTTGTAGTCACACGGTCTAAGGCGCTACTTTCAGCATAATACACTGCTAATTACGAGGAACGAGGGTGGTTTTCTCGAAATGGTTTTCCACCCTCCATCCACGCAAATGCGGGTACACTTCCTACATGAATATAACCTTCCTAATCCATAAAGCCTTTAGAGTAATTAGTACATAAGCGTATAACCCGAACCGTTAGTAAGAAGCTGTACTAAATAAAAAAGTACTAGACAAACCTCCAAACACTATTACTGTCCTGTTTTCAAAATAAGTTTGTTCGTCTTACATTTGTCCCCATACCGGAACACTGGGAAGGAACGTCGACCCTACCACAAGAGGTTGGGCCGGTTCTCAACAGCCGAGAGGGATGGGGGGTGAGAAGGGATAGTATCACTAAAATATAACAAAGAGCGGAACGAACAATACCCCGGAATATTTGATTGCCGGCCCATTACTTCACTGGCGCTTACCGCTTCTCGTCTCTAGTTAACTAATGATAATTTGTCATGGTATTTCGTAAGTATTCCATTAATATGATTTATTCAGCCTGTCATTGCGATGTTATCACTACTAATTACTCGCGATAATGGATGTTTCAAAAACTTTTACTACGGTTTTCCTTAATGGAAATTATCACCTATCAATAGTAAATGTGGTCATTTGGGTTTAATAATATAATAGGTCATTATTAATTATAGTTAATAAGGTGTTGGTAAATTGATTATTTGAAGAAAAAAACCCGCATTTATTTCCCAACTTTTTTTAAATAATAAATACATACATATTATTGTATTTCATTTAAGTAATTTTGTTTGGCTGCTAATGTTTTTACAGACAAGAGGAATCACAAGCACTAGACCACAATAATTATAGTGTTCCGTATCTTTCATACAACTGCTTTTGCCACATAATAGTATAAAAGTTAATAGGGAATATTAAAGCAAAATTGCATCTTAAATTCTTAAAGATGATTAATTTTTAAATTTAATAACTCAAAACTGATTTAAAACTTACTCTATACAAGTAGAATCTAGGGTCGATATCCATACCATAAACATAATAAGCAATCTAATATGCTCGAAAGCATCACAACTGATTAATTATTATATTAAATAATACAAGCCTGCAACACCGTGTATTACAATAAGTTTGGTTCGCTTTGAATTTTAATTTCTCATATAAAGAGAAAGTATTGTAATTGTGACAATTTTCGAACTCAAGATTATGATAACATTTGATGTGATGTCGAATAAATATAAATGGTACAGCTCACCTATCGCTCTTCTAACTTAGGATGGAGCTTGGGAGGTACTTCTCATGTCCCCATGAAGGAAACAATTATTTACTAAATATTAAAAGAGGAAAGTAAAAATAAACCTAAAATAATTATGAACATCGATATAAAAAAAGAAATGAAACCCAACAGTACCTAGACCATAATATGTATAGCAACACACTGACTGCTAAAACGGAATGATTCCATTTGCGAAGCAATTTTTGCCTAAAATCGGTAATTAGATAGGTGAAATGAAATAATATACTCTATTACAGACATATTATTTGCTCTTTTCATTTTCAACTCCCCATTTACCAAAGCTCTATTTAAAAATATACTGGCCTATAACCCAGAGAATGTGGTTTTTATAAAATATTATTTCAATTTTTTATTTTTGTTTAGCTTTTAACAGTACTACAACTTGCAGATGATAAGTTCAAGATAGAGATGTAAGGAACAAGATATCTATAGAGTAATCAATCACCTTCCAATGCATCTGCTTGAGATCGAAACACAGCCTCCCGGGGCGAAGTCAGGAGTGCTACCCACGCAGCCGAAACTGCTAAGAGTCTAGGTGTCGAGTGAAACTTTGATGTATACCTGAGACATGAATAATAACAACTTTTTTTTGTCTCCATTTTTATTTCTTCTGTCTTTTAAATGTTAAGTCCCCCGGAATGGACCAAGCCACTCTTCCTGTTTCTCCACCAGGCTCTTGCTTCACAAATTATGACCTTGTCATCATAATTTCATGGTACTCTTATCAGCTCTTCAACCTCCTGACAAAGTTTGACGGGCCCTTTCATATAAAAAAAAACCCCTCGTCTTTCTCTTCCCTGCTGCTCTGTGCGTGGTCGAGGGCGCATGCGTGGCGAATTTCCCCGACGAACAAAGATCTGAACCCGTGTCAATCAGTTCAACATTTATACTCACAATGGTTTGAAAGAAAGAACACGTCTACTTTTACACTACAACAATCATTCTTAGAGTGGTCTTTAGATCATAATACGACTCTTTTCTATTAACAAAACAATTTATATAATATATATATATATAAAACTTGTATATGGAAATAGCTATTATATAAGGATGTATTATCTTATTCTATCCATTAAATAATAAATTCAACCTTAAATTGGATAATTTTTTTTTTAGGTGAACCACGTCTTACTACCTGTCCTGACTATCAACATATTTAAACTCAATATATGGGGGTCAGTACGCTAGAATGTACCCACATTTGTATGGAAGTAGAGTGGGAAACCGTTTAGGGAAATCCACCCTTCTCTCAGTACACCTGATAAAGACTATAATCCCAAACTCCCTTTCACTGGCTTACCTTACCATACGAGACTGATGCCTTTGCCTGGGTGGGTCAATGCAAATAAGCAGGCTGAGGCGTTCGGGATTGTAATCTCAATTGGGCGCACACACACACACACACATACACACACACACACACACACACACACATATATTCATTTATTTTAATAAGATAATGAAGACGTAATTTTATTAAAATACTGTACAACTGTAGTTAATTTCGATCAAATAGCCGACAGTGTGTTGTAGTACTTATGGATGTTGTGTCTGACTTTTGACAGAAGGCACTGGTTCAATTACACTCGTTGGTATTGTGAGAAATCTTACAACAATAGTAATTATTACCACCGCTCTAAATGCATTTAAATTGTTAGTCACATGTATCCTAATTCTGACTACATAGATTAGGTTGTTCGTATCGTCGCTAGCTCTTATGGGTACAAATAAACAAAATGTGCTCAGCCTATTTACAACAAGTTAAACTTTTCTGACACATTATAAAACAAAAAATCAACTGATACAATATGCGTTGTCCTTAATGTTATATATAATAGTTATCCACTAAGCAAAATTTTATTTGACATTTTCTACAAAGATAAAAGTAATATAATGCTATAAATGTCAGAACATGAAAACTACGTTTTATTCTAAAGGAGCTACTTTTTTTTATTTAACACCGCATCTTACTACCCGTTCGGGCTATACGCTTAAGTACTAATTACGATAATGTGTAAGAAATTGGGAAGGTTGAATACAGAGGAAGTGAATCCGCATTTGCCTGGAGAGAGAGAGGAAAACCATTTAGGAAAAACCACCCCCAGTTCACCTGAGTGAGATTCGAACCTCAATCTCCCCATCCTTGGCAGTCTAGCTCAACACGAAACTAGCGCGTTAGCTAACTACGCCAGCGAGGCGGGTAAGAAGCTACTTACTGCGATACAACTATACAATTATTGACAGTAATAAGAGTGACTCGATGAGATATATGTGTTATTTCTAAACACAGGGCTATATTCTTACACATATTAAAACTTAATAAAGCTAAAACACAGCACCCAAAACCCTACAAAGTCCAGGCACCAAGAACTTTAATTTCAGATTTTAAGGACAAACACATCCCAGAGTAAAATTATTTTAAATTTAATTCAAACATTAAAAACACACTGATTTTACTGTAGGGTTTTTCTTTTTACTACGCTTTCGTAACACAACATATTTACACATATTTGGTAGAGACGAGGGGGAAGAAGTTGTTGTGATGTGGAAGAATGGGAGACCATCATAATAGACTTTACCGGGACTAGAACCCCAGCTTATACGCAAACAAACAATTCAAAGAAGACGGGACTGACACCCTTGTACTTGTTCAGACTGGTTCGGGTTGAAGTACACTTTATTTTCCTTAATCATTTGTATGAATAGTCAGTCTACCCCGAAATATAACAAGAAGGTTAATACCTACATGGAAAAATGGGAAAGCATGATAAATTATGAGGAGGAGAAAAAAGTCTTGGTTAAACATTCACTTGAATTTTATGATATTTTTGTGATGATCTGAAAAATATGAAGAAATATTAGTCCTTTCATTCAAAGTTCACGCAAGTTAATTAGTTATTTATTAGTAGTTTATTTATTTATTGAGAATTTTTTTTAACAAATTACGTTTTTAATAGTTATATGTTGAGTATTAAATAAAAGAACGTGAGAAAAACGTGATATTTATTTCATCTTTTTAGTTTAAACATCAGAAGAAAAAATGCTTTTTTTTTGCTTAGAACATCCAGAAATGTCACAGAATCTCAAAACTTATAAAGCTTATCAACCCTGACAAGCTTACCTTGCTTGGATCCACTATGGTGCAGTATTAAGATAAGATCATATTGTAATCAGCCAAGGTAAAACAGCCACCTTCTAGTGCAAGCAGAGGACATTTATAACGTTAAAAACATTTTGAGATGTACTATATAGAGATTTCACCCCATATTTCCCATCCTAGAGCCGATTGTACCATCAACCTCTCATCACTACCAGACCCTAGTAATCAAACGGTTCCTCCCCCCTCGCCTGGAAAACTACCCACCTCCGACAACCATCAAAACAACCTCTTCACAGGCATAGAGACAGAAACCTACAAACACTCCTCTTTCTTTACACTCATCGGTTTCAAATTCAACTACAAAATTCATGAAGCGGAAAAATCTCCACCCCATTTGAGCTCCTTCGTTGAAACCACTCAAATCAAACGTCATCTTTCTTCAGTAGGGTCCATCAATGTAAAGGGAAAAGGAGGGTAGGGGGTAAGGCCAGATCGCTCCCTGGGTCAATGGGGTGAGGTAGCAGACTGTTTTCTGCAGTGGCCAATAGAATGTGAGGACGGGCACTGAAAACTATTTGATATAGGTACTCTTCGTGTTACAGCTATGTTTTAAAACGGTGCGGGCACTTAATGTGTAGTTACGGCTCCTGTTTTAAGTTTTTGCAGCCAAATGTCCGTCTACACGATTGCCTTAGTCATCAAATACCATGAATACAACTGGCGGAGGGTTCTAAACTCCAAGACCCACAAAGTAAAAGTATCCCTAGTTAATGAAACAATTAAATATGGTCTATGTAGGTGGTAATTATTGCAATAAAAGAGTTTACCAGCGTGTTATTGTGAGTTGTTTCCGAGTCGTATTGCAAGTTCGGGGTGTACGCACATGAACTAATCACGATAATATATTAGGGACGAGAAAGGTGGAATTAAGAGGATGTTTACTCACATTTGAGGGAAATCGAAAACCATTTAGAAAAAAAAAACACCTGGCTGGAATTTAAACCCAGATATCCCCATCATCAGCAGGCCAGTATATTGTGTGACGCTTTAGAGCATATGACACCCAAAATGGGTACCAGCAAATCAAATGTAAATAAACATTTCTTGAAATAATGTATTGGCTATTTTAAATGAGCTTTACACAAATAGGACCAGCTAGATAAATAATTGGGAATATATTCCCAGACAGAAACTCAGCCACAGCTGTTTAGTATAATTCAAGCTTATCGAGGATATTCCAACTGAATTGTTATATCTCTAGCAAGGCGTGAATACAAATGACTTGAAAGTGTGAGTTCTGGCTGGAGGCTTCTGGCTGGAGAGACCAAAGAGTTAGTTATACGAAAACTAGGTTTTATCCAGTGCTCCATATTCTAAGCTAGCTGCGTGGCCAATTCCAGTCGAATAAAACATATTGAAACGTTTGTGATTTCATTCGCTCTGACTAAGAGAATTCATGTTTGGTAAACATTGCTTCCTAAATAACCACTGGTGCTGTGCCGAGTCTTCGTTGGGTGAGGTATAAAGCTTTCCCCAGCAGATCTACCATCAAACTCACGTGGCATTGTTAGATGGTAAGACTGGGTCATGCATTGACAAGGTCTTCGTTAGACATTGAGATACACTCCGTTGATAACATCAGTTCGTGCATTGACAAGGTCTTCGTTAGACATTGAGATACACTCCGTTGATAACATCAGTTTGTGCATTGACAAGGTCTTCGATAGACATTGAAATATACTCCGTTGATAACATCAGTTCGTGCATTGACAAGGTCTTCGTTAGACATTGAGATACACTCCGTTGATAACATCATTTCGTGCATTGACAAGGTCTTCGTTAGACATTGAGATACACTCCGTTGATAACATCAGTTCGTGCATTGACAAGGTCTTCGATAGACATTGAGATATACTCAGTTAACATCAGTCCGTGCATTGACAAGGTCTTCGATATACATTGAGATATACTCCGTTGATAACATCAGTTCGTGCATTGACAAGGTCTTCGATAGACATTGAGATATACTCCGTTGATAACATCAGTTCGTGCATTGACAAGGTCTTCGATAGACATTGAGATATACTCCGTTGATAACATCAGTTCGTGCATTGACAAGGTATTCGCTAGACATTGAAATATACTCCGTTGATAACATCAGTTCGTGCATTGACAAGGTCTTCGCTAGACATTGAAATATACTCCGTTGATAACATCAGTTCGTGCATTGACAAGGTCTTCGCTAGACATTGAGATATACTCCGTTGATAACATCAGTTCGTGAATTGACAAGGTCTTCGCTAGACATTGAGATATACTCCGTTGATAACCTCAGTTCGTGCATTGACAAGGTCTTCGATAGACATTGAGATATACTCCGTTGATTACATCAGTTCGTGCATTGACAAGGTATTCGCTAGACATTGAAATATACTCCGTTGATAACATCAGTTCGTGCATTGACAAGGTCTTCGATAGACATAGATATATACTCCGTTGATAACATCAGTTCGTGCATTGACAAGGTATTCGCTAGACATTGAAATATACTCCGTTGATAACATCAGTTCGTGAATTGACAAGGTCTTCGATAGACATTGAGATATACTCCGTTGATAACATCAGTTCGTGCATTGACTAGGTCTTAGATATACATTGAGATATACTCTGTTGATAACATCAGTTCGTGTCATTGACAAGGTCTTCGATAGACATTGAGATATACTCCGTTGATAACATCAGTTCGTGCATTGACAAGGTCTTCGATAGACATTGAAATATACTCCGTTGATAACATCAGTTCGTGTATTGACAAGGTCTTCGATATATATTGAAATATACTCCGTTGATAACATCAGTTCGTGCATTGACAAGGTCTTCGATAGACATTGAGATATACTCCGTTGATAACATCAGTTCGTGCATTGACAAGGTCTTCGATAGACATTGAGATATACTCCGTTGATAACATCAGTTCGTGCATTGACAAGGTCTTCGCTAGACAGTGAGATATACTCCGTTGATAACATCGTTGACAGTAGGTGGCTTGCACCCGCCCTAAAAATCGCATGTTCTACGTGGGTGGTTTTATTTGCGTGTAATGAATACGTGTTAGTAAATTAAAATGAATAATGTCGTTGATTAACTTTTAGAAAAATACACTTATTTTCATGTACAAATAAGGTATTCAGAGGTAGAATGTTTAAATCCTCATAAATACATTATGTTAACAGTTAACTAATATATTGATTCTTTTAATAAAAATTCACCATTTTCATGTTGGGATTTAAAAATAAATATTTCTTGCCGGGGATTGGAATTGGGTTGTAAGGGAGAGGTGGTGGGTATAAAAGGGGGTCATACAACCCGGGTTTTGGATCCAAGATACTACTTGCTTTATTCCAGAGTGGGCCTAACATAGTTTAGTAATTACGTAACATATTTTCTTATCTTAGCCAAATTCTAATCCAAAGTTGGTTAAATATTAAGTATGTTATGCTTGGCCATATTAGTTTGCAAGCATATATATATATATATATATATATATACACGCACACATATACACACACATACACACACACATACGATCTGGACGATTACATAAGATCTGGATAGGCCTATGTATATTTTACTGATATTTATTTTATAGTGGGCTTGCTACCGTGTATAAACTTGACCATTTTTATACTATCACAAGCAAAGCATGATATTTTTAGCACCACGTCTTACTACCCGTTCAGGTTATACACTTATGTACTAATTACTCTAATGGTGTTAGAGATTAGGAAGGTATTTATGAAGTGTACTCGCATTTGCGTGGAGAAAGAGTGGAAAACAAGTTTGGAAAACCATCCTCAATACACCCGACCGAGATTAGAACCTTGATCTCCCCGTCATCGGCAGTCAAGTCTACTACGAGAGTAGTGCGTTAGACCACGCTACCACCGAAGCGGGTGAAAAGCATGATGTTTATTGCATTAGCTCGTATTTATTTAATTGCAAGTTAATGCCAGTTAATGTGTGTTTATTGCTTGGCACAAGATAGGATGAATGTGTTTATATTGTGATATTAAACAGCTGTACACATGTAGCCCTAGCTCTACTACACTGCAATATAGCGTTGAATACGTTTTCAACTCAGGCGAGTGGATCTGTCGTGTTCATTGTTTATAAGTAGGTAAGTAGGGGTGGACATACAGAACAAAACCAGATGATGTAAAGTGTACTCACCTGTAATAATATATCAACTAACACGAGTCAATTAATTCAGTAGAAATATATGATTCTAAGAGCCTCTAAAATTAACTTAACAACAAGATATCGGTTTCACTTTGTTTATCAATTCGTAGCTCAACCATCTGTTGGTTTAAGAGCTTTGAGCTGTGGTTCTGAAATAGACCGAAACTCAATATCATTCGAAACGTTTACTTCAGGGGATTAGATATTGCTTACATCTGAAAAGCCGAGTTCTCGTATCAGATACCAAGGATTTTAACTATATAAACTGAAAAAAATCCCTTGTTTATCTGGTTAGGATGAAACCCAACATAATTATTGTCTAACCCAAGCAAATAGTTCGTGTCCTGGCCTTCAAAATCTCAATGCCTAGGATAACCATTTTTCTACTTAGGGCATGTGTCCATGACGAATTTATGGTCACAAATTCAAGATGACAACAGTAGGGATGTTATTGAATTAAAGCCAATTTCCATTATTGTTTTATTTAGTGTCCTTTTTACACAAGAATACCTTTAAGTGACATTCTATTTTTATATCAAGACTTACTAGCAAGCTATCGTTTTTTAAGACATTTATTGAACTACTTTGATAAAATAAAGCTAATGCTTATTTTTATATTTGGTACAAAACAAGCCTAGTAGGCATACTGATGCTTATAAAGACATCAACATTATTTGAGCGTGTTTAAAATATATATTGAAAAATGACACCTGGACACGGGAATCTAATACGAAACCTTTTAACTTACTTAGCACGTAGATGCTCTACCATTGAGTTTTCTAGTTTGATCGTATGTCCAGGGTTATACATTATAGTCCCATGGGGGTATTCCAGGCCATCCAAAGGTTGTCAGATATAATGGCACAGAGAGTCTGAATTTGTAAAAAAATTATATATGTATATTTTCCTGCTTTATAAAAATTAGTGTCCGAGCTCATCCACAGAGCAAGTGTTGTAAATGTAACATAATTTGGTTTTAATTTTTGCCTTCATAGAAAGAAGAATCCATCTTAACATAATCAGATCTAAAAATAAGTTTTTTATTTATGCAAAGTTATTGTTATATTGTTAAAGTTATTGGTTTTTACAATTCCGCTGTTTATTATTACCAACTTATTTCTATTATTACCATTTTATTTCTTACTGAAATTGAGGATTTCAGAATATTTAAGTCACTTTTAAATGGACTTTCACTCTAAGCCTTCACTGTTCTTAAAATGCCATAAAGAAATTTTCTGAACTAAGAATTCAAATCTGCATAAAATGACTCATATAATTTTGTAGTTTGTCGCTATTTCCAGCCCAAATGTTTGGTAGAAATATTGACCCTTCTTTTATGTAGGTATCTGTTGTCTAAGAACTTGAAAACTCCCGTATCTTGCGGTTGATATGGCATTAAGTCCTCTTTCAAACAATTTCCGGTTCCAAACAGGTCAATCCGAGTAAGGCATGTGACACTTTTCCAACCAAACATGCAGTGAATTAAACGTGCAACCCACAGTTCGTGAACCAGCAATCGTGTTTTCAACAGCTGTGTGGATTGCTACCTCGAAGTAAACTGTGATGATCCTAGGTTCCCAAACTAGCGCGTTTATTTAACATATTTCTTTTATCATGTACAAGGTTGTGTTGTACGGAGACGTGATTTGTTGGGCAACAAGCAGAACACTACAGTAAACTCATCTCCATTAATTTTGCATGCAAAGTAAACAATATTATTGTTGAGTATTTGGTGCAGTATGTGGAGGTACTGTCCATAAAAACTTAACTAAAGCTACAAAGACACGTACGATTAGTTTGTGTTAAAAGCAATACTGTGAATTATTACCGATATCGTTGCCCAGACGAGATGGTACTCCTCGATTTGTAATCAAACTAATAGCCTCCAAAAGCTGATTAATATGTTCATTATACTATGAGAGCCAAGTTAAATTTAGTTTCCTTGACGTATGAATATTTTAATATTTTTTCGAATAGGTTCTAGTCACTGCAAGTGAATGTATCATCTCGCTCTGAATCTGCTCCGATATTACTGGCCACTTTTGACAGCCGCTCTTTGAGATGTTCACGGGATTTTATTTTACAGCTGCCGCTATTAATTTGACGATTATGCTTACCAACGTCTGATTCATGATGGCGTGTGATTGAGGATCTCAAAAAATTAACAGTACCTTGATAAACGTTGAGTATAGATGGTCACTATATATTCTGCAACGCCATGTTTGTTTGCCATTCTTTTATTTATACTTGAAATTAAGTTGGTGGAAATTCTAAAAAATAAGAGCATCCTTTCCGCGCTTGGATAATGAAGTTGTGCCTGTCTTAGTCTTAAGATTTATTATAAACCATATGAAGCTATTAGCTATGACAAGCCTAGCAAGTTGGTAGTGGAAGATATATGGCTTAAAAAACTGACCCTGGTCACAGTCTGGAAACATTAATGGCTTTAAAGAAACTTTCATTCCATGCTTATTGTTAGACCAATCGATACATTAATATTTGTATGAATTAAGACAAACCGCTAGAAAGATACATACTTTAAAATAGTTTATAATACAATATGACCCTAGGCACAGGACGAGCCTGGATAGCTCAGTGGCAGAGCTTATGCATGCTAAGTCTTAGGTACTCGGTTTGATTCCCACATCAATCCATTTTAATAACATAATTAATATTGAATGCTGATATCAAAATAGTGCATATTTCATTTTGTAAGTTATTCAGATATTTTATTGCAGATTTAAATAATATATATTAAATTTTTTTCTTCTCATCTTAGTATTCGTCTAGTCTACAAATTGAGCGGAAATAATAATGGTATATTTTAGAGGAAATATACTCGCATTTGCTTGGAGGGATAGTTTGAAATACCTTAAGTACATCCTCCCAGGATTCAAACCCCAACATGCCTTTTAGTAGCAAACTATTCCAAATGAGTTTGACACCTATTTGACATGACCAATGATGCGGGACATTCCAAGTACTATACAAAAATGTATTCTTAAAGTAATTTAAAAATTTTTGCCAAATGGTTGAGATATTTATTAATCCTAGTTTTATTTTCAGGCTTAAATCAACACATTTCTTATCCACTTTCACACATTGAAGGTTCAATACCATATTTGCTAGCCAAACCCTCGAAACATTAAATAAATAAGTACATTTGTATTAATCAAATATTCCTGAGGATGAATATATTATTGATTTGTGAATTACCCGCGTCGGTGGCCGCATGGCCTAACGCGCTACTCTCGTGTTAGACTAGACTGCAAAAGATGGGGAGATTGGAGTTCGATCACGGTAGGGTGTACTGAGGGTGGTTTTCCTAAAAGATTTTCCACTCTCCTTCCACGCAAATACGGTGGCACTTCCTATCAATTAAACTTTCCTAATCCCTAAACCATTAGTTTAATGAATTAGTACGTAGGCGTATATCCTGAACGGGTAGTAAGACGTGGTGCTAAAAATTAATTGTGAATCAATCAATGTACTATGAAATTATAATCTTATAAATGGTATTAGATAGAGTTGTGTTGAACATTAGATAAGTTTGAGAAAATACATACAATATCATTAAATATTTCATATAGTGAAGAATGACGGTAAAAACATATTATAAGAGTTTTTCTAACAAAAAAATAAATATTAAAATTAGTACATTATATTTAAGAGTATCAGACTCATTAATCAATGGTAAAAAAATAATTATAATTAAAATTATTATAATTAGAAATATTATTCACTTGTTATTTTAACGTACTTAAACTGATGATGATGTATGTTTACGTAGCAATTTAAGTGAAACAGAAAGGATTGGGAATTAGTTATTCAAAAAAGGTTTGCAATATGATAGTTGAAATTAGTTAAAGATAGTAGAAATAAGTAAAAAGGTAGAGTTTACAAATAAATGATGATTCGTTGATGGAATTCCCTTTATCCTTATGATGTTCCTGCGTTAGCAACCATCATTTGATGATTAGTTTCGATGTAGTTTTACCAGGGGCCATAAGGGCCACAGGATCCCGGACCCACCAGCCCTTTTTGAACATAAAAAAAGTTTTTCTTTCTTTTTATTTTACAACATATTTTGTAAAAATACATTAATATGAAGTGAAACACCATTCTCTACACACCGTGAATTAATTTGATTCGCTATACAATATTCCAGCCCCAAGATTGAGACTCCAATGAGTAAATGGAGAAGTTCACATGGGCCAGCCCCTCTCAGATAATCCCCGTAGTCCAATGGGAGATATGTCTCAAGGCCATTCCACTCCGCGCTTCCCAGTAGTTCACAAGGGCCAGCCCCTCTAAGATAATCCCCCTAGTCCAATGGGAGATATGTCTCAAGGCCATTCCACTCCGCGCTTCCCAGTAGTTCACATGGGCCAGCCCCTCTCAGATAATCCCCGTCGTTCAATGGGAGATATGTCTCAAGGCCATTCCACTCCGTGTTTCCCAGTAGTTCACATGGGCCAGCCCCTCTCAGATAATCCCCGTCGTCCAATAGGAGATATGTCTCAAGGCCATTCCACTCCGTGCTTCCCAGTAGTTCACATGGGCAAGCCCCTCTCAGATAATCCCCGTCGTTCAATGGGAGATATGTCTCAAGGCCATTCCACACCGCGCTTCCCAGTAGTTCACATGGGCTAGCCCCTCTCAGATAATCACCGTCGTCCAATGGGAGATATCTCTCAAGGCCATTCTATTCTGCGCTTCCCAGTAGTTCATCGGGCCGATCAAGGCGGGCCCACGATTCGATAAAGATGGTCTATATTTTGTTTTATCCGCTTAGAGCGTGTGTTAAAACCCAATAATTAAGGCGACGAGTAAAATTGATTAATTAAAATTAATAAAGTAGATTGTTTACTAAAAATTCCGCTTTTTTAATTAAAACTTCAAGAAAAACTCGAAATTAAACGGTTAGGAGCACACGAGCCTAGTGACATTTCATTTATGCAAGTGGATAGCAAGAAAAAAAAATAACTTTTTCTAATGCATGATTTGGTAAAAAATAATTGTGGTTAACTATGAGTGAAGAAAATCAGAGCTTATTTTGTTTTTATTGTATATTATTTAATTTGTACAAGTAATGCCATCACTTGGTAAGTTTAATTCAAAACCTGTATTATTTTATTCTTTCTGTTTGTAGATCTGTTTAGTGATTTTTAAAAATAAGAAAACTTAAATAAATTTAACTTAATATACAATTAATAAACGTGGTGAGAAAAAAAATCACTACCAGTAAGCTTTGACCTGGCCCCACCAAAAATAAATATAACGCGCCGCCACTGAGTTCTACATCGTCCTCAGGTCCTTAATAGAGAAAGACAGAACAAAATAAGGTTACATCTCTCCTTACTAAACTTTAAGATGGGGTGCTAGTGAGCGTGAGTTTAGGGAAGTATTTTTGAAGTTTTTACAGCATAAACATTTTTGGCCAAAATAAATCAAATATTTCATCTATAGAAATATAGAGTTTAGTTTTCTGCACATGCTAATCTCAACAGTCCTTGAATATCTGTCAAGGGGGTCCTAGAATTTAATGACAACTTTTTCTCTTAATTTAAAAAGTTTGTCACCAAATGCCACCATGCTCATAACAGATATTCAAAAACTGTTGATATTAGCACGTGCAGAAAACTAAACTATATGTTTCTATAGAAGAAAAATTTGATTTATTTTGTTCAAAAAATGTTTATGCTATAAAAACTGCAAAATTAGCGCACTAAATTCGCGCTCACTAGCACCCAACTTTAATATATGTTTGAAGAACATATTATTGATACAACTTGAACTGTCTTGATATGAACGTATCGTATTACATATTACCGGCTAGAAGGCTGGCAGTGCCAGTCCCCATTAGTATTACCTCACCTACACGGAACAGAAGCCTCACCGGCTCTGACGGGGTTCAAAGCCGGTGAATTAATTCGACTGTATCGGAATTGTAACCATTACACTCGAGGGAAGAGATGGACCTTAATGCGTACCCATCACACTACCATTATCATAATTTCGTCAGTGCTAATCCCACAATACATTCGTTCCATTGCCTCTGTCGGTTCTCGCCCGCCCTTTGAATATAAAGCAGTTCGAATTAGAAATGGAATCGGAATTCTGGAAACTCAAACACAATTTCATGTAAACCAATGATGTCATCTAGTACCGCGTGTTATTGAACGCGCATAATAGTTCTGTGTAGTCTCATTTGGGGGAACTATCAGACTGTGGGCATGTGACCTGAATTCTCTCGGCCTCCTCTCTGCCTTATATTTATATTTATATTAGATTCTATATTTATTCCTTTAAAAGGCACTTTTCAACATAAAGGATGTTTTTTTATTTGTTTTAATTCACCAAGTCTTACTACCCTATCTGAGTTATACGTATTGTATTCAGGATTTGCGTGGAGGGAGAGTGGAAAACCATTTAGGGAGAAAGCACCCTCAGTACACCCGACCGGGTTTTGAGGCACAGCCTGCCCATTATCGGTAAACAAGACTAGATGATTATGACATTTTAGTCTGTATGCCCACCATTGTAGTTCACACGAGCTATAAATGTTTTAATTTATGAGTAGAGTAGTTTCAGAGGAAATGCATGCGAAAATAATATGTTAAAACCTCTCTGATAAGTCACATTTGGAAAATAAACCCTAGTCTCCAGGTCGGGATTCTAACTCCGACTTATAAACAACATTGTTTCGTACGAATCTAATGTCTTGGTCCACGGGGGCAATCATGAGTTCAAATTTTCAAATTGATTTCAGTCTTTTTTTTATGGATCTGTTAAATAAATGGTAGCTTTCTTTCTCGTCAATTTTGTTCTTTTATTAATTTATTGGAGACTGCTGGTCATGAATAGTGAATCACCCTGTCTCAAACTGCCTCATCCTCCTTCTCTATCGCCCCCCCCCCTGCCCCTATATTCCCCTAACCATCCCTCCATCCAGCAATCCAATAGCTGCTACAATGTGGTACTCAGTAATTACATTGCACTGATGAGATTTTAACAGTGTTTAAAAACATAGTGATTTATAACAGGGACTTTACGATGTCCTGCGTGTAAAACTACTAGTCTAGTTCCAAGCCACTAATTAAAAGCGGATGTTGTAATGAGTATGAATGTTTTGCCAAACGCGGCTAGGCGTATGTGTAAATCTGTGTGCTCTTTAGGAAATGTATTAACTGAACAGTAACATAAAAAATTAAATTTCGATTTAGAAAATGAGTAAGAACAGTTTTCGACGTAGAGTTAAATCAAGTGTGGTTGTTTGAGAATTGAGATTTATCTAGTGAAAAGCAAAGTGATATATCGCTGCTCTAATCATTTAATGTTATTTGAAAATTTATGATGCACTTAACAATATTATGAATATTTACACATGATAATTGTGAGGTTTGAAAATAAATTATTTTGTAATTGATGGTTCGTATTTCAGGGTTTCTAACATACAAAGTGTATCCAATTAAATAATTTTCAATTTCTTTATGTCTTATTTACTTTCTGTAAACCAAACAAATTATTTAAACAAATCCAGTTTGCCAAAGAATTAAGAATTTGTGAAACTTGGATAGAATTTCCTTCTAATAAATTGATTGTAATTTGTTAAGTTTATTTTGTCAGAGAAACATTGTATTGACCATTTTATACTGATTCAAGTACAATTTATTTAAACAAATTTTTAATATTTCCAATTCTAACCGAATATCTTAGTTGTTAAAATGTTAAGCAATGTTGGAGAAATGTGGAAGATCATAATGGCACAGTATCTAATTAAACAATAACTTCTTTGTTTTCCTCTCAAATAATATATTTAAAAACTAATTCAATAAATCAATCACTATAGATACACAATCAATAAAATACTGACCTTAATAACTTAAACACAACTTAAATTGCAAAGTCAAGTGCGTACGATGAACTTTTATTAGGGTTAAAGAGAACAAAGGGGAGTGACAAATATACATAAGAGAGGAAAAATAATTTGTTTGGAAAATGGATCGTAATAAACACAAAGTACCACTAAGTGATACAATTATTCTAGTTCAGATATCCCCTACACATGACACAAGCACACCTTTTTCCAGAAGCACATCCGGAGGAAGGTCGTGTGGGTTGTGCAGTTGTGCTACAATGCACAACACTTTTTTTTATTCTTTATTTAAACAAATACAAAAATAGTTTGAGTTGAAAATAAGCAACGTAAATAAATTTAATATCAGGGGGAAAACCTTTCATAATTTCTAAGTTATGTACTAATTATTATACTCTTTACTTCATTTTAGGATCATAATAATTTTTGTTATTTTAATTATGTAAGATATTTTAATTAGCATCCATCCCTTATCCTCTCCACGCTAGATTAAAAAATAGATTTATCAGTATTTATTATACACATTATAATAAAAAAAATGAAAAACTCTTTTCTTCCACTCTTAACTAACGTCGAAATCATCTCGTCTCTCTCTAAATTAGCATTGCCAGACTGGTGAGTTTATCTTATCCAGGAGTGGTTCTTAGATAATATTTAAGGCTCTTCGATGAAAAAAAAAGTTCATTAATACGTATGGTTTGTTTTTGTCAAAGTCTCTAATATTTGTAGAATATTATAAATGTTCCTCTGCACTGATCTATTCCATTGAAAGCTGTAATTTTTGCTCTTCTTACTTCATTTAGATTTACAGAGCTCACACTCGGGAGAAAATTAACAAAGATTTAGAGAAAAGCTACTGAATTTTTTCAATGGAGTTAAAAAATCACAGGTTGTAGAACTGGTGTGTCCAAGCAATGGCGTAGAATCACTTTCTGAATTTCAGACAGAATTCTATTTTGGATCACAAATAAACATAACTTAAAGCACCTAGGAGGTTTTTTTTAAGGGTCAGAGGAGGAAGTTTTGACCCCAATAAACTCCCTGTTTTAATCAATACGCCATATATACATACAACTCTTTTTTTCTGCAGATTTGTCACGATTAAACATTCATAAAAGGCTTAGTAGAATTTTAAAATTAAATTTATATTTTATATTATTTAATGACTAGATTGATAAACAATAATATTTTTATTTCAATGATGGATTTAAAAAGAGAGTGCGAAATTGTCTATGTTCTTTTAATTGTTTTATTATTTCTTCTTCAATAATTAATATTCCTGATATTTATTTAATAAAATAAATACCATCTTAAGTTAATTTATTTGTGAGGCTGTTCCGCGTCCCTACCTTGACAAGCCGAGTGGAATATATATGATAAAGGTATAAAAATAAATGTAACAACATTTACGTAGTTGGAGAGTAGACAATCTTAGTAAAAAAAAGCTTTTAATATACTAGTCCGGGGTTTGAAGCCGCATCTCCCGGTCACCGACAAGGCATACTAGAACAGTTTGACGCCTGTACCCGTAACACCATGTAAAACACTCGAACCCCACCTCCCCTGTAACTGGGTTTTATAAGGTTAAAGCTATTTAAAGGTTTCTACTAATGTGTTATTTCCTCGTGCTGTACATTCTGAACGTCGGCAGCGCGAGGTATTTGCCAAGAGATAGATATACCTCCTCGTAATCATTATTCAGTACCATCCTCGAGCAGTACTTTGCGAGCTGTTTTTGTTTCACTCCACTGTCGTCGATTGAAAGTAATTTTCCCGGTGTCCTCTCCCCGCCCCCCTGCAAACCCTTCTCCACACCTACCACTCGCACTCATTGTCTTCATTGAAACGACGCCGAATGTAATTATTATCCGATGTGTTCTTGTGTCGCCATTGTAGCCGAGTGCGAGGTTTTAATAACGGTTCGTTTGTTTCTGTGTTTTCTAGGAGGGTACCTCGCGCCTGCATCATGAAGGGGCCCTTGATTGTCACGTGGTGGGGGGTCCTCACTTCACTGCTCGTAACGGCTCATGGTAACTACAATCTTATTTGGATCAAACTAGGGGCTTGGATCTACTTACAAACACATGGATCAGAGTCCTGGTGGTTATGGTGTTTTAGGTGTCACTTATCATCGGTAGTGGTGGTGGGGAGGGGGCATTTTTAAATGTGATACCTCACTGTTGGTTCTACATACTTTACTTGCTCATGAGGGTACACATCGTATGAAACTAACCTCCTCAGAGCCCTGCAGCATGGGCGTAGCTGTGACGTAATCCTTGTGTTAAAACGTATGAATTAGAATAAGTTATATTGCATGTGCTCTCAATGTGGTAACTATTGATCTATGTACTTTAATACTGTATCTATGTGAGTATGGAAATACTTCCTATGATCATATAGTCTTAGGTATATATATAACATTCATAATTTGATAAAAAAATATCACTAAGATTTTAAAAAAACCTTTGTTTTGGTAAGATTATTAGATAAATTCCCTGAACATTAAACACTTGTTATCTATCATACAAATTAAGGTGGGGTTGTAGGGGACGCGAGAAAAGTCAGGGTTTTTGCAGTTTTTATATCAAAACTTTTTTAGCCAAAAAAAAAAAAGTTGCTCCAGTAGCAACGTTAAATTTAGTTTTCTACACACAATGATATCAACAGTTGTTAAATATCTTTCATGAGCATAACGGCATTAGCTGGGAAAATTTTAAATAAAGAGAAAAAGTTGTCATTAAATTCCAAGACACCCTTAACAGATATTCAACAACTGTTGATATCAACATGTGAAGAAAATTATACTAAACGTTGCTATTGGAGCAATATTTTATTTATTTAGGACATTAGGATGTTTTGCTATAAAAACTGCAAAATCACTTACCTTTTCTCGTGTCCCCTTCCACCCCCCCTCAAATAAATATACCTTAAATTTTATTAGTTAAATATACAATTAGTGTCCAGCAACCAAACATAATTATTTTCAGCTTGCAGGTCAGGTAAAAAAATATTCTCTACCTTTTAGAGACTTTACATCCGTCTGTCAAGTTTGACAGGTTCTGTTAATAGTGTGTATGTGTGTATGTGTGTTTGTGTGTGTGTGTGAGAGAGAGAGAGAGAGAGAGAGAGAGATATGCAGAACACAACCCAGCGCGTAAACACGTATACGAGTATATCTACAATCTAATTTTCATAGGAAAGACCTTTCAGAAAAAAAATTGATTATGTTTGACATACATACTTTTAATTATTAGTGTTATTTTATAGTTATTGATAATACATATCAAATGTGACAGCTGCTGATAATATGACTTGAGGTGTAAGTATTTATATCAACTCTTCTAGCCGTCAGATTAAGTTCTTCCTACGAAAGTTGGGCTATAGAAAGTCAGAGAATGTCTTTCTACCAGTGTAACATATTTTATTTTAGTATTGTAACTACTTCACACAGCCATTGAAACGAACTCTTTCAAGAGGCTTTGAGGTCATGATGTGTTTGACGAAACCTTAAATTATCTATTAAATACGAGTCAAATGGTATTTTCAATAATATGGTACGAGGATTGAGATAAATAATTAGCACCGAAACTAGTATTGTGAAGTGTTAATCGAGTGATATTATAAAGACATTTAGTATCTGTTTCGGTAAAACTTATACATTAATTATGATAATAGAATAAGGCTGACGAAGGTAGATTTTAAAGAAAATGTACCCACGTTTGCATCGAGTAAAAACTACCATTACATAGGACCAGAATTCGAGCTCCATTTACCTCGTCACCATCAATCCAACATGATGTGCGGGTGACGCTTTAGACAACGCAACCACCGATGTGGGTGTCATCATTTAAAATAAAACTGCTAATTTACAGGGTAAATGGAGTGTAGATCCAAGTCACAGTCACAAAATATTTAGTTTGCATTCCTACTTTAAGACATTCACTTTTTGTGACAGACTCTTTATCTTAGGGCGTACATGACAAAATATTAGGAAAAAAGTCTTAATTAGCTCAACATATTAACAAGATAATTACACACATCGGTGGTCACATGATCATATGCGTCGCTCTCGTGTTGGAATGAATTGACTCTTGACAGGAATATCGAGGCTCGAATCCCAGTTTGATGTACTGAATATTTTTTCCCTAAATAGTTTCCTATTATCCATCCACGCAATTGTGTGTGGATTTATTCTAAGACTCCACATTCTTAATCTACGTCACATTAGCCTAATTAATGTAAGAGTTTAACCCAACCGTATATAAAGACGTGGGAAAAAAACACAAAATAATATGTTACTAGTCAATTAAATTATATTATTGAAAATATACTGTTAGGTTAAAATAATGGCTAGGCTCAAGTAGTATGGGAGATAGGGTATCTTAGTTTTTTTGCTAAGCACCACGTCTTACTACCCATTTGGGCTATACGCTCATGGTTTTAGGGATTAGGAAGGTTATATTTAGAGGAAGTGTACCCGTATTTACACGGAGGGAAAGTATAAAACAATTTAGTAAAAACCATCCTCAGTACACCCAACTGAGATTCGAACCTCAATATCCCCATCATCGGCAGTCTAGTCTACTGCGAGTGTAGCGCTTTACACAGAAGCGAGTGGTATTTTAGTTATTTATTACAGAAATGTGAACAATTAGTTAAAGTTAAAAATTGATAAAAAAAAACCAAGACAATTTTTTTAATACGACTGAGAAAATTAAAATGAAATTTTGGTTCAAATTAAATTGAACATCTTACATTTACATTATGCCAATTCAATATGAACGGACAACAAAGTTTAGAGTGAGCTTAGCTAACTTGAAGAATATACATAATATGCGAAAAATACGAGATAAAAATTAATATTTTTTATATTCAAGGTATAGAATGTTAAATAACTTTTGACATTATCTAGATGCAACATAATATTTAAAAGTAAATTAAATTTGTATGAGTCACTGTGATGGATCTTCTAGACTAGGAATGTCAAACTTGTGGCTCGATCCACGAGCCTGTATAGCCCACGGACCTCTTAATGACCAACACACAACGATACCAGATTCATGTTAATATGAACAATGTAGAAACACAATATTTGAGATTATGGCAGTTGAAAATTTGCTTTTGATCAGTTGGGGAAATCTAGAAATTGAGGCTGGTGTATCAAATGTTGACTCTTTATTTATTAAAGATAGACTCCCAAAATTGGTTAAATTTACAAACCAAATATGTGCATTTCAGACAGCACATATTATGTGAACAACTTTTATCTAAAATGAAATATAACAAACATCCAAGAGATCACGGATTATATTTATCATCACTAATTTATAAAAGTGATTTCGACACATTATTTAAAACCTAGCTTACTTCTTGTGAATAATGTTTCACGTTTCTTAACATTTATAGTTATAGTTTTTTTGGTAATGATTAAGATTTTAAAATTGAGTTTTTTTTTACTAAAAAGAGAGTTGTAATATTGAATTTTCTGAAATGGGGCCTACTCAGAATTTTTAAATTTCAATATGTTATATAATACGAGTTTGGAACGCCTGTTCTAGACTAATTTTGTCATTCCCTCCTGTTAAATGTTTGGTTTTCGCCCTAGAAGGTAGACAGGGGGCCCCACGTCATAAGCAAGACTGGGTGTATTCATTTTGAAAGATTTAGAACATTTTCTATTTGAAAAGCAATTATTTTGTTAAAATCAAACAATTTAAACATATTTTAAAAATAACTCTTGGACACGGGAATTTAACCAAGGCCTCTTGATTTAGCCTGAAATTTTCTTACCTCTTGAGCTATCCGGGAATGTCCCCTTCTCGGGGTCATCACTTAGAGTTTAAGGCAACGTCTACAATGGACGTGTGAGATTGTGAGCTTCATGCCGACGATCGTACAAGATTTAATTGTACATGGTTAGCAATATATACATCATCATTTAAATTGTCATTGCTAAAGGATGACAGCCATTTATACGAATTAATTTAAATTATTCCTGTAAGTTGCTATCCTTTACCCATTATAATTTCCATCAATTATACAAATAATTATTTTCATGGTTGTAAGAATATTTAAAAATATGTCTAACTCCTTAGGCCTTAACGCTTAAATTACTAAATTTTTTTTACAAAGGTCCACAAATATGGTTGTTTTGGAGATATGGATTTTTTTTAGTGCGCACAGTAGTTATCTAACAAAAATAATGAAGAGTTTAAGAATACCTCAAAAGCTTTGACGCAGTCTTAGTTCTTTGTCCAAAAATTTATGGAAATGTTTTTAAAGTTTGTATCCCAGCCAGGGAAGAGTTAGCCCTAAGCAAATTTAATAAGAAAATAACCAGCCTAGGGCTTACAATGGGAGCTAATAGTCCTTAAATCAGTAGTTCTCAAACTGTGGTCCACGCAGGGAAAAAATAAATATTTTTTGGAAGAGCTAAAGAGTAAATATTTACAGGCCACTAAGTCAATAATAAACAAATAGTATTACATGTAGGCCTACATTTGCATAAGAAGCAAAGTCTAATAAAAATAATTTGTTTTACTGCTGATAAACACGTCGTAAATTAATATAATTTGAGGCTTGGGCAAGAAGACATACGTAATATATCGAAATGTGTAGTCCGCTCATACATAGAGCGATTATTAACAGGTCAACCAACATTGGGGAAAGTTTGAGAAACACTGCCTTAGATTGTGTTAAATGCCTGAAACACTAAAGCTGTGTCTTTCTCAAGGAGCTATCACACATTAATAAACATATACAGTAGCTCCATGGCTTAATTGGTGCTGAGTGACAGCTCACAGCTGAGAGCTGACGGCTTTGAAAAGTTACTATACCAAATTATGTATCCCTACGCCGAACCATATGATCTGCAAAAACATGTGTTTAGCAGCTGTCACTTCTGACAGTCAAAATTTAGGTATATACCTAACTGTTGACTGTCAGAAGTCAGCTGTGAACTGGTCAGTCAGTACCAAAGAAGCCATGGGGCTACTGTACTTTGCAATTACTAGTGTCTATTAAAACAAATTTCCCAAAATAGTTACAGCTTTTACAGAACAAGCTAGAGCTGAATATTAAGATGGTGAAGGTGATGATGGAAAGATAAGCGCTTAAAGTATACATAAATAAAGATTAGATGTTTAAAATTATCGCCTAGCTAGATATCCGTATTTATGGGTAAATGTTAAATCACTTAATAAAAGTTTTAATACATAGTTTAATAATATACGATAGTATGACGATAGGATGCTAAAAATATCAGTTTTAACTTAGCTTATAGGTAAATAAGATTTATTTAAAATTAATATATTTTCTTTATCTATATGACAATAAATTTATTCTCTTTCTCTAATCAGAATTAAATACTACTTACTTAAATAATTACTTTACTATACGTTTGAGTGAAAATGTAATCTACATCATTAATTAACTGTGGAATGTGTTTATAAATAACATTCGAAGTTTTATTTTAGAAATGAACACAGTGGCTGGAGACTCAATTGAACATTTCCACTGACTTTGATCTTTTATTTTAAAAGCTCGCCGGGGCTGCTGCTTAAAATTATTTATTGAAACGTCAGCCTGTTATTACACAAGCTACAAAAAACAAACAAAAAAATGAAGAAAACAGAACATTACACTAATTAATATTCTCTTTGAATCCTGGGCTCATATTTTCAAATTTAATTCTGTGGACATTGCTGACAAATATTCGCATATACGAGCCACCATGTAAATTACATTTGTTGTTTTAGGGGTTTTCTCTCTTTTTTTCTTGCATTTTGATTTCAAATTTTGTATTTAGCTGGCTCTTACTTTGATTAATAACTCGTATAATTTCTTAGCAGAATATAAATACATAATGAATATTCATGTTAAAAAGTATATATACACATACGTCCTAATGATAGTTTAGGAAATATTTGTTTAACTAAGATCTATTTTATAGTTAAGTAAAATGGGATTTACGTTCTATTACATATTATTTTCCAGTTATATTTAATGACTAATCACTACTGATCAAAAATAAAATTGTATGTAAAAATATATATTATTTTATAAAAAATATAATTCATTCACAGTACTTTTTGTATTTAGACGAAATTTGACCCTTTATAATTTAATAGATTTTTATATAATTCTGATTAGTAATTATTTAAATATTATCACAATATTTATTGTGTTGGGGTGACAGGAACATTTAAGTTACTGTTTTTTTATAGACATTAATTAATGATTAATTTAAACTATCCAATATTATTGATTATAAAATTAAACTTCCTTAAGGATAACTTAATATTCTCTTTGGACTACTTATCAACAGAAAAGGTTGTTCAACCTCTATATTGGATTAATAGACAATTTAGATGTAGACGCTTCACATTTAGTCCTGTTCGAACTTTAAATCTTTGGGTTGGTTTGAAGGAAATAGTTGTAACGTTATGCCAACGTTGCTCTTATTAAAAGACACACTGATACAAGCAGAGCCACCCAGAGGATTCAGGGGGCTGGGTAAATTGAATTTTGGAGGCATCCTTTCACACACAAAATTTAATTTAGCTTAGTACTCAAATATTATGTTAATAAAAACCAATACAACTATGTTAATGGATAAGTTATATCCAAAAGTGTCCTTCAATTGCTAAGCTAGATTATTTGTATCCTTACAATGCTTATTATTATTATTATTATTATCATCATCATCATCATCATCATCATCATCATCATCATCATCATCATCATCATCATCATCATCAGGTGTTATGTCTTATGACAGGTCCATTCTTTTTGTCAATGAACTTAGACGGCCAATGCACCCTGTTATCTGCCTCCTTCTTTTGCTCCCAGAATTTTCTTCTTTCCTTCAAGTCATCCAATATTGTATTCCTCCTTCTTCCTAAGCTCCTTAAAAACCAGTTGAAAAATTGACTTTTATTCACGTGTGTTGTGGTTGTGGAAGAATCGTTTCTGTGAAGAAGAAATGTTTGGACGGTTGAAGTCGTCGAGAAGCGGGACCCTAAGTAAAGTTTCCTCACTACCCTTCACCTTCCACTCGGCGGCACGAAGCACAACAATACTCGCTCAGCTGGCCAAATACGTCACTTAGAGAAAAACTATTTCTGGGTTGTACCTTGTACTTATCAATATTCAATACATATATACCCAACCCCGCCGTTCCCTTAAGGGGTAGGTAAAAAAAACTGTGCATATAGCTGAAAAAAACTCCGTATTTAATCCATTATCACTAACTTCCTCCATACTTCCCTATCCTAGCATACTACCTTCGCTTCAACACCGTGTCGTACATGTTATTTTATTCTTAAAAATCTTAATAGGTCTTTTTTTCAAACATTCGTCAACACCACGTTTTACATAGCTTACCTATTCCTTTTGATCCTCACACTCTACCTTCATATATTTGGTTCGTTCCTTTATACACACTCATTCACTCAACACTTCCAAACCAACGTAACGCGCTTCTTTCACATTGACCCATTGAATTCCCCTCCAAACCGCACTCCTTCAGCATCTAATCATTAATGACTCTGTCCATACGAGTTTTTACACATTCATTTCTTAGATATCGCATTCTAACCGCATTCATCTTGCTCTTGTGTTTCTACTGACAAACCCACGTTTCACATCCATACAATAATGTTAGTAATAACACTCTTTTATATACTGCCATCTTTGCCTCTTTCGATACTACTTCATTCTTTGCAATTTGTTCACAATACATCCAACTACTCTCTGAGATGCATTCACCCGTCTGTCGATTTTACAATCTATCATTCAATTTTTACAAAACATTCTGCCCAGATACACAAAATCATTCACTTGTTCTAAGACTTTTCCATTTATACGAAGTTCTATTCTGCCTGTCGCCACATTCAAATGATTAAATCACATTTTGCAACTCACTTTAATTCTCTATCATTAATACGGCATCGTTTGCATATAGCAGGACTCTCAAGTTCACATTGTCCATTTGCACACCAACAGCGATCTCACAAGCATCCCTAATACACTTATCCATGAATACATTCAACAACCTTGTCTGACACCCAGTTCACTGTCAAACCATTCGCTTAAGGATCCATCCACCTTAACGCACGCTTTACTTCCTTCATACACTGCCATAGCTTCATTCACTAACCGTGCATCCACACCATATTCTAAAGGACATTCCATAACATACTCCTATTCACCTGATCGTAAGCCCTCTCCAGATCAACAAGTGCACAAACTTTCTTTTCTTACTGCCATACATTACTCAATCACATGTTGCCATGCAACCTTTACCCGGCATGAAACCACATTGCAAACCCCAAATCTTAAACTGTACATTTCGCTTACTGTGAAAAGTAGCAGTCATTTCTAAATGGATTACATTAAGGCGCTATCTTATAAAATGTGCCAAAGTGTAACCCATCAAGGTAAGCGTGCTATCGTTCAGTCAAAATACACGATGTAATTCACACACGTAGGTAAATATGAAATATTATAAAATACCATAGTTATATAACATAAATAATGATATATTCTTAAATTGAAAAATGACACCTGGACACGGGATGTAGACGTGATCATCTGCTAAGAGCGCCAATGCTCGCCATACAGGATTCGTCTCGTGCTAAGGGTCATTTATCACTGATTGTTTAGTGCGCGGAGTCTGTGATAAAATATAAATCGTAATAACACGTTGATATTTTGTTTGAACTAAAATATACTTAAATATTGTAAGGGATAAACAATTAAATATATTAAATGTAAGCTTAAAACTCACTCATTCATTTCTTCTCTCGCCCATTTAGTTATTGTTTGCTAGCTTTCACCTAACTAATTTACTTAAAAAATAAAATGATATTGACACATTGTTTTAAGATTGATTCGACTTTGTGTGTATCGAGTCTGTTCGAATTTAAAAGCTTAAAATGTGCTGATAATCGTGCACCAGTTGACATTCCACTCCTGGACCAATCATCAAATATACAGCAAACAGGACCGGCATGTTACGAAGTCCCCAACACTTTTCATTTAACAACGTAGCAATGTGTACATAATGTAAGTATTCCTTATGACTTCATAAGATGTATTCCAGTGATATATTGTTGACTTCACTAGGCTTGCGCTAACTAGAAAATGTTAAGTAGGCCTTTATTCGCTAAGGAGGATATTAGGAACTCAAAAGTTATATCAGCGTGCAACAAACCCCACGTATTGAAGTATCTCTCT
Organism: Timema genevievae; assembly: GCA_902155825.1. NCBI lineage: Eukaryota > Metazoa > Arthropoda > Insecta > Phasmatodea > Timematidae > Timema > Timema genevievae. The sequence goes on along the minus strand of CABFWO010000161.1, from coordinate 338,022 downwards.
TCAGGCTCGCATTTGTAAACATTTGTTTACTTTTCCTCATAAAGATCTTCAACCTATTTTTACTATTCTAAAATAGTTTATATGAATCAGTCATTAACCTGGACAATAGTACGAGTATATGAGTAGCATCATCTGTGGGTAAAATCACAATTATTGCTAGTTTATGTTATACGGTTAGTGTAAAAAGTGTATATATCTTATTACCAACTACGGTCACATTAGTCACACACATCACATTATCAACAAATGTCGTATTATGCCACACCACCTACTTACTCTATAGCATTAAGAACTCAATAGTTCATTGGCGCACTTAGAAAAGTACGCCACCTATCCCTTTACACCTTATTTCTTTCAGGTCCGTTCCTTTGTTATCTTCCCATCTGCGTCTTGGTATTCCCAATGGTCTCTTCCCATCTGCGTCTTGGTATTCCCAATGGTCTCTTCCCATTGGGTTTGCCCGTCAGTAAGTACCCTGAATAGGTTTATAGGATCTCCCATTCGCGCTGCATGTCCTGCCCACCGTATTCTACGAGATTTGATTGGCTCGTCAAGCCTTCCCTACTCATTAGCACTTTTCTAACACCATAATCTAGGATTAGATTAAAAAGTGATAGGAAAAGTACATCCGTTTGTTTTAATCCATTATAAATTTTGAAAGACCCGCTTCTGTGGCCGCATGATCTAACGCGCCACTCTCGCAACAGACAAGACTGCTGATAACTGGGAGATCGAGGCTCAAATTTAGGTTGGGTGTACAAAAATGACTCTCCACTCTACTTCCACGCAAATGCGGGTACATTTCCTCTAAATATAGCCTTCACGGTCCTTAAAACCATTAGCGTTATTAGTACATAAGCGTGTAGCTCTAATGGGTAGTAAGACGCGGTGCCATGAACACAAATATTTGAGAGTATCTGATAAGTGACATCTAACTCGTAACATGCCACGGGTATCGGTCAAACATATTTCAACTATCTTACCAGCCTCGGTGGCGTGGTTAGTTATCGCGCTAGTTTCATGTTGAGCTAGACTACTAAGGACGGGGAGATCGAGGTTAGAATCTCGCTCGGGTGAACTGGGGGTGATTTTTCCTAAATGGTTTTCCACTCTCCCTGCACGCAAATGTGAGCTCGATTCCTCTATATTCATCCTCCCTAATTACTTACCCATTAGCATAACTAATACTTAAGTGTATAACCCGAATGGGTGGTAAGACGTGGTGCTAAGTATTATTATTCAACTAGCTTGACAAGTTTTTGGGTATCCCAAACTTTGCTAATTTGTTTATTTTAATTAAATCATAAGCCTTTATAAAATCTATGTATAGTTTATGTACCGTCTGAATGTATTTTCACTTTTTACTTTCTCTCTATCTTACAGGTAGAGAAAGTATGGTGATCGTCAAAAAAATCGAACTCGAGATTTTGATGAATTTTGACGTTTCATGACTTCCTGAATCCGAAAAAGTGGTTTTTGAATTTCTGTCTGTCTGTCTGTCTGTCTGTCTGTCTGTACCTCCAACTAGAGCCTAAACTATTTTACCGATTGAGCTGAAACTTGATATCTAGGGTTTTCATAGGGTTGCCCCGAGGGGTTTTTGGAATTGGATATCTACCCCTAAAATTAAGGGTAGTTTACTGAAGGGAAAAAAGAGAAAAAGTCGATTTTCTCAAAATCGGCTCTAACGATTTTGATTAAATTTCATTTATGAACATTAATAAATATTCCAAACAAAATGGCTACTCTCAATATTTCGGCAAAATGGCTTTAAGGGCTCCGGTCTGATGCGTAAATTAACATTTTTTATAATAGCTCCGAAACTATTTGAGATATGAAATTACTTAGCATTACAAATATGTATATATATTTATAATACAGATATTTTATCCGAAACATATTTTTATAAAATCAATAACTTTCAATCTATACGCAATTATATAATTTTTTTAACTTTTTGGACATTAAAGTTTAAGTATTGCGACCGTAAAAAAAACTAACCTGAAATGTTGATGGATGTCGACGTCTCATGACCCCCCGAACCCTAAAAAATAGTCTTTGCAATGCCGTCTGTCTGTGTGTCTATAAAAACTTAAAATTAAGGGTAGTTTACTGAAGGGCGAAAAGAGAAAAATTTGGTTTTCTCAAAATCTGCTCAAACGATTTTGATTAAAATTCGTATCTAGGCGTTGATTAAGATTATAAATAAACTGGCTATTTTCATTTTCCTATGAAAATGATTTTTAGGGTACATTACAGAAGCGTTAATTTCCGTATCTCCACAACTATTTGAGAAACTAAACAACTTATCATTGCAAAATTGTAGGACTATTAGAAATAAAAAACTTTTATTTGACATATATTTTTATAAAAGCAACAGTTTCTGAGATATTTGCAAATATATTAATACAATTTTGTGAGCTTTAGTTGTAAACATATACTACTTAAGTCTTAACGCAATAATTCTCCAATGCCATAGAGTAATTAAATATAAGTATCTAAAAAAGTATGTTATTTTTCCTTAAATCTCTTAGGAGAAATGTTTGCATAGCAATGATCTATCTCCATTTTAGACTCAATAGTCAATATTTACATTTTTTATTGGTCAAAATGTATAAATGAATAATTAAATATCAATGCGATGACTTGAAGATCTGCAACACCTTATAAAATGTTAAAATTTTAACCAGAAATCGAAATTTTAATACGAAGTGTTGACCCTTGTGGAAGACATTAAACTGTTTGAAATGCTCTTAGGTGGACAAAGATGCGCCTCTTTTCTCATTGATTATATATCATTGTATATTATTTTATGCGTGTTCTTATGTGGAGTGGTGATGATACAATGTACATTATTCCGTTCAGAAATCTTACGAGTTTATAGAAAGAGAGAGAAAGTCTGTGCGGTGCGCCGTACCATTTATTTCTAATATCTAGCGAACAATAAAAATCTGATTTGTTGTTGATTTATTTAATCAAATTTCACACTGAATATCCTCAACTTTTTCCTTTAAAATCACATTAAAATCACATTAAAATCACATTAGATAAAGTTTTGAAGCATGTTGGTAATAGTGAGATACTTATATAGTTAACACATTATACTCTATCTCCCTTTTTGAAATCGGATATTATTAGACTATATAATTTGTACATTCTTGTGGTTGTTCATTATGGTTACATAAGGAACATGTCAATTTATGAATCTCTATTATTAACTTTTCACCACCTCCCTTTATTAACGCTGCTGGAATTGAACCTATACCTGGAGATTTATGGTTCTTCAACTTCTTAATAGCTTCTTTGACTTCACTAATAGTTGGCTTTGGGACTACTGGCTTTGTACTACAGATTCCGATAACCTCACCCATTTCGTATATTTCATGAACGTTAAAAATAAATATCTACTCAAAGTCTTGCTCGTATCTGCCATCATATTGCTATTCTGATATTTCACTAAATTGGCCCTAGCCTGATAACTTTTATTATGTCTGTTAATACCTAAATAAAGTTCCCTAATATTCTTATTTTTGCTATTTTGTTCTATCTCGCCTGCTTTACTCTTTAAAAATCCTTTCTTTTTGTTTCTGTATATGGCACTGTCCTCTTCCTTTTTGCAAAGCTACAGTAGCCCCATGGATTCTTTGGTGCTGACTGACAGTTCACAGCTGACTTCTGACAGTCAACATTTAGGTATATACCTAAATTTTGACTGTCATAAGTGACAGCTGCTAAACACATGTTTTTTGCAGATCATATGGTTCGGCGTAGGGATACATAATTTGGTCTGGTAACTTTTCAAAGCCGTCAGCTGTCATCTGTGAGCTGTCAGTCAGCACCAAAGAAGCCATGGGGCTACTGTATATATGTTTAAAGCTCAATTCACTACGACCTTCTAACCAGTGTAATTTTGCTTCCCTTCTCTTCTCTATTNCCCCCCCCAGAGAACTACACTATTCTTCGGTGCATCTATAATATAATTACTGACCATTTCCAGCTTTTTCTCAGCATGCACGTTATATTCCCTATCCTGTGAGCACTCCAGGGCAGCAAACTTATTTAAAATTTCAATTTGATATCTACTCCTACACTCTTCATCTCTCAGTTTCTCTACATTATATCTTTCTAACTTAATGCACCACTCAAAGATATAGTTAAATATATACATTTCATACAACCCAAAAACACCACACTCATTAAATATAACATTTCACCCAAATATTTATCTCTCTCCACATATCGCACACTCCCAACCTATGTCCCACTCACAGGCATAATACTAGCCACACATGTTACACTAAATTCACATGCAATATTGGCTAAGTGTTACATATATAATACTAGCTACATATGTCTTACTACCCACATATGCTTTTCTTTAATTATTAGTTAACATTCTAAAGTCTACTTTTCTCAACTACACCCCGTTTTAATGAGTGAGTCTCGGCTGGTATTATTTCTCACGCTTGTGCTACTGGCTTTGATCGTCACAATAAGCGTCTTGCGGTTCAGATGGTTCTTTAATAAAGAGAGTTTATGCTTTAACAAAAATAATCTTCCAACTGACCAAATAATTCATAGCTAATTCCACAATACATTCTAGTAAAAATTACAAAACAAAACCATTTATTTTTATTCTTTACAGTACGGTATGAATATTAACGTGTAGAATTTGATGGCGTATACAAACAAAAACATTTTTTAAGGCTACTCTTTATAATTTACTATATTAAAGGTCAAGCTTTCCGTGGTATACGATGTTGCACATTATTTTGACCTATTTAAAACCAAATATTCTATTTCAATTCCCTTTTATGTTTTTTAAAAATATGTTTAAATTTGTTATGGAGATGATTCATAAAATAAAAATGAATAAAAACCGATAGCATCCAATAAATATTTGTATTTATTTTTTTCCTTTTATGTTAGAGTGATTATCAAAATGAAACCATCCTGGAGGCCAAAAGGAAGGTAGTTAACAATAGAGTAACCTCAATTACATTAATGTAGTCATTGTGTTGAAAGTGGTTCTTAACAATAATATGACTCGTTTGATGTATTAGAATAAAACATTTATGTAGAATAAATAAAATAATATTTTCCATATATTATATGGATGATAAAAGGAGTTTTAGGACAAAGGTTAGAACGTTAATATCACTCAAAATAGAATTGATGTTAACTCTGGGGACGCATGGCTTGTCATTGTGTCGTAATAATTATACTGATGGAATGGTATAAACAATTATAGATTTGTATAAAATACTGACTAAAAAGAAAATATATGAATTACTTGTTTTGAACACAAAATGTAAAAGATTGTATTATATCTAAGCTTTAATATGTTAAGTGAAATATTATTATATCAATTTTGCAGTTGTATTAAAAATACAAAACGGATTAGAACATTATTAAAGATCTTGACTTGTTAATTGACCAAAAATTAAGATACAATTCAAATGAATGATTTTATAAAATTACAATTGATCCACGATACAAATTTAACATGATATTTTGAGCGTGTTATTTTACAGCCATTCCTTTTATTCTTTTTTCCTTCGAATTAATTTACCATTTAGCTAGAACAAAACCAATATTTTACAAGCCTATCTACTTAATGTTAATCGTCCTTTTCAATAGGATGGACATCATCTAGCTTTTATTTTTCATAACCATCGCGCCTCACTATTCGTACACTAAAAAAAATAGGGATTAGGAAGATATAGAGAAAATGTACCCGCATTAGAGGTAAAGAGAGATTAAAAAACATTTTAGGAAAAAACTCCCTAAGTATATCTGAATAGGATTCAAACCCTCATCTCATCACCGATCAACCAAACCAGACGAGGTTGAAGCTCTATCCCGCCTACTTACTGATGTGGGTGTCAGATAGTAAATGAGGTATTCATTAAGAAACTCTCGCTACAGTATTAGAAGTAACATGGTTTATTACAGTAACTCGCCTTTGTTGCAAAGGTCAAAGGCATCACTATCTCGATATACTAGACTGCCAATGACGTAGACATCCGGGTTCTAATACCAATCGAGTGTACTGAAGCGGGTTTTTAATAAATGGTTTTTCACTCTCCCTTCACCCAAATGTGGTTACATTTCCTCTAACTTAAGCCTACCTCATCCCTAGCACATTAATGTAATTGGTACAGTTATGTTTACAACCCAAACGGATAGTAAGATGCAGTGGCTAAAAATCAACATAGGTCGGGTCGTTGATCCTGAAATGTATACCTTAAAACACAACGCGACTCACCGCCGAGGTTTGAATTCAATATTGGTCCAAAGAAATGTTCACTTTGTGAGTCACTCGCACTTTTATATGTGTGTGTGTATGTGTTTGTGTGTACCCCTTTGAAATGAGTCCTCCGCTCCCGTATGTACACCTCCCCGTAACCTCCACCCCGAGGACCCGAGAATACATTCCCACAATGACAAGAAAACAGACCTGTATCCTGGAGCGAAAATGTTCAAATAGAGATTCTTCCTTTTCCCCAATCTCTGGTGGGTAAATTTGACATTCTCCTTTACTCATCATCTCTCCTGTTTCATTTCTCGAAATACGCCAGAAATATTCCCCGTCTCTCCCTCTCCCGAGAAACTTTATGAACGCTGTTATACATCTACTGTTATATGTAGACACACAAGATGTAACTTTACATCTCTTATTATAATAACAATAATAATAATATTCCATGCCTCTGCCAACTCCTAAGTCGACTTACTTCTTATTTTTTACTTCCTCCTTCTCTTTCAAACCCCTCTTCTCTATTTTTTCATACATAATTCTCTCACACTATCTTACTCTTCAACCATCAAAAATATCATTTTCTCTTTTCACTTCTGCATTCACTGCAAAACAAACATCAGCGAGCTGGGAACTTTCTGGGTATTAATTAACGTTCATACTTTGACACGAGGGGAGTTCACCTGCCTTTTGAGACACAAAATTATATTTGCATTCACAGAAAAAAAAAGAGAGAAGCAAATTGTTTCTTTATAATAGAAATTTAAAACCCAACAAGTGAAAGGCATTACTTTCTTCAGTTACTGAGAAGAGTTTGCAGTGGAGGGCTGTGTCTTGTTTTGGTTAATTTTAAAAGTTGTATAACTTTCTTTACAGAAACAGAATATACGTGACGTCTGTCTTGTAACTGATGGAGTACTTACCTTGAATACAAAGTCATACCCATTTTAAGCAAGAACCATTTTACAACAGTTACACAGTTACTGTAAACTTCATATTTTATAGTACAGGGGGAATTGTAAAAAAATCAGTTTCTCTAAAAATTCATGTTAATTTTGATTAATTTAAGAGAGAATTTCAAGCAATATAAGAATTGAAAAAATTGACTTGTCGTCATTTTATCCCACCCATTATGACCACCACCTTGAAAAAATCGTGATCAAAAACGAATTCTAAGTTTTATTTGTTATGTTATGTTATATTATGTTTGAAATGGTGAGATTTATAAAATAAGGCTTAGGACTAATTTTAAAGCTAGTAAAATTTAGAATAAACAATGGTCTAGTCAAATTTTAGCTAACTGCAACCGTTTCTTTGAAAATCATGATACAAATATTAGTTTTGTGGAGTATTTGTAGTTGATCCCAAATACATTACTTTCAGTTCGTGTAATCTAAATTGTAAATTACATAATGTTTACTTTTGACTTTGACCTATATTTGTTTTTGTATATTTTAATAGAGAGATTAAAATATATTCTCGTAAAAATCAGGAAATATGTATTTATTACTCTATTTTTAGGCTTACAAACTCTATGTCACTTGGTTAAAAGTTTTGTTTTATTTAGAACCATTGATGTTTAAGAACAATTAAAAAATTAAACCAATCATAATTAGTGCTATTATTAAAAATGTACAAGGAAATAAATGGTACTATGCACCGCACAGAATTTCTCTCTCTTTTTATCTTAAAATAAAGATACATTTACTAAAAACTCTTAAGATTTCTGAACGGAATAATGTATAGTACATTGCAGCATCAACACTCCACATAAGAACATGAATAAAATAATATACACTGAAATAGAAACATTAAGAAAAGAGGCGCATCTTTGTCCACCAAAGAGCATTTCAAACAATTTCATGCTTCAAAGACCTTAATAAAATGAAATTTGAACCATTTGTTGACAGCTTGGAAATTGGGACCTACTTTAAATGTTCCAATTTATGAAAATTATGCTTACTAAAGATGAATGGAGGTAAGTAAAAATAAGTCTTAAGGAATCAATAACTAATGAAAGAATGTGAAAGTGTAATATGAATTATTGTGAATACTAGTTTTTTGACTAAATTTTGTTGCTTGTATAAAGGTAAAATCAAATTAGTAAGGAGAAGTAAAACTTGAAAACAAGACAGAAGATTTGACCTCTAATCTTAAGAATATAAACAATCTAAATTTATGTATTTCCAAATAAATTCGCAGTAAATTGGTTTATGGTCTGAAAAACCAACTTTCTAACACTCCAAATCTGGTTATTGTCATCTCACTGAAAATGACATCTATCTGCGTATCTTTGTGTGTCATAGACTCGTCAGACTTCAGAATGGGTTTCAAACTATATTTGCTCATTAATTCCAACAAAAATAATCTTTATATCCAATAATATTATATTTAAAAACTCCTAATAGTATAACATCAGGTTTGTTAGAAGGGATGATTTTTTTTTATTTAGCACCGCGCCTCTTCCAAAATATTAGCTTAAGCTGTGTTTATATCATTCATGTTTATAATTTTGTTTTGTTAACATATTTCTGTTTTCACTGCATTAAGTAAGATAAGATATTGATAGATTAAAAAGTCAAGCTATTATATTTGTTAGTTTTGGTTGTATACCTAAATAAAGAATATAATAAATAACAGCGTTTTGTTTCTAGGGATTAGTTTTTTTTGATGAATAAGGCAAGGCAAGTGATACTTCATCTCATAGGCAACTGAATCAAGGGTGTTTGTCGAAACTGAGATATCACCTAACTTGATTCGAATATCCTTTTCCTGTGACAATTTCTTATATTTAAGCTGGTTCTCCGTAGTCGCGTCGTGTCCTAGAACTTCATCTCCCACGTGATCCTCTCGCAAGGCCACATCTACAAGTTTGGAATAGCTCTTCAAATTAAAATGAAACGAGAACAATCCCAATTTCGAGGCATAAACAGAGACTGTTACACCAAACTTTGATCTTTGTTTTTATGTCCAAAATCAGTTTTTGAGATTGATATTGAAAGAAACTTCCATAATCAATAAGTTTCCTATTTGAGTTCGTCTGTGATAACATTTGCCCTTAATATACGACCAAATACTTATATAAGTTTGGTTTAATGTATTCTATTACTCACACTGGCTGGTCAAATGGGTTAAGATGTTAGACTCGTGATATAGTCTAGTTCTAGTAAAGGGGATGTCAAAGTTCAAATCACGGCTGGGTGTGGTGAGGGTATTCATACAATCTCTTATCAAATCCAATGCAGTTGCATTTCCTCTTACTTCATCCCCAATCCTAGCCCTTAAGAATAAGACATTAATAGCATTTGTGTTGAACATAATTGTATATTATACGGCAACTATAGACTAATGGAATTTACAATTGAAGGAAACTATATTTGGTTTGAATACAGCCATGCACTGGGAAAATGTTTCAATTCAATTATATAAGTTTAAAAATAAACACCTGGACACGGGAATCAAATCTGATACCCTTGACTTGATGCACCAGTGCTACTACTACCGAGTTATCTGGGATTCGTCCCTTACTCAGGGTCATTCATCATAGGTAGCTTTAATCATGGGCGTAGGGAGAAATTTTTTTTTGGGTATAGGAGGCTCAAAACCGTAAGCTTATGATATGATGTTAAACTATCAAACCTTAAAACATAAGGTAAATAAGGACATTTTTATTTCATACAATAGTGGTGGAGCTTTATTAGTGCAGGGTGCTATGGTGGGAGGCAATTAGTATCAAACATTTTTTCAAGGACTTTCTACCCTCCTCATCCTCTCCCCTTCCCCCCATTAATGTTAAAAAAGTGGATGCTCCTAAAATAAATTTGAAGTGGTTTTTATTTATAGAGTTCTTAAAAGTTATACTCTTTTTAAAACTATTTAGTGCTCTCCCCCCCATATTTTTTTAAAATTTAGAAATTTCTAGAGGCTATTTGATGTAGTCCACCTTCGTCAAATTTAAAAAAATTGGAATCGTCTTAAAGCCTTTTTAAGTAGTGCCCACAGAGTAACCCATGAAAGTTTATTTGACAAATCGTTAAAAAATAGTGGTTCGTGTAAACCATGTGGTAAGGATCGGAAACCATCAGGCAACACGATGGATTTAGTTGCACAGGCCGTACTGAACAATAACATGATATTTTCTGGTAAGTAAATATTGAATAATAGCTAGGATGTTAATTAATTTTATTGGTTTAAAAATCTAAACATTTATCAATTCTCAATGTATGTGTCGAATTTTCCGCTTATGCATCGTTGTGGAATAGTACGCAACCACTATTTCATATTAGCTTTTGTTTTGTTTATATTAGCATATCATTAATATTTGAATATTATCAATACTTTCACAAGAAGATGGAAATTAGAGTGATTAAAATATTATAATTATTTTAAACTTATATGTTTAACATAATACAAAGGGAAGACTAGGCATGGTTGCAACAAAGCATTTTTCTAGAAAAGGATTGTGATATAGAGCGTTCCATTATGAAAGATTATCACTCTTCATTAGTCGGTTGGACGAAGCAAATGGGGAGAAACTGTTTTTATTCAGAGTTTACTGTTGATTTTATGTTTTTGTGTGTGGGGATAAGTGTTATACGTTTATCTAATATTAGTTTTTTTGTTAGGTTATAGTTTTTTAAATATTTTCGAGACACTTATCATCGGAGAATACGTTCTTTTGGCATTTGTTTGACACTAGAGTTTATCTGCAATGGGTGTTACAACATATCCCGCAGACGTGAGAATAGTTGAAAATTATTTGTAAATACTGATCTTAAATAAAATAAATATGAATATTGACAACTTACTAATATATATATAAATAAATAGAAAAGATAATTGCTAACACACATGAGTACTAAAAAGAATCCAGATATAAAACAACCATGAAGATATAACAAAACCTTGTCTAACACCTGCCTGTTCAATGTCTAACTATTCACTCAAAGTGGATCCGGCCATCTGGTCGCCGCCAAATGGACACCAGGGCAAATTTAGAAAAATATGTTATAGTTTTAAAAAATGAAAACAAACAACCTGGGCACCAGGGTCAATTTTTTAAAAAAAGCTAAAAAAAATCAATTTATGATAAAACAAACAAAAAGGCGATCGTGCGCAACACCTTATAAAAATTTAAAAAAAAGTTCTACAAAATGTTCAGGTTAGGCTAGGCTAGGTTTAGAAATTTCAAAGTTTTATGGTATCAAGTAGTCAAACTTTATAAATAGACACACATTAAGTTTCCTCTTCTATGATTTTTTTTAAACAACTTCAAAAATGAACATTTAATTTAAAAAAATATTATGTTAATACACAGGCACCCAGTTGTCATGGCACCCAGTCTTACCAGTGCCCAGTTGGCCGCGCCCGGTTGGCGGTGCCCAGTTGTCCCAGACCACGCTCAAAGCAGCGTCCACACCATACTCTCCAACAATATTCCATAGCATACTCCTATTCACACGATTAGACACACTAATTTTTCATAATATTTATTTTTGCTTAACTTTTTCAAAAATAAACTAAACACTACCATTCCAGTTCAACAATACTAATGCAATTCAATATAATTGACACAACCAACATATCGATATATTTTCCTTGATACATTACAAACTTTGATATATCAAATGATATATATATATATATATCAAATGATATATATATATATATATAGCCATGTTAGGGAAAATAGTTATCCTTAGAAACTGGGACAGCAGCTGTTGTGTCGCTACCCAGAGGCTCCAGAAGCTCTTTGGAAGGGTGGGGGCTCAACTTTGATCTCTGTGCGTATAACCCGAACGGGTAGTAAGACGCGGTGCTAATAATAATAACTTTGATCTTTAAACCCTGGATAACTCTTGAAGCTATTTTGAAGGAGGTTTATTTTATCATGGGTAAAACCTTTTTTATGTCTTTATTATCAAGTATAGTAATAACATGATAGGAAACGAGGATAGCAAAATAAATTTTTTGGTAAACAATGAAAATTTGTACTTTATTTTTACTTTACAGGCGGTAGAAACATATTTTTGAAAGGGGACAGTTAACTTAAACAGGTTTTACATAAAACCCACAGGCCAAAATGGGATTCGGAGAATATTCTCCAGATTTTTTTGAAATGTTGATGCACTAATAACCCATTTAGATTGGTCCTCACTTTTAAAAAATGTACGAGATTTTAAATGCTTCACATTTTAAATTGCTCCTAGGTCAATTGACAGCTAATTCGCGGTTGCTAAAAAAAAAAAAGAGCTCGAGGATATATCATATTATTTACCCACCAACACTTTTTTTTATATAGTTTTGAAATAAATATAATAGTTTTAACCACACTTAATAGAATTTTATCCTGTTTTTAAAATTTATTTAATGAAAGGACATAATTCAGTACCATATACTTTAATATCAAAGGGATTGGAATATATTTAAAGGGGGACAACTTTATTACAGGGGATGGGGGGGCAATATTTTACCAACTGTACTAAACCCCACTCCCCCCGCCACTTATTATATTATCAATCAAAGATCAGAAGACCATACGATCTTATGCTTGAATATATTTATGTAGTATTAATCAATTTGGTAACTATCAGATACTAAGGTTATTAATATTTAAGCCAAATAATTTAACACCAACCATACATTCTGGCAGCCTTTCACCTTTAACTATATTCTAAAGGATAACATATAAGTACAAAAAATATTTTAAGCTCGGCCTATTTCTGCTAAAACAATCTATTTTTAAACACATTCAAACAAGGCATATTCACTTGAAATATTTGAAATTCCAATCTTCCTCAAGTTTTCAAACCAAATAATATATTATACTTTCCAAGTATTTAATATGACAAGCTAAAAATCAAAAATATCATAATTTTCCCTTTTTTAATACTTAGTTCTAAGCAAAAAGTTGATTAAAAACGCACGAATTAAAGAGAAAACTAATAGTTTTCATTTGGTAATGCTCTCTACTTTGCTTTTCACAGGCCATCGCAAAAATATCTGAAGATTCTGGCAATTTCTTATATTTTCTTTGATTTATCCTTGGGTTTACCTTGTCACCTCGAATTCCCTCGACTCTTTTCCTGGTTTTTATAAACGTAACTAATATTAACACTATCAATGCTCATATTATGAAGGGCAGCTTACTGAGCCTTTAAACTACATACAGCCTAGTCAAATTTTTTACAATACTGTTTTAAAAGGGGCTCAAACAAATTTAAACCATAACAAGCGAACTTTTGGTATCATTTTTAACTTCTTGATTTTTATAAGGTGGATAAAGATGACCAAAAATAGAATTCTAAGCTGTGGTTTGAAAAACAATCTTTTGAGTCTAAATTAAACGTTCAATTCAACTGTGAAATTTTATTAAATTGAGCTAATCTGTTTCAATAATCAGGCCCATAATCTTTTGGCCTTAGCTATTCTGTTTTTTTTAGTAAGACAATTTTAAATAATGTGTTATTATATTTTTGTGGAAGATTTTTCTATGTGAGTAAAATATATACTCTAAAATCAGGTCATTTCAGTTTTCTATTAAAACTTTGGGAATTGTTGTAAAATTGTTTCAAAGAAAGTAAGATATTAAACTAAACTAACACAGTTTCATTTGACATATTTTTCATTATTATATAAATTTAAGAGCAAGAGTTTTTAATAATTCATTATATTCTGATAACAACGCTATCATTACAGGAAGAAAATTTTTACTAACTTTAACCTTTTATTGGGAAACACAATATTTATAGTAATTTTAACACTTTTATTACCAATAGAATATTTAAAAACACAAATTTTGTTAACAATATTGTCTATATAAATAATTTAAATGGATGACTTAATATATAAAAATATGTTTAATAAACATGTTCATAAAGTGAAACACATCAATATAATTAATATATTTGGGGCAAATCTATGAAATAATATTCACCCTCATATCCTTTCTCAATTAAAAATGACAAAGTAGGAAAGAAAAGTCACGTAAGTTTTGAGAAAGTCAACCTCTCAACGTAGCCAATATTGATGATATTTTACTGTAGTCACTAGTCGGAACACCCTTTCACACATACCTGGCCTGTAGATTGCAGTGTAAAGTTTAGTTAAGTCCTTCAAAATAACTCTTGGGGATTTTAAGGGGAATTTGGGACCCACTTTTGGCCTTCTTAGACTATCATTTAGTAGCTGATGGTAACAAGTTATGCTGCAAGTGTTTTGAATATGCATAGGAAATAATGTAGAGCGTGGGGGGTGGGGGGCTTCTCAGCTCCCTTTATATAGGTACAGGGGGAGGGGGGCTCAAACCCTTACTGTTCCGGAACCCCTGCTGGTGTCGGAGGAATGGAAGAGAAAACTATGTGTAACACACTATCTATTCAGGCTTCTCGTTCTAACTATACAAGACATATCTTTTATTATTACAGCAATTTCATTCTTACCACATAAATGAGGAAAGCGCGCCATTGAAAGTTTTCGCCTTTCCTTCAGTCATTGATTCAATTTTATACATTTATTGTTTTTAAAATAATTATATAACTCGTAAAATTAAGTTAAAAATTAATACTCAGATTTTCACACAATAAAGTTTATATGGACTTATATATATTTAATAATGTTTTTATAAACAAAGTTTCAAAACAATAGATCTATCCATATACTCGAATATTAGAGAAGGAAGATTTGATGCAGGATTCATGTTGTTGTGTGGAGGATCGTCTGGAACTGTCATTTGGTGGATGTTGATAATATGAGAGTCTGGAGGTTGAATAGGGCGTTTGTGTTTTGCTTCAATAGTCAGTACTTCCTTAAAGATAGTTTTTTTTTTTGCGTCAACGGCTCGATGAACGCCGGGAGTACAGAATTTAATTTGACGGCTGTAAATTGGCGGGAAACCAATTATAGCATAGAGTTGTGGTACCGGACTTGGTAACCTTATTCGATATGACACACGAATAGTGTTCCATTCCAGAACATGTTTTATTTTATTAGGTGTTCTGTCTTACGACAGATCCATTCCTTAATTCAATTAATTAAGACCGCCAATGCGTCCTGTTATCCATCTCACAAAATAAATATAAGTAGAATAAACTACCAATATTATCTTTAAGTTTCCCTGAGTAGCCTACTAATGCCAATTTTCAACTTCTTATGTTACTTGATTCTAGAACTGCTCATACCGTAGTCACGTGCTTTAAGGTGCCAAGCCTGCAAATATGTAAAAATAAACAAAACTATACTCCCAAGGTGCACACTCTGAGGTTATCTTAAATAAGTATGAATATTTTCAATTCTCTTGCATTTCTTGGTTCTGTATTTGATTGTTGAAGTGTTCTTAGGCGTCAATCTGTGGCATAGTGTGGTTTATTTCTCTGGTAAGCAGAACTTGTCAAAACTGAACCTATGAATTTCTCTCATCATTCAGTAGAACATCCATTGATCGGGTGTCGATTAAAGTCAATTTACATTTAAGCTACAGTCCAATTTATACATAAATAGCATTTTAGAATACATATTTTTTGCAGTCGACATTGATAATATTTTACTAAATTATTTGTGTTATTTTATAGTTATCGATGATATCTACCAAGAGTGACAGCTGTATTTCACACGACTATACTTATGAATACATGAAAGTATTATATATTGTACTCTATGTAGACCAGAGCCTATGTATGATTGGTCATATGAGGACTGGGGGGGTTGGAAAACCTCACAATTTCTGCCTCAACAAGCTCTGCTTATTCTGGAAACACTTCATGACACCACACAATTCTGAATATATTTAAAGGAAGAAAAGAAAAATACAAAAATTAAAAGCTTGAAGAACTGTCAGAACGATGTTCTTGTACTACGAACAGATTGCCCTTTAATGATTAAAACGTTCTTGAAGTTGTGGTACCGACTCCCACCTCTTCATCTCTATTGGCTGGTGGCATTGTCGGAGAAGTTGATGAGAGAGAGAGAGAGAGAGGTGTGGATCAAAGGCTCGAAGAACTCTCAAAACGATATCACAGAGCTACGAACAAATTGTCCATCGAGGAAAGAAGTCTCTGTCCTTTATGAACAACCGGTAATTTATAAACTATACAATTATACATGAGAGTTCTCATATAACTAATTAACGCTATGATTGGGAGGAATGAGCTACGTAATATATTTACTTTCTTTTCCTTGGATAACATCTTATCTACATTTCTAAGGGGAGCGTTACAACCTATATAAATAACAAAGTATGAGTGTCCAAACTTTTGGAATAATAAATATAAATCATACAACTTAATTTTAACGAAACACTCTGTTGTATAGTTACGGCATCATTAATATAAGATAAGTTTTTAACCACAGCTAAATTAACCGTTCTAAAGTTGTAACAGCATAAAAAAAAAACCAAACATGATATTTCAACATTGTATTTTTATTTTTACTTAACATATTCACCCAGTTCAACCTTTTTCTTTTACAAATGTACTACATTTAAATAAACGAAACGTTATTAAACCATGCTATTCTCTTTTTTCCCCCTTCACCCATCACATTATCCCTGCTACCGTTTCTTAAAAGGGTTCATAATGCATATCAATTATGTGTGTTTAATTAAGTTTATAAGTTTTAAACTTGTGAATTTTAATAATTCCTCATCTACCTGGTATTGCTAGTTCTACTTATCACAGGGAAAAGGTTACTCTCACAGAATAAAGGCAAAAATGTACTTTATTTTGGTTTAGCCACATACACTGCATACAAGTTAAACTAAGACTAGATACAAATAAATAACTCGGCAACTTATTACGATAAGAACCTGGATGGAGCGAGGTCTACTGTTCACAGAACTACTAGTTAAGACTGTAGTAACGATAAGAACATGGAGGGAGTGAGGTCTACTGTTCACAGAACTACTAGTAAGACTGTAGTAACGATAAGAACCTGGATGGAGCGAGGTCTACTGTTCACAGAACTACTAGTAAAACTGTAATAACGATAGTAACATGGAGGGAGTGAGGTCTACTGTTCACAGAACTACTAGTAAGACTGTAATAACGATAGTAACATGGATGGAGCGAGGTCTACTGTTCACAGAACTACTAGTATAGCCTTGGTTTGATTATACCTCATCTCTCCTGGTCAACTTGCAATTTGCTCTGTAAATTAAATTCTGGCATGCGTGACCTCTATTTTTTTTTTCTAAATTTCGATAATGACCTCAAAGCTATATCTATCTCTCTCACTCATTTGCCGCTATCCTGGGGACTAAGTTTCGGGTATATTTGTAAATGACCACCCACAGTGAAAGAAACCACATACTATGTTTACCCTACAATCTAGACAAATATGACACTGGATTACCTCTCAAGTTTTAGTAGCTAATAGGCGTGGATGTATTTTTTAAACTGGGATCTAGGATATTTACACAAAGAATCATCCAATATTAATCTTTATCAAGAAATAGAAAGATAGGAATGTACAACTAATGCCAAAACTGTTGTCGTGACCAACGTTGCAACATTTGAAAAAAATAAAAATACTTTGACCACCTTATACATTTTTATGCATCACAACTTACTACTCGTCTAGGTTTTCACAATAATATAAGTCTTATTTGAATGAAATTAAACACATTTGCATTTGGAGAAAGAGTGGGAAACCATTTAGGAAAAACCACCCTCATTACATCAGGATGAGATTTTAAACCTGACCTAACCCTTACCGGCCAATCAAATCATTGATGCTGATATCATTAAATTGTTGAATTTATATTGTCTCTTTGAACTCAATTGCAGCTTCTTTGAAATGCATTATTTTTTATTTATCTATCTTTCTCCTCTCCTCCAATGTTTCTCATTGTAGACAAGTGTTTTGGAAACATTTACATTTGTGTCTTACTTTTATTTTTCTTCTTCCTCGTACTTTCTGAAATTTACTTATGAAAACTGGCAAAAGAAAACAGAGATGGAATCCTTTGAATTACGTACTTTATTTTTCTTTCATTCTGAAAATACTTTATACTTTTTCCTTAAAAACATTTCTTTGTGTTTACAAAATAAATATACATGAATTTAAGTCATTCCCAAATTTGTATATGTCTACCTGGTCTTGTATCTATATAGATTATGTGTTTAAAACACCTCATAAAACATTCCTATGCTAGATAAACTCACAAACAGAAGAAATCACTTTTTATTATAATACTGATAACACACAAAACACATGATATTATTGTCACAAAGGTTTGGAGGGCTATATATTAAGAACATATTTATTAAAAGCTTGTGTTTTAGATATTTCTTATGGTTATAAATTATAGCCTATGAAATAATAGTATATTTATCTTAAATTTGTATTATAAACGTTGAATATATTTAGTATTTGATCAATATAATATCTTCAAAATATATTATTCATAATTTCCTCGTGCGTATAACCCGAACGGGTAGTAAGACGTGGTGCTAATAATTTCAATTACATAATTTCCTATCATATAAAACCATATTATGTTTGCAGAAAAATATACATTTGTATTAAAATATTGAATTCATTATTGTAGGTAAAATATTAAAAGACCCAACTTTTATAAACAGTCTCCAAAGCTACGTGTTGTCTAGCTAATATTTTCACGATAACACAGTTAAATATATAAAGTATCCTTTTATATTAAATATTATTTTTATATCATTTTACACCCTCCATATAATTTTAGGATAATTGTAACATTAGCATTATTTTTTTTATAAAATGCTTAATTTAACGTCACTAAGACAGTGTTCATTTTATGATACATGAGGACAAATGGACCACAAAAAATGAATATATTTTTATTGGGGCAAAGAGAGGGGCCCTCTTGATTTTTGTATTGTAAATTCAATCAAATATAATGTCTTTCCTTTACTGTCATTAATACATTTTTTTAACTGTGGGAGGATTAAAAATAAAACTGAACTATTTATAAATGGTATTCTGAAACAAAATAAACGTAATATTACGAATGGTTACATTCGACTAGTCGTACTAGAATCTTACGCGAGTCCCATGCGATCTGCGAGCCTTTTTGTTATCATCTATGAAATTGAATTTGAGTTTCTTAAATGCTTATTTTATTCATGTTTGTATTTTAATAAATATTAGTTAATTTATCTTTTTTTCAAAATATTAATATATTTAGTCTTTACAGAAGTTGAAATTTGAAAAATTATGTTTGATAAATCATATACACACCTATACATTAATGGAGTAAATTTTAATATTATTTTTTAAAACAAAAGTAAAAATCAATACTTATTTTGATATACCAACAGAAGAGTCGTTTCACACAGTGTGTTGAAGCACAAAACTGAGTCAGTATAATATTTCTCAAGCTCCAAATATATCCTNGGGAGAGAGAGATCATAAACCCGACCTTTTTTCCTTGGAAAATACAGCAGGTAGCAAAATAACTCACTCGGCCCTCTACAGCGTGAGATTTACTTGGGCATGTCATTATTTTGGTTTATTCGACCCTGCCTTGACGATCATATTATATTCTGCTAGGAATTTCATGAAATAGATATTTCAAATTTTTGTTTTCAATGATCAATTTGGTTGGTCACATGTATCAAATTAACGGGTAGAGAGAGTTACAGCCCTTTCACACTGTCAGGTTTCGCCGGACCCGTTTAAAACCCGGAGAAAAAAGTATCACCAGGTATCTGTTAGGTTTTAACATGTGTTTTCTTCCCAAGCTTTGAGAGAGCTCTCGGTCTGATTTCGAACATGGGTCGAGGTATTCTTATTGCCATCTCGTGAGGAGATGTAATAAAAAAAGACAAAACAGGACAATTTGGGTACACCCATTGCTTCAAAAGCGTGATGAGCATGGTGTCTTTGCTACTCTTTATGAGGAATTCAAGGGTGATGAAAAAAATTTTTTTTAAAATTTTTTCCTAGTTATAATTTTATATTTGGAAGAATTACACGATAAATTACAGCCACTCCTTCAGCGTCAGAACACAAAAATAAGGAACTGCATCCAACCTAAAGAAATGATTGCGGTAGCTTTCAGGTAAGTAGAATAAAAATAAAATGTAGATACTGCATTTGTTTATTCTTCCAAATATCTTGTGTTTTTATATACATTTTGCTATCTCATAAACACAAGCTTAATATTCAATATTTTATAGACCCTATGTATTTATTATTTTTTGGAAGAACTAGTTTATTGAAGACTCTTTTATACTGGTATGATATTCTGTTTAAGGTTTTAGTCTAGCTAATTTTAAATATTACAAAAATATGCAAACAATAAAATTACGGAAAATGAAAAGAAAATCATTTAATAAAAGCAAAATGAGCCATGCAAAATCTACGTCTATAATTTAAGATTCCGTTGGTGAGGTCACGGAGGAGGGAGAGGATAAACACTGGTAGCTTTGAGTTGCTGTGGACAAAGGTTCAAGGGGTTGACGGGATTTTTGAGGAAGGAATGAAGTGAATGACTCGGTCCGTGGAAACTGCTGAATGGGAGATTGGGGTGGAGGTGTCTGCTGATAAGGTGTGGAGTTATGAATGAACGGACGTGGTGAAATGTTGGTCAGGGAATAAGAAGGAAAATATGGATTTGGTATTTTGTTTTTAATACCTTTGATCAATTACAATGCTCCCATTTGAAAGTCAATTATCGCTTCCTCATTAAAATCTTTAATAGCAGGCAAAGTAGGCCCTACCTTTAAAAAATTATAAATTATGATTTTCATTTTCGATTCTCAACGGACGAAATCAAGAGTTCCATGTCAATATTCATTCTTAATGACACTACTCAAAACACTGCACAAGACAACACAATATTTGCGCGAGACTCCAATCACCAGGGGAATAAACTGAACCGGTCAGGGAATAAACCTGATAGTGTTAAAGCGCGCATTATAAACTACCCCCCACCACAACTCCATCCGGCGTTGGGGAACCTGACAGCCCAGTTGACTTGTCCAGTTGCAATCAGGGGCCGGGCCGGAACCTGATAGTGTGAAAGGTCCCATTTACTTCAATACATTAGCACTGTTCAGGTTTCCATCAGGTCCGGAACCTAACCGGTGAAACCTGATAGTGTTAAAGGGCTGTTAGATTAAAAAATTAAACATTAATTCTTAGTAACGACATTGTCTACTAAATTATGAAATAAAATCAAACCATCGCGATATACAAATACAATTACTTCTATATGATTAAGAATGATGTAATTTTATAATTAAAAAAATACTTATAAAATGTTAAATAAGAAAAAATGCATATAAGTATGCAATTGAAAGCACCTCTCGTGGTGGCTCGTGAGGGAGAGCTCCGGGATGCCACCCCCATTCTTTCAAAATAAAGCAAAAAGTTAAACTAAACTTATTTTGAAATTCATACCAATTTTCTCATAATTTTTATTACATTATGAAAAACATAAATGAATAACTTTTTTCATTACATAGCTCCCCAATTTTATTGAGGAAATTATCAAAACTATAATCCCATCAACGCGAGACAACAAGCATACCTACTAGTATTATTACGGCAACAAGTGCTCGCCTTCACTCTATGGCTGTGGGGCGGCCGGTCACACCGCCCAATCTCTAAATGCATCATAGGGTGGTTTCCATGACAACCTGACGTCACTGCCGCTATCCAAGCGGTCACCTGTGGACTCTGCTAGGAAGAGCCCATGCTATATGCAGTCAAAAAACTGATCGTGCATACATGCGATGAAGACGCTGTTATGCGCGGACGTGAGGGAGGTGTAAAATTATGAAAAATGCTCGTTATGTTAATTGTTACGCCTACTAATTAAATACATCGTTTGAACGAGCTGTTTTTAATATAATGACTTTGATTTTTTTTTGCCAATTTAAAGGGGATTGCCTCATTTTTCTCCCACTCTCCAAACAGGAGAGCGGCTTTAGAGCATATATGCAATACAAACATACTTCCACCCTCACAAACTAGATGGAGTTTTCAATTCAGGATTATACAATCTTCACTTAAAAAGACGATATTCTGGAATGTTTCGAAAGTATATAGCTCAGGAATGGTAACATTGGCTGCTGGGTTTGTTAGCTGGTTTGAAAATAGTACTTTTTGGTTTTATGGTTTACTCAGTGCCTCACGTTGATATATTATTTAATCAATTACAAGTTCTTCAAACAGATCCAGAGAGAATTAATTCACGCTGCTATTGACGACCTCGAAAAGGTGATGGTCGAAATTAGAAATAATCGACGCTCCTTACTCGATGGATGGGAGGAAAGAATTTAGATGCTCACAGTAAGTGTTACACCCCTCTCTCCAACCTTTCCTTACGACCATCGATAACTTAAAGGTAGAGGGAGGTTAGTAAGCTACATAGATTATACAAAGGACATGAAATGCAAGATTTAAATAACAATACCATAAATGGTTTATTCAAAGCAAAAAAAAAATAGTTCAATTAATTACATAGTCTCAATAATCGTACTGAGTTCAGTGGAAAATCTTATTAGAAATAAACAGTTATTTAGCGCTGTTCATTAGAGAGAACTTCTCTAATCCTAGACATATTAAACAATCAGATGGGCTAGTCTCTATGAGACAAACAACCCACAGTGTTGAAAAGAATACATAAATAAATAATAAACCAGTTAATAAATTTGCAAGATATATATAAGAGCCTTATGGGCCTTATTATATTGTTATAAAGGCATATATGCTGCATCAACTAAAGCAGACTTCAAAAATTTAAATAATAAATATAAAGAATATTTATTAGACATTTTTAAAATACGCGAGAGTTTGGCTAACAGACTTTAGTCAAACTCCCGCGGGACTATATGACCTAAATTATCAGTTTAGAAACTTCCATCTACTCGTGAATTCAAAGTTAACAAATTACTATAAACAAAGTATAGCGAAAACATTTAAACAACGATCAAATATAAAATTAATCACTAATTAATTTTTATCTGTTAAACAATTTACGTCTCGAAGTTAAATTTTATAAGTGTTCATTATAACAAAAGAAATCAAATCATTTTAATTGCAACCTAATTTCAGAATGAAATATCAATAAACTTCTCCAACACAAAAATTTATCAAAGTTATTATAATGTAAAGATCAAAATAAACAGCTGTCTCGAGCCCCCAAGTGGCGACAGACATTTTATAGTTTTACATTTGGCCAAGAAAATTAATACGCCTTATACATAAGTTAAAGTTTTTTGAATTATAATGTTCAAAGTATACGTTGCCATAGTTAACGTTCGTAGATTATCTTGGATGATCCTGGCATAGTCCTGGTCCTAGGACTATGTTCCTCCGTCCAGTGTTGGTTGGATAGTCAATTTAATAGTACGATTACAGGACTTTAAATAGGGGTTTTTCACAGCAGGGTAGCAAGGTGGGGGGAAAGAACAATTCTGTCGGTGGCCTTCCTTCTAGAAGGATTGGAACATGACGTAGCTTGTTGATATTATTGTCCCATTCTTCATTTAGAGCAGCGATTCTTCAATCTGTAGTTCTGGAACTATCCACCAGGGTGCAGGTGGGTATTATTCTGTTGATCGTGGATAGTTTGGCTCGGAACGACTTCAGTGTCTATTTGATTTAGTCGGGGTTGACTTCGGTGAAGGAGTCTCTGTTACTACCCGGTGTTGCTCGTCGTTGTCTACACAAGATAGATTTGGTGAGTACAGATTCCAACGTATTTCACTGTCTTATAGAATTGATTTTATTGATTAGAATTGTCTATTACGTTGTCTTAATTTACAGGAACTACAATAGTGAAGAGTACTATTATAGGGTTTAGAATATTATTGAATATTTTTTTGGAGCGGGTAGTATGAGTCTGTGGCGAGTCGAGTATGAAGTTTAGCATGGGGGCGAGTTCAAATGTAACTCAATGTTACATAAGAAGGGCCTACGCCTAGTAAAAGGCGACAACAGAATGATGAGAATTTAGATATATTGGAAAAGGAAGTTTGTGATACAGTTGTATTTCAAATAAAAGATTGCTTTGTGTTCAAAAACCAACTGTGTGGCATAAAGATATTTCAATTCAAACACCTCATTGAACCTAAAAAAAGGTTTTCCGGTGGATGATACTGATCAGCTTTGCAATGCATTTCCAATGATCGATGAAAAAGTATTTTAAGACAGTGCTTGAAGTGTTTTTTATTTTAGGTTAGAAATAACAGAAGAAAATATGACTGGCTGCTTGAAAACATTAAATTTTTATAATTTATTTGGATTGTCTGTTACATTTAAAGAAATCATAAAAGTATAACAAATTCTTGTAACTATTCCCATGACTACTTCGAAAAGTGAGTTGTGATTTTCAACTCTGAAGTTAATCAAATCCTACTTAAGAAACATCACGGGCTGAACCAGATTAAATGCTTCGGCCATGTTGTCTATAGAACAGCCGATTATTCGCGAAATACCAGACCTTAGCGAACACCTAATAGAAAAATTCATTTTGGACTAAAACAGAAGAATAATTTTTTCTTTCAAATGATAAACTTACTGATAAACTAATTCTTATCTGTATAGTATGTATGTATAATATAAGATTAAGCATAAGTTCATATATATACACACACTGGTGTATCTGTGTGTGGATTTTACAGTGGATACTCTTCAATTTTGAACCAAGTGAGGTTTGTACTTCTTTTACTATCTTTATACTTTTATACTTTTTAAGTGTAGTTTCTAAGTTGAATACAGGGTAGTATAAGGTTGGCGTAAGGTAACCTTTAGTATACATTATTTGACAAATTTTAAGAGAGCACCCTCTCAAGTTTCACACACGAGCCGCCACTGTACACCTCATATACATGTCTAGCTAGACTAAATTTCTTCCCCATACATTGATTACTTTACCAATGATAAATTAAAAGCATAAAAACGCAAGTTTGACCCCTTATAACTCGTGAACTTTAATGATTTGGAATAATTGAATCACTATTTATAGATAATTATATATTTGTTAAAATTGTGCAACGTCAATTAATTGACGCATGACCTTAAGCCTCAACAATGCTACTCCTGCTACTCCGTATGAGCTCAACAAGCCACGAGATTGTCCCTTCATTGACAACAGTTGATGGCATTACTTTTTGTACACTTGGTTCTCCACCCATTTACTTGCCGCCTTGAACAATAGTGAAAGACACAATTCTAACAAAGAAGATCGTAGCATACACTGCACACCAAACTGTTCTTAAGGTTTTCTGGGTCTTTTAACCTCATCCATACAGATAAATCTAGCAAAAATGTTTGTGCCATGGACATAGAAGCAGATGCTCATGCTATCTTTTTATTAACGAAGTTACAATGTTAATTAAAAATGTGTTCATTTTGTAGACATTACAATGATAGTGTATACGAAAATATATTAACGCACTGTATGGAATATATATATATATTAAAAAGTCAGGTGAAATTTGAATCGGTCTTCTACTTTATGTGATAGTATATACTTACTATATTATTATTATTATTGTTATTATCATTATTATCGCGTCTTACTACCCGTTCGGGTTATACGCACTTACGTTAATGTGTGATGGTAGGGTGACTGTGAGACGAAATGGAGGACCTACAGTTTAACGTGGAATCCGAACCACGGTGGAGGCCTGGCATTCCTCACATTCACAAGTTGTGAATAATACACGTCTTGTCAGAGGTGAAGGAAGGGTTTGGTAATCAGATAAATCTGTGCCGGGACCGAGGATTGAACCCCGGACCCCAGCACAGAAGTCTGACACCTTACCCCTAGACCGCCAGGTCACCTATTCTTATTATAGTTTTTAAATATGGCTATTCTAATATATTTTTTTTTACTAACCTAGTAAGTTCAACACAGTTTGTACATAGGTGTTGGCCAAACACCTCAATAAATTATATGCTTATTATTTTGTGTCTATAGAATAATAGAGCAGTTTTTAATCGACTTCTCCTTATAATTGCAGTTTTATGTGTCAAGATGTTAATCTCAAAAAGTGCAGATAGTCTGGGATAAGCTCTAACCTTCTGAATTACACTTTCTTTAAATGGAAATAATTTTTGCTCGTGGTTGACGTAAAGCGACTGGACCAAGTTTGGTCGCCCCTGAGATAACTTCACTGAAGGTGTCGGTTTCCGAGGAATTATTCATGTGATTCCCATTGTTTGGAGGTGTCATTATTTGCCTCTCATAGACATTGCTGCCAACTTAATCTCGCCTTTACATAACTTCCCTGAGCTCTACCGAGGGAGAAGGGGAAGTTTATTACAACACTACTTAAGTCATTTCTCCCCTCTCAAACCCCCCACCACCCTTTCGTTTTTCTTCCAACCAACCCGTTATTTAAGCCTACTTAGACCTGTTTCATAGGTTTCCTTTCATACGACTAATAATCCCTCGTCTCTTCTCCCCCCCTTCCTCTTCAATTCGTCCCCTCTTCGCTTGCATTATTTCCTTCGTTCCATCTTTTGTATTTTATATGAGCCACAATGTCTTGGTTTTCTTTTTTTTAACTTCTTAGTAGCTTTCCTTCCCTATTTCTACGTCCGCTTTGCGTTTTGATTCTTTACAAGAATTTGTGTTATTTCCAAATGAGTTCTTCGTAGTTTTGGTTACAATTTGGTTCCCGTGAATCTCTTTTATTCATCCCAGGCAAGACAATCACATGTGATTGCTAAGTTTTCTTCTTTTACCCTTATCGTCTGTGGGAAAACTACTATTATGGTTTCAATTAAAATTAACCACTGCACTGTGAATTTAAGGTGATATATAGGTGATTTCGAGCTAAGGTCAATTGTTTTATAGTGTTTATAACAAAAACGAGTTTTGCCCAAATAAATAAAATATTGATTCAGTCTAAACATTTAGTTTAATTTTTTTACTACAAGAAAAAGGTGAGCCATGTGGATAAAAAAAAGCCCACTTAGCACCTAAATAGATATAAACATAAAAATATTCCTTATATAAACATTTCTACCCAAATCTCAGCCCCTAGCCCCCACTACGAGCAGCTGGCAGACTCCTTATTAAATACCCAACATTAAATAATATTTGCTCGGTTAGTCAGTCGGTAAACAATAACACGAGTAAAACACTTAAAAACCTAGTCCACTGGGCCTAGGTTATAAACCTTTAAAACTAATGATGGAAATTGACTTCCAAAATAACCCTTTCTTACCTGTGTCCTACTCTCAGCATACTGCAGGATGATTTAGACAGGTACACTGTTTAATAGCACAAGGAGAACTAATTAATAGTTTGAGAACAAGACAATATGGAACAAAGCTTTTGCAATTTACACTACTTTGTATATAAATTAAAAAACTTTGTGTTGAATATTTTATATTGTAATCATCCCTCGAGATCTAGAGATGTCTGAACTAGTTACAGGCTAAAACTTTAAAACATATTCATAAACAGTGATTAAAGTGTATAACCCGAATGGTGCGGTGCTAAAAAAAAAATCCACAGTGAAATTCAAATAAAAAAACTTAATAATTTTATTTTATTCATTTAGTAATATCTCTTATTTAGTTTTATGCTTGATTCGAAATACTATTAAAATTAAATAAATTAATTGCTCCTTACTATTATGTTTATAAAGTTCAAAATATTAGTGATAGAAAATTAGAAAATAAAAGTTTAAAATTTTGCAAATAGATTTGAATGAATTATTTGTTCATTTTGGTCCTCCGTGTCTTTTCCAGTTATAACAATACATTTGCAAGTTGATAAAATGAAATATTTTTATAACCCTCCAATATCCGGTATTCATGAAAATAAATTAGACTTTAAGTCCTGAGTTCAAGTTTGTACGGAAATAGATGTCGAAATTGTGAGGTGAAAGAAAGCTTGGATGTTTGCAAACAGATTAAGAAAAAAAACCACTTCACTTTAAATTTGTAGGTTTTGTAAGCTATTGTTGCAAGGGGAAAAATACTTTTAGTTGACTTAAAAACGCTCGCAGAACTTTTGATATAATATTCCAGCAGGTGTCGAAAAAACAACCTTATTTTGAAATTGGCTACATCGCACTCACAGAAAAAAACTTAGCCCATTTTCAATCAAACGATCGTTCCCCTTTTTTCCTTGGTTTTTTCCTTCCTCTTTACTTAAGAAGGAAAGGAACAATTCAAAAATTGATGTTCCCTCCGGTGAAATGATCATGGGATTCATGGGACTATTTTAATAAAGTGTTTGCATAAATTTAATGTTTTAAATTGTAGTAAAATTCCTCATATGATATTTACATATAATAAAAAGCCCCATATATAAACTCTGCTTGGTTTAAAATCGACGCTACCATAAGACAAAATTATCATTATCTTTTGCTAACCTGACACTTGGAAGGTAAATAATCAAATTTGGCACACTAGTATCGTCTAACAGAGTGTTTGCAGGGGCTCCGGAACAGGGGGGCAAGGAGGGCTTGAACCCCCCTTATTTTTTATCTTGGGGCGCTAGGACTAGCTTAAATCCCCCCAATATTTCCCAAGTAAATTCAAATCCCACGTATAAAACATACATATATTACCCTCAGTTTTGTAATTTTAAGTAATAAAGACATACATTTACAATTAATTTAATAGAAAACTGAAATGCCCTAATACGAGTTAAGTCTTTAACAAAAATATGGTAACTAACATTAGGCCTAATTGTGATTGCCTTAAGTAAAAACAATACCAGAATATTAAAGCCAAAGGGTTATACTTATTGACCTTTTTGCCACTGATAAGAACAAAAAAAAAAAATACAGTTGAACTTTAAGTTTAATTTTAACACGAGGTGGATTTTCAACCACAGTTCAAATTTAATTTTTGCCAGATTTTTATCAACCCTAAAAAATAAGAATCTGGACACCAATAAAATTAATACGGTTTCTTTTTGTGGTTTGAATAAAATATTTTATTATTTTTAAACCTACTTTAAACATTGTTGTGATAAAATATAGTTTGTGTATGCATAGTTTGTAAGAAAAATACTAAATATTTAATCAACCCTAGTTTAAAGGTCCAATAAGTCGGCTTTCACAACATGAGTTTTTACAGGGTTGATACGTAAACTTGGTTCACCCTGAAAGGTAGCAGGCTTACCTTGCATGGTTCAACTATGGCTTAGCTTATACGATAAAAAATATAGCATGGGCGTAGTGAGGGGGTAATTATGGGGTCCAAACCCCCCACATCTCCCCGAAAATTTCTGAAGTTTTTAATGTTGATCGCAAAAAAAAATGTTTGTGAAACTATTTGTTCTCTTTGATTCTGCAATCCAAACTTCAGAAATAGAAATTTATAATCTTAAAGCATCAATTTTTCAAAAAGTGTTGGAGGGGCGGGGGGCGGGAACCACTTCAAATAGCTTCTAGAGGCATCTACCTAGCTTTGATAGTAAAAAAAAATAAGGCGAGGAACCCTCTAAATAGCTTTTTATGGGCATTAAAATTCCTGGAGTAGGACCACTATATAATTATTTCTAGGGAATCTAAATTATAGAAAATTCTGGTCTTCCGCTACTTGAAATAGCTTTTAAAGGCATCCAATTTTCAAAAATTTGCTGGAGGAGGACTACTCCAAATAGCCTCTAGGATTATAGATATTTTTAAAAAAATCGGGAGAGGTCTAGTCTAAATTTCTCTTGAATTGATAGAGTTTTCAAAAACTCTCCACTTTTGAGGACCACTCCAAACACGTTTCAGGGCCTCCAATTTTCAAACATTAACTGGCAGGAAGAAAAATACATAAAAAAAAAATTCTAGGACATCCAATTTTTAAACATTAACTGGGAGAGAGAAAAATTCCTAAAATAAATAAATCATGATATTTCCCGCTCCCCCATCACACAAATAAGATTCCATCACCACTTTTTAAAATAATTTTCTTATTCCTCAGAAGTCTTAACATCATGTCATAGACTTAATATTTGGAATTCTCCCAAAATTAAATCCTCCCTACGCCTATGAGACTAAGTAAGACTGCTTGCTACCTTTCAGGGTAAAGGGAGGGTTCATGGAAAACAGAGAAAACCCGTAAAAGCGAATTAATTGGGTGAAACATGAAACATTAAGGATAAGTCAGATAAATTATAAAAGGTTATTGAAGTTTTTAATTATTTTTTTACAATAATTTGTGAAATACGAAGTATAGAGCATTACCAACACTAAACTATTAGTTCTATCCTCAACTAACGTGATTTATTGATGATCTTTGTTTTCAAGAATTTTATAGAAGGCAATGAAAAGTATGAGATTATATATGTTGGTCTAAAGCTGTTATTATAGAATATTGGGAAAATAAATATGCCTTGGTCTGTAAAACCTGGGGAAATAAAACAATTTTAAAGCGCAGGCCTAATCAGCGCTGTTTGAAGGTGTGTAAAATAAATCAATTATATCAATACTATTAAGATGGGTTTAAAATTTGAATCAGCTGTTACCCTGGATGATATATTTCCATCATATATATGTTGGATTAAGGTTGTTGTTAAATTTTAATAAATTATAAATATCTAACTTAAATTTAGTTTGATTTCGTCTATATAACGAATTCTGGTACTTTAAATAAATAATCTTATTTGCCCTACGTTTTGAAGATGTAAATTTAACTAAGTCGTTGGGGATGGATTCAACTGTACATTAAAGTTGTTGATAAATTTAAATAAATTAAATATACTATTATTGTGGTATCTTTTATATAACTAATGCTTGCAACATTAATCTTTCTTAACCTTCGCTTTGAATATTTCTTGTTTTAAATGTAACTAAACCTCTGGGGCTCTATTTACCTGTGTGATCTCTTATACGTGTTGTATACAGATACTAATCCTTTATCATTCTGACCAACTTCAATACGGTTTATTTAACTTGTTTGCTTTTTGCTTTATTTCTTATCGTAAATATTATTTACTGCCTTATCTGGTTATGCTGGAACCATGTTCATTTGCTGGAGAGACATATGCTTCTTACTTATTCAGGTGACTACGAGGTTCTATATTCTCTCAAAGTCTTTGTAATGATTTAACTTTTTTAATATATACATTTTTATCTTATTGAATAAGATCTTATTGTGCCAAGGAATTGTTATCTTGATTCTTACTGTGGTAAATTTTTTATTTAACAACATTACCATATCATTATACTCATTACCAACTATTAAAGAACAGTTGTCTAAACATTAAACTAAATATATCTACTTGAGAAATGTTTTATTTATTTTGACCAGAAATTGTTTTTGAGATGAAAACTATAACCTGAATTCACGTTGCCTTCCATCCCGCCTTAAATTGATTAGTTTTACTTTTGTTCAAAGTAAACACAAATTGTTTAGTATATTTAGAAATTTAGTAAGTTAATCGAGTGATAAAATCGGTAGATAACCATGTTTTAAAAGTCAGCTTCCTACTGAGCAGTAATCCTGTTTTAGATTCTAAGCAAGATCAAAAGAGTTTTCATTTAAGTAATGATTTCATGGTCTGGGAACTGGGTGTTGTATTTTTTTCTAGAATCAAGTTATTTAGTAGATACTTTGTTAACATTTTATTTATTTGTTTAGAATGCTCCTATTAATTACGTCTAGTTTATAATAATAAAAGGAAGTGTTTGTCTGTGTGTGTGTTTGTTTGTTTGTGTGCGATGCCCAGCCAAATCTACGGGACGCAGAGATCTGACATTTTTAACATAGGTGGACGGAAGGGGGTCCGAATGCACCTCAAAATAAGATTTTTAAATTTTTAATTAGCTTTTTAATTAGGCTATTTTTAACAAAATTTTAAAGAAAATATGGGTGCTTATATAATTTTTATACCACAGTGGGTCACGGGAAACACCGTTCGGGATTCTTAGTTCTAAATATACGAGTGTTACGATGATTTTACGACAAGGAAATGGTTCCGCATTGTCAACCAAGTGGGGCAAGACAGACTCGCCCATAACTTGTGTTGTTTGGACATGGAGATGCACGCGTGTGTATTAACTACTATGTTTGAACAACAAGCGGGAACGTGAAAAGGGCTTCTTCAAGACTAGATATTAGCTTCACTGGAGTTCGAACCAAATACTCGCAGGGAAGCTTTACTATCATCTGAATCCTTTAAACGAGCTTGACCATGACTGAGGCCAATCATAAATGAATAAAATAAACTAAATATTACTTTAAAGAATACATTTACGTCAGATTCATTATTAGTTTTTATAGTCAAGTAATAGGTAGATTATCATTTACAAATTAAATATGTAAAATTACTTTAGTAGTTCAATTGGTAAATAATACATTAGTTATATTTTCTTCAGTGTACAGGGAAAAATGGATGCATACATTATTATTTAACGAAATAGTTCAAAAATCTATCTGTTGATATTATTCTAATAACATTTTTTATAATACTAGTAATTAATAGCGTTTTAAGAAACACAATACTAGGAAATAACTTATCTATAAACTATATGTAAGCTTTTTATAAACACTGTGCCCTATTGTGTATACATTCTTAATTTGACGGATTACACAATGGCTCTATCTTCTAAGATATACCATAGTAGAACCAAGCGAGGTAAGGGTAGACGGAGAGTATTGTGTAAAATGTTGATATAGGCATGTACAACATTATATCAATTTAGCTTACTTAGCCAGCATCATTTAACTAACAAAAATAAGCGTTAATAAAAATAAACCAAATATTTTATTTAGTGTGAAAAAAACTACAAGAACTTTTGAATCCTAATTGATAATAGTTTTATATAAAACACATGACTGGGCCGTATACACTATAATATTTATGTTTATTATGCCATTTTTGATGATTTCACTCGTATATTTAAATAATAAAATAAAGTTGCTATCATTAAATAATGATATATTTTATTTGTGTTAAAAATGTAATCATAACGATGATTAAATGAGGGTGTTTGACCTCTGGGGTGGCTCCTTTTAACGTTCACTGCTTCTGTTTAATGTGGGTAAATATTTGCGGTTGTAATGTGGGGAACCTTGATTCAAGAGATGTTTTTGTTAGAGAAGATATATATATATATATATCTTCGCCCATCCTCTCCCCCTCTCGTGATGAGCGGGAGAGCAAAAGAAAAGGGGGGGG
>CABFWO010000161.1:283615-304673 GCA_902155825.1 Timema genevievae | reverse complement strand
GGGGGAGGATGTCCTTATGTTTTTGTTACCAACCCTCCCTTTTCATCCCACTCGGAAACCACCTCGCATAAACCCACCCTCACTTCGCCACTTGCCTTCCACATTCTTATCTTTCCTCTTTTTATACCTAATAATTCCTCATCCGTATTTGTGCTACCTCTTCCGAGCATCTCCTGGTAGCCCCCTCCGGACTACAGGGCTCTCCAGTCCACAGCCTCCCCCCTTCCTCCTCCATACTCCCTTAACAGAAAATCCTCTTCAGACTTATCTTCTTAACTATTTATGTTTTTTTTTTCTTTTATAAACTTTTTCTTTATTTTTATTCTTCACTCTTTCTCGAAAGCCGTTTTTCCTTTTACACATTCGTGGAAAGCAGCCAAGTACGATACTTAACAGTGCAGGATCTGGCATAGCGTGTGTGTATGTGTGAATATGTGTGTTTGTGTGTGCTTAAATATGTCACACATGCATATACACTATATATTCTGCAATTTAAAGTGTGACATATTTTCTTCTTTTCCAGACAAATATTATGAAAATAGCCAGAAGACTCTTGTCCTGTTATATTTATTGCACCACGTCCTACCACCAATTGGGGCTATCTTTGTAACTACACTAATCGTACAGGAGTGAGGAAGAGCTAGATAAAATGTATCAGAATTTACCTGCAGAAAAAATGGGAGACCTTTTAAGTAAAAAACGCCTTAGTATAAATGGCCTAGATTCGAACCTTGACCTCCCCATCACTAGTAAACCAGACTAGACGTGACCTCGCCTACTGATGGGTACTATCTGTGCCAAGTGTTTTCCAAAGTACATTTATTTTGTGTAATAGATATTTTGTGATGGTTAGTAATAGATAGTAAAATCAAAACTTATCAAATATAAATTGCTTGCAAACATTTTTACGACCATTCAAGAAGTTATAACGATAATGTTTTCAATGAAGATTCTGGCATATAACTTTATAGGTTTGATTTTGGCACTTAAGTTTTACGCATTTCAATACATTCGCAAGGCACTAAAGCCAAATTATACTCAAAACCACATTAAATCAAATCCATTGAAACCCATAGGTCAGCCTAAGGTTTAATTACCTTATGTTTGAGAGATAATAATGGTAAGAAATATTAGTGGTACAGGAATACTAGTGGTAAGAAATAATAGTGGTAGGAGATAATATTGGTAAGAGATAATAATGGTCCAAAGATAATAGTGGTAAAAGATAATATTGGTAAGAGATAATAGTGGTCGAGGGATAATAGTGGTAAGAGATAATAGTGATCTAGATATATTAGTGGTAAGATATATTAGTGATCTAGGGATACTAGTTGTCCAGGGATAACAGTGATCTAGGGATAATAGTGGTCCAGGGATACTAGTGGTATAGGGATAATTGTATTTCAGGGATAAGAGTGGTAAGAAATATTAGTGGTAAGAGATAACAGTGGTCCAGGGATACTACTGGTATAAGATAATAGTGGTCCAGGGTATTTCAGGGATAATAGTGGTAAGAAATATTAGTGGTCTAGTGATACTAGTTGTCCAGGGACACTACTGGTATAAGATAATAGTGGTCCAGAGATAATAAGTCAGGAAAATCTCTTGCTGGTGTGACTAGTCACATGGCCGGACATACAGTAGCACCACGTCTTACTACCCGTGAAGGTTATAAACATATGTATTAACTACGCTGATATGTTAGGGATGAGGAAGATTGAATTTAGAAGAAATGCACCTTCAATTTCTGCAGGGAGAGTGGAAACCCATTTGGGACAAACCAACTTCAATACACCCGACCGGGATTCGAGCCCCGATATCTTCGTCATCGGCAGTCTAGTATATTGCATGAGTTTATTCCATATACCATGCGGCCACCAAAGTGGGTTAAAAAATGGTTTAAGTTAAATTTTATCAAATATATTATATTTTGCTGCTTACTAAAGACAATTAAACCACGTCAACCAGTGTTTAAATGTTCACGTGATGTAAATTAAATGTAGCCAACACACTAACATAGCACCAGGCCTATATAATTAAAATAATAAAAACTTTAAAAAAATATTAAAGCTATTCAGTTAGTTTTGACAGTTATCTGAGCGTTTAAAAAGTTACCGGATCTATATGATGATGTTTTCGCTTTTACCATTAATAATAATAATAATAATAATAATAATAATAATAATAATAATAATAATAATAATAATAATATTTAGCACTGCATCTTACTACCCGTCCGAGCTATACGCTTAAGTACTAATTACGCTAATGGATTAGGAATTGGGAGGGTTGAATTGAGAGGAAGTGAACCCGAATTTGCGTGGAGGGAGAGTGGAAAGCCATTTAGGAAAAACCACCTCCAGTTCATCCAACCGAGATTCGAACCTCGATCTCCCCGTCCTCGAGGTCGAGCTCAACACGACTAGCGCGTTAGCCAACTACGCCACCGAGGCGGGTCTTTTACCATTCTCTGCCAATTTTGCAAGGGGGTGTCTAGAAGAAAGAGGATGGGGGTGGTGGTGGCGGTTGTGGTGGTGGTGTTGGTGGTGGTGGGGGGGGTGAGGGAATCTGTGGTGTGATTGTTCAAAATAGAAAAAATGAAAAAACAACAACTTTTTTAAAAACCTTTTTGGTACGACACTATACTATAGAACCAAGCGTGAGCAACGATCCTAGTGGTCATCATTAGCAACAAAAGTTGTACAATATCATACCCTCCTACACTCCATTGAAGGCTAGCAGTTTTACCTATACTATATTTTAATAGCTTTATAAATGACACCTGGAAAGGGGAAGTGATGCCGGGTCTTTGGCTTAACACAAGAATAGTCTACCACTGAGCTATCCAGATATCGTCCCATGCTCAGGGTCACTCTTCACTAAAATCTTAAGGGCAGTCTGTGATGACCGTATTGAATCCAACGGCTACTAATAGCTTTAATTGATATCACAGCCGATTCCTGTGTCCATCTGTCATTTTTAAATCTATTCGAATATGATTCAGATGCGGTTGATATCTTTGATAGCTTTGCCTTTCGTACATACTTAATTGCATAGCGTTTCTTTCTTCCATTTTACCTTAACGGCTTACACGATGGGTATATATTATAGCCTATAACATAGTGGAATTAATAAAGGTATGCTTGTAACCTCTTAGGGCGTACGGAGTGAGTATCCAAACTCCATCCAAGTTCAAACAACCATCTTGTTATCAGGAAGAGTCAGGAGGGTGTAAACACTCGTCAATATCGGTGTTTACAGATGTGATATGTGCTGTGACGAAGAACTTCACAAGAGGAAAGATAAATAAAACTTTTAATAAATATAGTTTTGATTCATGACTCTGAGGATGGAAAGATATTATTATTATTATTATTCATAGGTGTCCTTTGTCACGACAGTTCCATTCCTTTTTTCAGTGAACTTATACCGCCAATGCGCCTTGTCCTCTGCCTCCTCCTTCAGTTCTCAGAATTTTCTTCTTTCCTTCATGTTATCTAATATTTGAATCCTCCTTCTTCCTAAGCTCCTCTTTCCCTCAACTTTTCCTTCCATGACGTCGTGCAAAAGACAGGTCCTTCCTAAGGATGTGTCAGATCCAGTCTGCTTTGCAGCGAAGAATCACATCCAAAATGGTTCGCTTCTCATCCAATCTTCTTAGTACTTCTTCACTTGTCACCCTGTCTGTCCACCTGATCTTCTAAAATCTTCTCCACCTCCACATCTCAAAGCTCTCCAAGTATTTCTTTCCATCTTCCTAAGAATCCAAGTTTCTGCTTCATACAGTGTGATGAATCAATTTAAGTGCCCAAAAATAAAGTGAGGCTTTTGATGGTTTAACGAACATTAGTGATCGCCGATATTCTACGAAGATTTATACATGTGTAAATTTATCTTAAAAATTAAGAAATGAAGCTGTAAACTAGAGCTGTCAAACTTGATTCCTCGATACCCTCGATTTTTAGTGCTATCGAAAGAACCGAGAATCGATCTTAATACAACGATTTTCGCTACTTTGATTCTTAGCTCTCAATAAAACTGGCAACTAAACAAAATGGCAACATGCAGAATAGATAATAATCGATTATATCTCATATTAATTTAATTGCTGTTTCACTTAAATGCCGGCAAATTGTAAATATATCATACTAGCCCGAATATTGTACGACCCTAACATTTTGAGGTGTTTTACATGGAAAATAAATGGTCTAGAATATAATACGACCTGACATTATGACAGTAACAAGAGGTAAAAACTTAACAAGTCTGACACAATTTAAAAAAAGTAAAATTAAAGTGAGACAGTCAGAATACATGAATCGATTCTAAACAAACAATCGATATACAAAACGTAAACTAGGGATGGCAATTTTCCATAATATATCGATATATATCTATCATTAAATTGATATATCACAACGTGTATATCGAAAGCTATGGTATTTCGATCAAGTTAAGATGGCCGCTCTCTTGTAATTATGTTATTTTCCCATTTTCAATGTTTTATTTAGCTCTTTGAATAAGACAAGTTTAATAAAAATAGAACAAAAATCTGCGTAGTTAATAAAAATAGAGCAAAATAGTTAGATTTATTTTAATTCAATAGAGAGCGTAGTCCAATATATTAAATATTGTCAAAACTTCATCACTAATTTCTGACGAGCTGACGTGCGTAAGATCAGTTATGGCCGACGACTTAAAACATTTTTAATGGGTGAAATGTGTTCTTCTTTCCGTTATAGAATCCGCATTTGATTAATTTCGAGTTTATTTGAATTTTTTGTTTTTTATTTTCTACTTTGAAGACTTTTAGTATGTTTAGTCAATATCTATAAGGTTGTATGATTAAAGTTTCAAACGACCATGCGTTGTTATGGTCGAATCCAAGTTTTGCATTGAGGGGGGAGTAGGGTATCGGGCATGTTAGATTTTCTATACAATATTTTTTTAAATTAAATATCTAAAAAAAACACTGTTTTTGACTGTTTTTACAAAGCTAATCTCTTTTATTTAATAAATAATAGTAAGAGAAAATGTTTTTATTTTCAAGTAGGCCTACTTAATTATTTTAAGTTGCTACCAGTACAGTACCTACTTAAGTTTTCTTTCTATTGTCATTAATTCAAAACAGTGCACATTCATTTAACGATCCTATTTGGTAGATTGAATAGACTTGTGTTCTCAACAACTTTTTATTATACCTTTTTTATTGATTTTTTATTTACAAATGTCAATGATGCTTTATTTAAAGCTAATAATACATGTTTACTATGATATAATTCCTAATTATATTATTATTTTGATTATATGATTTAATACTTGGTAATATTGATATTTTTCTTTGTTAAAAATCTTAACTTTTTTATTACTATGGACCTTTTTTATTATGCTATGAAGTTGAATGCCTATATTTTTTTATGCGAGGTTGGATGCCTGTTAAATAATGAAATGTTAAAGAATCGGAATCGAGAAACGAAAAATAGAGGTTGAACTTAAGAATCGGAATCGAGAAAAACAGGTATCGAGACATCAATACTATAAACCTATAATCGGTTTCTTAAGCACTTTAAAGTAATTATTAAAATGATCCATCATTCGTCACCCAGATAATAGTTGGAGCTAAGGATTTTGCTCATTTTAATCCACAACAATGGAAATAGCGGGTGATTTAATAAATTATAAACGAACAACCAAGAATAATAACGGCCTACATCTTTCACAATGGAGAAATACAGGCAGAATAAAAATGCACATAACAAGATATTATCACATCGTCTCTTACAATAATATACAGCCTTTGTGAATATATTGGTAAATGTTTATTCATCTTAATTTTGGATATCCGACTTAGACAAACTAAGCTAACTACTTGCGGAGAACCACCATCATGTTTAAGTTCCACAAGCACCACAGACGTCGCTGATGAGGGCTCGTCTGACTCGGGGAATTATTCATTGTTTGTTTTATCTTTTGAAATAATTTGGTTTGATTCTTCCTATGTGTTTATTATAAAAATAAATTGTTTTGTATTAAAATATGTGAAGGGGATATTTAAAAAATAAATGGTACGGAGCACCGCACAGACTTTCTCTCTCTTTCTATAAACTCGTAAGATTTCTGAACGGAATAATGTACATTGTATCATCACCACTCCACATAAGAACACGCATAAAATAATATACAATGATATAGAATCAATGAGAAAAGAGGCGCATCTTTGTCCACCTAAGAGCATTTCAAACAGTTTAATGTCTTCCACAAGGGTCAACACTTCGTATTAAAATTTCGATTTCTGGTTAAAATTTTAACATTTTATAAGGTGTTGCAGATCTTCAAGTCATCGCATTGATATTTAATTATTCATTTATACATTTTGACCAATAAAAAATGTAAATATTGACTATTGAGTCTAAAATGGAGATAGATCATTGCTATGCAAACATTTCTCCTAAGAGCTTTAAGGAAAAATAACATACTTTTTTAGATACTTATATTTAATTACTCTATGGCATTGGAGAATTATTGCGTTAAGACTTAAGTAGTATATGTTTACAACTAAAGCTCACAAAATTGTATTAATATATTTGCAAATATCTCAGAAACTGTTGCTTTTATAAAAATATATGTCAAATAAAAGTTTTTTATTTCTAATAGTCCTACAATTTTGCAATGATAAGTTGTTTAGTTTCTCAAATAGTTGTGGAGATACGGAAATTAACGCTTCTGTAAAGTACCCTAAAAATCATTTTCATAGGAAAATGAAAATAGCCAGTTTATTTATAATCTTAATCAACGCCTAGATACGAATTTTAATCAAAATCGTTTGAGCAGATTTTGAGAAAACCAAATTTTTCTCTTTTCGCCCTTCAGTAAACTACCCTTAATTTTAAGTTTTTATAGACACACAGACAGACGGCATTGCAAAGACTATTTTTTAGGGTTCGGGGGGTCATGAGACGTCGACATCCATCAACATTTCAGGTTAGTTTTTTTTACGGTCGCAATACTTAAACTTTAATGTCCAAAAAGTTAAAAAAATTATATAATTGCGTATAGATTGAAAGTTATTGATTTTATAAAAATATGATTCGGATAAAATATCTGTATTATAAATATATATACATATTTGTAATGCTAAGTAATTTCATATCTCAAATAGTTTCGGAGCTATTATAAAAAATGTTAATTTACGCATCAGACCGGAGCCCTTAAAGCCATTTTGCCGAAATATTGAGAGTAGCCATTTTGTTTGGAATATTTATTAATGTTCATAAATGAAATTTAATCAAAATCGTTAGAGCCGATTTTGAGAAAATCGACTTTTTCTCTTTTTTCCCTTCAGTAAACTACCCTTAATTTTAGGGGTAGATATCCAATTCCAAAAACCCCTCGGGGCAACCCTATGAAAACCCTAGATATCAAGTTTCAGCTCAATCGGTAAAATAGTTTAGGCTCTAGTTGGAGGTACAGACAGACAGACAGACAGACAGGCGGAAATTCAAAAACAACTTTTTCGGATTCAGGAAGTCATGAAACGTCAAAATTCATCAAAATCTCGAGTTCGATTTTTTTGACGATCACCATACTTTCTCTACCTGTAAGATAGAGGGAAAGTAAAAATACTCAGGGTTTAGGTGTTTTGTGTTTAGATGTTTAATAATAGTAATAACTTAAATATTCAACTATCTGGAACGACCGTAGGTTCGGGAAGTCTCGTGTACTATCGGAATGACATTCGTTTCGATGCTCAACTGTCAGCAATGCGGAGAGCAGTGACATTTGTGAATGATGCCTTGTACAGTATTATGAGTTATGACTTATATATCAGGCCTGTTTTGTTGACATTGAATGTTTGTTTATTGACGATATCTCTAGTTCTTAACGAATGAATACTTTTTATGTATTTTAATTTGTTATTTTAAGATTATTTAAAGAAACTCTCAGAATATATGAATCTATATTAATAGTTTTGTTTTAATTAAAGGAATATATATTACAATTTTATTATTGACATACATTTGGGGTAAATAATCTCATAATTAATTTCGGTAATTCTCCGTGTAAAAGCGCATAGTGTGGTGTGTTTGAGTCTATGGTGTACAGTACTTCATATTGTTTAACACCATTCCTTAAATATATCTCGCGAAGGTATATTGTTTCAACATTTTATATTAC
The DNA here is from genome assembly GCA_902155825.1 of Timema genevievae. Classification (NCBI taxonomy): domain Eukaryota; kingdom Metazoa; phylum Arthropoda; class Insecta; order Phasmatodea; family Timematidae; genus Timema; species Timema genevievae. The sequence continues at coordinate 296,498 of CABFWO010000161.1, read as the reverse complement.
TTTAACATTTATCGAATATCTCGTTAATCTACATTGCCACTAATACTTTAATTAACATACATAATTAAAGACAGATTTCTAAATTATCATTATGTTGATGTTAGCTACTTACATGGTAGCCATGGTAGCAAGGCGTTACAAGGAGGCAGCAAGTTTTTATTTAGCTTACTATAGGTCTGGTAAAATACTAGTGTAAAGGTCATATGTATGTATGTATGTATGTATGTATGTATGTATGTATGTATGTATGTATGTATGTATGTATGTGTGTTAATGTTTGTGTGTATATTTGTGTGTGTGTGTGTATGGGTGTGCGTATATTTACTACCTTTTAATTTTAAAAATAATGGATCACCATTCCTTATTTTAATCCTTTTGAAAACATGAGTGCTAGGTTAAATGTGCCATTTTCTTGACTAAACTATAGATAAATTCTATCTTCTTTTCGGAAGAAAACAAAGGAATGAACAAATGTAATATTTAGGTTATAGCCCATTACATATTATTAAGACTAGCATGGGTGATCACATGGTCTTAGAAGTTAACCTCGTCTCGCATGGCTTACATGAAACGAGTAGGTTGGGACTTAGTTCTCAACCAGCTGTAGAGTATTAGGTCAAAAGAAAATATCTTGTTCAAATCACGCTCTGCACGTGGCAGATATTCAAAAACTGTTGAGATTAATATATGTATGGAATTAAGATAAATGTGTCTATACTTTAAATTGAAAAATGACACCTGGACACGGGAATCAAACCCGGGACCTTTTGCTCAGTACGCCAATGCTCTAAACACAGAGCTATCCAGGAATCATCCCGTAGCCAGGGAGGTTATAACTGTAACTAACAAATATAATAACTTAGCTATTTAATCCATCATAAATGTATCTACTCGAGCAACATTTTATCTATTCAATCAAAAAAGCTTTTCACTATAAAAACTGCAAAATATGGAGTTTAGCTTGCGTTCACCTCCTCCCTTCCGCAAATAATTAAACACCAATTAAACCACCACGTAGGAAAATGAATCCAGACTCAGAGGAGCGTGTGTACAAACTACATCTAAGCTTATAGTTTTCAATTTTCTAGCGTGTGAGCGGCTGGCATCTCCCTCCATCTTTCATATCCAACGTCGATACAAGCCTATATTGTTTTCTCTTTGTATTCATGTAGATTCTCTCCTTGTCTTGTTCCGATGTTTTTCTTAAAGGAATACAAGAGGATGCAAGTGTAAGACAGGCAGGGCCGGATATGTTCGGTACCGCAGGGTTGAGCCCCCTGGAGGAGATGGAGGGGGAGGGGCGAGAGGAGGGGTTAGCTTTTCCTTGCCTCGTCTCCAGAGTTCTAAAGTGTAAGCTTTAGAGCCCCCCCTGCGCCTTAGAGTAGGCCAGCCCGCTAGGCACACAGATAAATCAGTGGATCCGCCGGGGAAGATGTAAGCCATATACAGTCTCGAGTTCGCCTACACTCTCCGGCACATTGGTACAGTCGCCGACACTATTCACGAACCCAAACAATTCATTATGGACATAAACAGATTTAGGATAATGCAATAAATACAAGTAGAGCAGCCATCATTGACAGTGGTCACTTTATTTATCTTACTGCAGTCAAAAATTACACAATTTTTAAAAGCGACTGATTTATATCACATAGTTTGACTTATGAATACATGAAAATATATTTAGAAACATTTCTTGAATTTTTTTAAATTATTGATTAGTTTATAGGTATTTAAAAAATAATCATTTTTAGATTATCAAAATCCGGGATCTGGATTTATTAATGTTGATGTATCTATTCCTAGGGCTGCTTATACAATAGTTTGTATTTTTAACATGGAAGTGGATATTAAGAATCTTTTATTTGTTCAATACCCACTTCGGTAGCCACATGGTCTAAGGCGCTACTCTCCCAATAGACTAGATTGTTGATGACGAGGAGATTGTGGTTTGATCCTGGTCGGGTGTATTGAGGGTAGTTTTTACTAAAGGTTTTTCCAATCTCTCTCCACCTAAATGCGTGTACAGTTATTCTAACCTTATTCATCCCTTAGCCACAAGCGTAACTAGTACATAAGCATACATCCCGAATGGGTAGTAAGAAGCAGTTTATAAAAAACATTTCAACAGTGTCAAGCATTTGAGCGCATGGACCAGTGTGTGTTGAATAGCTAGTCTTTTCTTTTTAATGTTTTTATTTAATTGGGACTTTTTGTTAGGTTAAGTTAGGGTCTAGGTCAGGTTAAATCAGGTCAGGTTAGGTAAGGTTCGCTACAAGCCAAGGCGGGGAAAGCCACATTCCTATATTCTATTATTCGTTTCCCAGTCCATGCGCTCAAATGATACGACTTTTGGATTGCACTCATATTCTACTACCATTCGCTCAAATTCTACTACTTTTGGCTTGCGCTCAAGTTCTACTACCAAGTGCTAAATGTTACTATCATGCGTTCAAGTGCTAATACCATGCGTTCAAGTGCCACTACTTTTGGCTTGCGCTCAAGTGCTACTACCATGCACTCGGCTGCTACAGATTCGGAAAATTTATCATATCTCATGTGCGATCTGATACTTGTCATATTCGAGGCCTAGTTCCAGACACCAAGCTTATGATACATCTATTATTAATGTGCTGTCCAGGTTAAGTTAATTTGTAAGTCACACGAACACATGTTTAAAAAGAGTAGCGTGAAAACCCAGGACATTGAATAAAAGTATTACGAAATTAAAAACTTGGGTATTACTTTATTCTATTTCTGAAAGTGAACATTTTAATCTGAGTTATCTAATTAGTAGGTTTTTCCTTGCAAGTTAACAAACACACTTTCTACTTTTTTTATTGTTTGGAGAGACTTTGTGCTGTGTGATTCAGAATGTTTTCCTCCCAGTCTAGCCCCTTCCCCCCTTCCCCCCCTCTCCCAACCCTTTCTTTCTATACCTTTAAAGTTGGCTGTAGCCCTGGGAACCACTCAAAGTGTCAAGGATGAAGAGTAAACCTCAGAGTCCTGAAGTTGGTCACAATAATAGTAGTTTGAATTCAAACTTGATAAGGATGTATCATTAAATGTGTATTTATTACTGTAGGCTCTAGAAGATTCAATAAAGTACCATTAAATATAATGTGACTTGTCAGATATTTATTTTATTATTACTTAGCACCGTGTCTTACTAGGCTAACATTTAGGGTTACACGAATACTAGGTATACTAATTATGCTAATGTGCTAGGGATAAAAAAGGTTGAATTAAAAGTAAATGTAAAATCGCTTAGGGATGGACACCATTACACCCAAATGGGCTTCAAACCACGATCTCCCCATCATCGGCAGTACCATCTAGTGTGAGAGTGACCTCTAAGACTATACAACCACCGAAGTTGGTCTAACCTGGTATAATTGAATGTCCATAATCGTATGAGTCTATTGAAAAAAACCACCTAAAATATGCATTACAATTATTGATATTAAAACGTTATTTTCTAAATATATATTATGGTTATCTTGTATTTGCATTGCCTTCTAAACATAACGTAATATAACTTAATTATAAAAGGATAAGCTATCCGTTGATTTGGTTACATTTAGATATGTCAAGAAAGGTTAAACTACCGTGAATGGAATACTCCAAACAGGTAATTAGTTGTATAGTTGGCTATCGGTAATTTTGGATTCTTCTGACCCTTGCAAAGTTACTAAAATACGAGTAGTTATCTATTCATCCATCTCGCCAAAATGTTCTGTCATTTTGTCAAAAGTCCATTTAGATTATTTGATAAAGTGACAACATATATTTTCAAAGGGAGTTAGTATATACATGTTTTTACGTATATTTTCAACTGTCACGTCAAAGTCTCGGAGGTACCTCTCGTTTACTCTGGAAGGGGGCGAACTTACCTTGCATTTATCCACTATGGCATTGGTTATATGATATACCTTAGCCATAGTGTACTCCATAAAGGTTAGAATGCATTTTTACAGGGTATACGGAGTGCATACACTTTATTAGAACGATTGTAAAAGAGTATTTAAACTTTCTAGAGCGGAGCGCTTGCTGTAAGCTACAAATGATACATTTAATTCACACAACTTATGAGCCTATTTTCTTGATCATGTAACTTTATGGGCCACTGGTACGCCTTACATTTGAGGAAACGGCTTGAGTTCCTGACACATGGGATTCAAGAGATTTAAAAGGCTTCATAAACAAACTCAAGGGGGCTCAGATGGGTGGATGTATTTATAGTAAAATTTATCGGCAGTAAATTAGGATACAATCAAAATAAAATATCCATACAGATTAAAGATGGTCTTTACGCGGCTATAATTTTGTTTTGTGTATATTTTATTCACTTCACGAGTATATTTAAAAATCTAATTAAAAAAATACTTTTCATTCCCTAGTTTAAAAAAAAGTTTGCAAAACTATATTATGGTCTGTAAGGATAACTCCATATTATACACAGCACAAATACTTAGATAATTATTCCATTAACTAGATCAGTACGTGGCGATTTCTAGATAGATCAGGGGTTAGAGGATTGGCGTAACCAGCCAAAGGTCCCGATCTCAATTCCAGTATCCAGGTGTCATTTTTCAATCTAAAGAATAATTTGTAGGAAATTTACATACATTTGCATTTATTAAAACATATCGTCAGTCCCCCCGGCCTGGACTCGATCTCCGACCTCCTAGTCACCAGTAAAGAAGGTTAACATACAGATGACTACCGTATCACAGCTACAGGCCAATTTAATAGAAAACGCCTTTTATAAAATGCAAACAGATTTTTATGCGGTAAGTATTGGTCTTATTTTATACGTATTGATAACATATGTTACATTTGTCTATCACGTGACTTGACGTATGAATATGTGAAAGTGGATTATATAATTTTTCTATGTGTCAGATAATGAATGCCCTTGCAATGACAAATTGTTTGTATCATGTGGCCGATATGGAACGGACACAACACTGCCATATGAAACTCAATCTTTAGTTCACGTGTGCGAGTAAGTGATATATATATATGTATGTGTAGCACTGATGGTTATACGTATTACTTTGTAAGTTTTGTGGTGATATAATGTGTGGACATAGATGGTTCTAATACAGTATAGAAATGTATGCGTTTAGGGAGGGAGAGAGGGTTGTTTTTTCGACTTCCGGTTAAATTAGTTGCAGTTTTAAGAGCGGCCGCACCTCTTCAGCTCAACACATTTCTATTTAAATCTTCATTTGTCAATTATTTAGGCCCATAAAAAGGTAGATATTGGTTCTGACAAGAATTACATTCCTTCGTATTAAAGAGCGTGATCATCATTACAAATCTTTAACTTTATATTTTAGGAGCGATTGAAGTAGACCTGTAAAAAGACTTCCAAACGGGTATTGAGCCTGGATATAAACTGTGGCCAGTCGGAACGAACCGAGTAAGAAAAACAAACATGTATGAATTCGGCCGATGTAGCTGGTTTTACCATTAAAAAATAATAATTTTGAGGTCTGATTGGTCTATCGGATCGGGTCGGCTCAGGCGAAAGTCGAGTCCAGTGTGGGTGAAGTCCAAGACTTTAAATATGTCAAAATGCGATCAATTTCTTAGAATCTTAGATTAACATCACTTGATTTTAGCTAATTATTTTGAGATGCCGCCATATTGAAACAGATACAACCAGATTGAAAAACCATGTACACTCAGTCTACCCTTAAAGGTAGCGGTCAGATCTTGATAGATTACATTAGGACTCGATCTTATAAGCTATACTACTGTGTAGTTGAATAATGCAAGGTAAGCGTGCTACCTTACAGGGTATCTAAGGGTTTATTCATTGTTTGGCCTAGGCTCAAAGAATGTCGCTGCCAAATTTCGTTAAAATTAAACAGCGCAATTGGCATTTATCACGGAACAAATATTTGGACCGATATATAGAGTAAATGCCAAATGATAAAGTTAAAATAGGACCCCACAACGCTAGGAAGATAAAAAATAATTTAAAAAATGTATTATACTTTTTTATTTATTTCGTAGCTAACTTTATGTTACATGTTTCAAAGTTGGCATTGTAAAAAAAAAATGTTCTTATTGAAATCATTGTCCGAGATGCTAGGTAGGGTTAATTTATTAGTGTATTTTAAAAAAACCAGGTTTCCCTTACGATCCATTAAAATTTATGTAAATTTATTTAGAAATGTTTACGTACAGCCAGAGGTAGGCCTAAACTCGTTTTATTATAAGAGACTTATTTACAAAATAATCAACATCACAAGGAAAATTATTATTTTTATTATACATATTATTAGTATTACTCGACGCCTTAGGTCAGTCGGTAGCGTGTCTGTCTACTGAGCTAAGGGTCCCTGGTTCTATTCCCGGCATGGCCGAAAAGTTTATAATTGGTAAAAGGTGGGTTTACCCTTTCACAGTGATGAATTAATGGCTGGGTACTGGATGTTGTGCCCGTCCTAGTCTCAAGTTATATTATAAGCAAATGAAGCTACGACAGCTCTAGCAAGCCGGTAGTGGAAAATATATGGCTTGAATAAAAAAAAACTGACCCAGTTCAAAGAGTGGAAAGAGTAATGGATATAAAAATAATAATAATTTTTTTGTAGTTATAGACAGATTGTAATCCTTGTAAATATACAATTTTATGCAGCCATCCCCTGGGGGTCTTATATGTGTACACCTTGATATATATAGTAAAAGTCACAAATAATATTTACATAAATGCAATTTAAATTCTATTCTTTTTTTTCAGTAACCTATCTGTAATAGTCTAAATTGTATGCCACTTGCAGTGCCTTGTAATTAGTCAAGTTGTAAACAGTAATTTAGTGTTATTTAATTTAATGTGATATGATTATGGAACACGTGCTTTTGAGTAGCATCATTATATCTACATAATTATTAGGTGGGAGAGAACAATATTTGCAGCCGAACGAATCATTAATATCTATTATTTAAAAAAAATTGGTTTAAAAAGAACACGCGTAAACCATATTACTGACATTATGAATTGCACGTAAATAATTCATCGGATTTACAGTACAATTTTCATAAGAAGGTTTTTTTTAGAGTTTAAAATTAAAAAAAAAGTAAACATCGATAACATTTTGTTTGATTAATATTGTTATTTTATAGCTACAGTAAATAATGATAGTCTATAATTCAAAGTATAGGAGGATAGCTTATAATAAAGTGCACCCACATTAGAATGAAGAAGGGATGGGAAAGTAATCTTCAGTGCACTCGGAAAAGATGCGGAATGCACTCTCTCCATCATCGGAAGTATAATTCTTTGCGAGCCTGATACCTATTACCGCATGCCCACCAGTATAGATATTGTTTACATAATATTTTCTTAGTGATTTGTTTGGACATGGAACTAAAACGAGACTTATTAAATGGTATTTATGCCTTTCGTGCCTCATTTACAACTTGAGGGAACCCAGTTCGAACCCTGTAAGATCATCGACTATCTGAGCATTGCTCTTTGCATGTGTATATTTATTCACGAGTTAATTATTGACTTCATTTATTGAATATTTAGGTTAAGTGCTGTGTAATAGATTATTAGATTTTCTTTGATGTTATGAAATAAAACACCTGAATTGGTGGCCACGTGGACTAAACGTCCGTCTCGTCTAGTCTGGATACCCATTAAAAGAGAGGCTGGGTCTTGAATCTTATCCGAGTGTCACGATGGTGTTTTTTAAAAATTGTTTACTACTCTACATCTTCAATAATGTTGGTTTATTTCCGCTAGATAATACCTTCCTTATATTCATCCCATTAGTATAATTAAAATGCGGTAGCCAATTAATGTAATAAACCGTGACGAGAAAAAAACAGAAAAAAACAAACTATGTTAAAAAATGCAACCCCTCTATAGATCAATAGATGCCCTAAGTATGGATATATTCAACTTGCAATGAGTAAACGTTTTTATAAGAGGTATAAATAAACGCTCGATAGATGGGTGTAGTAATAATATTTGAAAATATTCGGTGGAGATAGGATAGAAGATACAGAAATGAATGTTTTTGTGTACAAAATCACTATTTTGCAGAGCAGTGCTGGTTTTAAGTCGGTGGCTTTCAACATTTGCAGGGTTTTACTCCAAATTGTCAAATTGTTTGTCTTTGAGACCATCGCAACCCTTTGATTACCTACACACGTTCACATCCTAGTCTTTTTAAATTATTATTTTCACTGAATCTTACAACCCATATGTAATATTCACATTTTATTAAACTTGTGCGGTAGGTAGAACTTGAGGAAATGTACTTTTATTTGCATGGAGGGAGAGAGTGAGACTGTTTAGGAAGAATCATCCCCCCTCCCCCTTTAAGTACACCTGTTAGGAATTTGAATCCTGACTTTGTGATTGACAAATCAAACGAGAATGACCTTAAGCTGGCGTGCTACATTCACAGACTACCCCAGGCAGTTTTACAACACTGCACTTGTATTGTGTAGAAAGGTTATAGTCCCCGTATGAGAACGCGAGGCTCAGATAAACTACTCGTGGCTTTCTAAAATCTACATACAGAAAAACAAACTAATATTTTAATTTTAAATACTTCTTGAGTGTATTTTTTAATCTAGCTTAACATTATTTAATGTAATTTTAATTCACATACTATATTTAATAAAATTCTTTACTTTATAAATTCGGCTAGTAGCTTTACAGGCTACTACTCTTATTATTAAAGTTTTCACTGAAGATTTTTCATCACTTAAGTTCTGTTTCAAACGGAGAGTTGCCTTGTCTTCTATGAGTTGAAATCATCAATAAATAACTGAAAAGGCTGGATAGCAGCCTTAAATAAACCTTATAACTTATTTCCTTGTAGGTAATCTATAAGGGCTCTAGTTGATTTTTACATATATTTCTAAGATAATACCTAAAACATGTTATAACCTATAATATAACAGCCATTACTAATTAAACTTCTCTGTTTTAATTAATATTTGGAGTTTACAACATTTTGATTTAATCTTTGACTCACCAAACACAATTATTTAGAAGAAAACAATATCAGCATACTTAAGTGAACATAACATTTAAGCGTTTAATTTATTTATGGCTTATACACACAATAACGTAAACAAAAGAAGTATAATTATGCTAAGGTACCCTTCGTCCACCCTGTACAGTAGCAAACTCCTTGCATGATTACACTATGGTATAGCTTGTAGGAGGGTCAACCTAAGCTTACTATTCTTCAGGGTAGATGGAGTTGTTTCAAAAACTATATATCAATGGTTTATTGATGCCTCTTATTTATTTCATATCTTAGAAATGTATTTAACCCAAGTATAAATGTATCTATATGGAAACTGGCTGTATTCAGGTGTACCATAACATGGCTCTGAACTATTTAGAGAAGACTCGCGTTTCCCAGGTCGTACCTCTCTTGAACCACCTTGGTGGCGGCGCAGACGAAGGGTGGTTTGCGTGTAGCGTTGGGTGGCGTAGCACGGGGTTACACATTACTACACACACACCCCGCAGGAAGGAGACGACCACAAATCATATTTACTTTTCATTTTCCCGGGGTAAATAATTAACGCGGCGTAGTCAGGGATGTCAAAATTCTCACGAACCGTAATATTTTGCTAACCAAACAAGCTCTTGTTTCTCTACCATTCGTTCCTTACCAACCTACTAATTTAACTTATCTAAGTTGTTTGATTTAATTTGTTTCGAAAGTTTGTAAATTTACAGTGCCAACTTATTAATGCTTACTGATTTTTATGGTATGCTTTTACATCCTTGAGAAAAAAACATTAAATCGAATGAACTATTTTCATACTTTTTTTATTTAAAAACAATTTCAAGCCTTAGTCACACAGCATAAGATTTAAACATATTTTACATATTGACATAAATACATATTTGACATGTTTTTTAATTACATATGATTAATATTTATATATGTACATATTTAAAACATGGATCCAGCCTAAATGCACATTTAACATATTGATAATGATATATATATTTTAAATTATAATGCCAAAAATTATTTTAAATACTGATATCATTGGGCTATATGTAGGCCTACCTGCTTCGGTGGTCACATGGTCTAAGGCGTCACTCTTCTGTTAGACTAGAATGCTGGTCACAGAGAGATCGAGATTTGAATCCCGGTTGTGTGTAATGAGGGTTTATTTTCTAAAATGGTTTTAACTCTCCCTCCACACAAATGCGGGTGCATTCAATCTAAATTCAACCTTCCACCTCCACCTACCTAAATCACTAACGTAATTTGTACATATGCGTATAACCTGAACAGGTAGTAAGACACAATGCTAAAAAAATAGGCTATATGTTTTATATACTAATGTAATTAAACATTGCTTACAAGCTACATATTGATTTTGATAGATTTTTACATATATATGCATAATGTAAACATTTTACTTTATTTGTCTATATGCTAGATTTTTATATAAAGTAATGTATATATAAAATGGTGTGGATATAGACTCCACATATTGATGTTGGTGAATATTTTAAATAATAAATTCAATACTTGTTTAAATTATTACCATCAGTACTTATTATGCATATTGACTAAAACATTTAACCAAATTTTCTTATTGACGACAACAATGTCAAGAATCAGATGGTTGAATCAATTAAAAAGCAATATAGAAAAAACCCAACGTAGCTACGAATCTTCAAACACATTTACTCTTCAAAGTTTTGAGTACAATCTATAATCTAGAGCAGGCATGTCAAAATTGCAACCTGCGGGCTGCATTTGACCAGGTCTATGGTTCTGTGCGGCACTCGGACCTTTTGATGAACCAACATAAAATGCGGTCCAATTCATATTTTTACAAAATTTGTAGAAGCACACCATTTGAGATTATGATAAGTGGAAATTATTTGGGGAAATTTAGTTGACCCTGAGTGAGGTTGGTGTACTAGATTTTGAATCTTTATTCACCATAGTGCGATTCACCAAAATTATTTTCGCGCAGGTGACCTGGTGGTCTAGGGGTAAGGTGTAAGACTTCTGTGCTGGGGGTCCGGAGTTAAATACTCGGTTCTGGCACAAATTTATCCGATTGCCAAACCCTTCCTTCACCTCTTACAAGACGTGTATTAATCACAACTTGTGAATTTGTGGAATGCTAGGCCTTCACCGTGGTTCGGATTCCACGTTAAACTGTAGGTCCTCAATTTAATCTCACAATAACCCTACCATTAGCGTAAGTGCGTATAAACCGAACGGGTAGTAAGACAAGGGGCTAATAATAATAATAATAATAATAATAATAATAATAATAATAATAATAATAATTTCACGCACCAAATACGTGAAATGTTTGGCAGCATATAAGCGTATGAACAGATGTTCTCTCATGGAAATGAACAAAAACCGTAAATATCACGGCTTGAGGACACGTTATACACACTGTATAGAAATATGGCCTTTTGGAAAGGACCAATTCAATTATTAAAGTAACTTTAGCACAAGATTTAACACATGACACTCACAGCCTTGCTACAAATAAATAATAATAATATTTCATAAAAATATAGATTAAGTCATTAACATTTTATGTGGTATGAATTTTATTTTTGTTACATTAAGGACTGAGATTTTTTTACTTAAACAGGTCACAATATTTTTTTGAGATGCGGCCCACTCAGTATTTTCAATTTTCAAATGAATTTAACACGCCTAATCTTGAGAATGTTTAAAACGTGTGCTATATATTTATGTTGATATAAGGACAAATTGTGGCTCTTTAGATTCTTAAGAACATAACACGTTTGTGTTTTTCAAAATTAAGTAAAAACCGTTATAACTAAATCATGTCAAAGATTTAAAAGACATGTTGAAACAAAATAATAATTTTTTTCCTTAGTAAAAAAACAATGGGGTGCAATCTTTTTGTCAAATAGTTTCATTTATAACAAATAATGGAATAACACTTTAACAAATACTATCAAAATGTTACTGATACTTAATTGGACCATTTTAAGAAACCTACTTACCTAATTACTTACTTACTCCCTGGATGGCATTATGAAATTGAAAGTTCATTGCCGCACTTACAAAAATACTCCATCTATCCCCTTCTTGAGCTAGTTATATCCAGTCCACCTTATTACACCTTGTCCTGATCTTGAGCTAGTTATATTCAGTACACCTTATTACACCCTATCCCTATCTTAAGCTAGTTATATCCAATCCATCTAATTACACCCTATCCCTATCTTGAGCTAGTTATATCCAATCCACCTAATTACACCCTATCCCTATCTTGAGCTAGTTATATCCAATCCACCTCATTACACCCTATCCCTATATTTAGCTAGTTATATCCAGTCTACCTAATTACACCCTATCCCTATCTTGAGCTAGTTATATCCAGTCCACCTCATTATACCCTCTTTTAGGTCCATTCTAATACTATCCCAGCATCTGTATCTAGGTCTAACCCAATGTTATTTTACAATTCTCAGCTTATTTATGAATACCTAGTTTTAAAACTCAAATGGTTTGAATGATTTGTTTAATCTTATTCTCCATTCAATTTACATTAAAAAAACCATTAAACACTCAACAATAATTTATGATTGTAAAATTGTTTAGCCATTTCAAAAGTTGTAAATTTGTTTAAATATATAGTTATTAATTTTTACACAAATTTACAGAAAATATTCGTATATATAATAATTCAAAATAAATGGTACGGCGCACCGCACAGACTTTCTCTCTCTTTCTATAAACTCGTAAGATTTCTGAACGGAATAATGTACATTGTATCATCACCACTCCACATAAGAACACGCATAAAATAATATACAATGATATAGAATCAATGAGAAAAGAGGCGCATCTTTGTCCACCTAAGA
>CABFWO010000161.1:262145-281216 GCA_902155825.1 Timema genevievae | reverse complement strand
TACGCACTTACGCTAATGTGTAATGGTAGGGTGATTGTGAGATGAAATGGAGGACCTACAGTTTAACGTGGAATCCGAACCACGGTGGAGGCCTGGAATTCCTCACATTCACAAGTTGTGATTAATGCACATCTTGTCAGTGGTGAAGTAAGGGTTTTGCAATAAGATAAATCTGTGCTGGGACCGAGGATTGAACCCCGGACCCTCAGCACAGAAGTCTGACACCTTACCCCTAGACCACCAGGTCACCGGTTCCTTCAGTAAATCCAGCTGGTATTCGAACCTTGATCTCCCTGATCTCCCCATAATTGACAGGCCAATACTCTTTTATATACATCTAAATAAATAGAAAGGTTTAGAGAAAAAAACAAAACCTAAAATATTATTTTTATGGTGAGATATCCAAATTGATCAATTCCTAAGACAGGGTGGGGTTGAAACAGTTATACGATTATTAACTAGAAAACTAACACTTTAGTTGAAAGGTAAATATTCGCTAGCTAAATAATATCAAACTATATACTACACCTTTTCTCTTTTTGAAGATAATATCACTCAGATGAGCTCCACCGGACGTCAGACAAACCTCAGCACGCTGTACGTCACTTTACTCAGCATACATTGTCTAAATGTTTCCGCCCCATCCTATATATGTTATTTAATCACCAGCCAGTATTAACACATTGTTCAGTAATTAAATGTTCTATTAAATGTTAAAGTGCGATATTTAAAATCGGTTCGTAAGATACCGTTTCCAGGTTTTTGTCTTCTTTCGGAATGTTCCGTAAATTCGAGAGTTTTATGTGTCGAAGTCGAAGCGAAGGTTATTTGACCTCCAACTTCGACATTTCGAAGCTTCACACAGGCCTAAAATTCACCCCACCTCATCATTTTCTATAAATATTAGATGTTTTAAATCTAATTCATCCATCATTCTGACACTAAAGCTAAGAGCACATCTGGACTTAATCCAACAAACAGTTTTCAAACGTTATTAGACACTAATGGTCTATTTTCGAGCTAGGTAAGTGGAGAGATAAGTGTAATATTCTGGTTTCCTTCTCTACCTTGGGTTCCCAGTTCTATATTGTTATATTCTTCGTAAAGTGCATCGTGCTCTTTGACAGCTGTGTGATGAATTACCTTTCCGGTCAGTGGGCGGCGCTACATTCTGTGTGTCTTCTGCTCATATCTACAACTTGTCTAGGCTAGAGCTAGTTACTGGGTACTCAGGCAACACCTTATTCTATGCTCCAATTCGTCTATCATTAGTTATCTTATGATTGGTACAGGGGGAAAAGTGGCAAAGTCCAGTTTTAACTCAAATTGATCTAGTGCTGCCATCTGTTAGATAATCTTGAGACCTTTCTAATACACTTTAGATTATGGTTAAAAGAGGTCTCTGTCATATTTAAGTTAATTGAAAAAAAGTATTTGCTGGGTTACTTGTGGGTTTTAAAATATAAAAGTTATCCTGGAAAATGTTTGTAGTGTGACTTTAAACTTTTTACCCCTGAACCCTTAATATATTATCATAAATAAATAAATAAATAAATAAATAAATAGAAACATTGAACACTAAATGTATACATTATTTCAAGAATATATATACTGATATTACAGTAACATTTTATAGTCCGGACTAAATGGGAGAAGAGATAGCCCGGAATATATGGAAATGAGATAACCTAGACTAAATGGGGAAGAGATAGGGTGAACTAAATCGAAAGGAAATAGTCTGAACTAAATGAGGGAGGAGATAGTCTAGACTAACTGTGGAAAGAGATAGTCGAAACAAAGTGGTGTAGGAGATAGTCTGGACTAAATGGGGAGGAGATAATCCAGGCTAAACGGGGTAGGAGATAATCTGGACTAAATGGGGAGGAGATAATCCAGGCTAAACGGGGTAGGAGATAGTCTGGACTAAATGGGGAGGAGATAATCCAGGCTAAACGGGGTAGGAGATAATACGAGCTAAATTTGGAAGGAGATAATTAAGACCGAATGGTGAAGAAGATAATCCGGACTAAATGGAGGATGACATAATCTGGGCTAAATGAGGGAGGAGAAAATCCGGAATAAATGGGGAATGATTTAAAGAATGTTTGGATTAATAAAAGTAACAAATAAACTAAGAGCACATATTACAAAATAATTTCACAATGCACCACACAACCTTTCTCCATATTTTATCTTAAAATATACATTTATTAAAAAAAACTAGAAGGATATGTGAAACGAGATAATATACATTGTTTCAGATATACCACACAAAAAAGTATAGTTGAAATAATATGTATTTTTATAGAAACATTGAGAAAAAAGGAAAACTTAAGAGCATAACCCTCATTTTTATATTTCAAAGTGCTTTATAAAATAAATGTTTGGCTTACGGTGCACCGCACAGATTTTCTCTCTTTTATCATAAAATATAAACATTTATCAAAAACTCGTAAGATTTGTGAAAAAAAAAATGTTCTGGAAGTACTCTACCAATTGTCATAAATAAATAATATACACCATTACAGAAACATTGAGAAAAGAAGAACACATCTGTCCTTCAAAGAGAATAACACAAATATTTGCGGGTATATGATCAAAATTGGAAGTTTCCACTTTTATAAGGTACCCTTAAAAGTATTTTATATGGGAAAACGAGAATTGCCATTTTGCTTGTAGTGTTAAACAAAGCCTAGTTATTAAATTTAATCACAATCGTTATAATGGATTTCGAGAAAATCGATTTTATCTCTTTTTACGCTTCATTAAATTACCCTTAATTTTAAGATTATATACATCTAATTCAAAAAATACCTCGGGGGAATATGGCGAAAGCCCTAAATACAAAGTTTTTTGCCTGGTCGTTGAAATGGGTACGAATCTAGGCCGGGATACAAACAGGCTGCATCGCGAGAACAACGTTTTTGGTCTCAGGGCATTATGGGACGTCGACACTTATCAAAATTGAAATCGGAGTTAATTTTTTTTTTCGATCACAATACTTCTCTGTTCGAGAGGTTGAGAGAAAATAATAAAATAAACATTGTATTGGCAACCTAGAAGTTAGTATTTTGATGGTTTATAAATAATGTTACTGAAAAAAATTGTGATTCCATATAAAAAGTAAATTAAACTATTGGTGAACAGGATGGTTCAAGATCTGCTGAACGATTATCACTTGAATTTGGAAGGGATCTGAAGAAGCTCTGTTACCTATAGTAAGATTGTAAGTAAACAACAACAAAACGTAGGTGACCTGGTGGTCTAGGTGTAAGGTGTCGGACTTATGTACTGGGGGCCCGGGGTTCAATCCTCGGTCCCGACAAGGATTTATCTGATTACCAAACCCTTCCTTAACTTCTGATAAGACGTGTATTAATCACAACTTGTGAATGTGAGGAATGCCAGGCCTCCAACGTGGTTCGGATCCCACGTTAAACTTTAGGTCCTCCATTTCATCTCACAATCACCCTACCGTTACACATTGACATAAGTGCGTATAACCCGAACGTAGTGCGAATAATAATAATAATGATGATAATAATAATAATAATAATAATAATGATGATAATAATAATAATAATAATGATGATGATGATAATAATAATAAAACGCAATGAAATACATATTATCAAGCTTTGACTATCTTTACGAAAACCTCCAACACCCAATGGGCTCTCATATATTTGAAATATAGCCGTGGCTATATAATTGTAAGCTTGGTTGTTTTATTCAATAGTTCCACACGGCAATAAAGTTCTTATTCAGATTACCAACTTACGCCCTTCTCTATTCTTCCTCTCTTGTGCACGATAATGTGGATGCACTTACTTTAATTTTCCCTCCCAAACCTTACCCCCTAAATTAAGTCATTAGAAAACTTAATGATGAAATTTCAAATTATAAAAGTTTAGAAACACGTTTTACTACCGTTTCAAGCTACTCGCATCGGGAAGAACGATTAAGGTATAATTTAGAAAAAATGTACCTAAGTTAGCATGGAGGGAGAGTGGAAAACTCTTTAGGAAAAATTGATCTCCATACATCCAACTGGGAATCTATAACTCTTTTTCCCGTCACCAGAAAACCAGACAATTTTAGCTTGACGTATAATTTGCCTGCCTAACGGTGTGGGTTATTTATTTATGTGTTTATAGACACAGCCTATTTAACAAATAGTTATCGACACATTTACGAGTATGTTCAGTTATATATTCAATTAGATGATGTTACTACAAGAAATAATAATACGTAAAAAAACCTTTTACGAACATAGGTGTATCTGTGCTGTTCGCTTGGTTATTAAATTTTTCACTAAACTAATTAAAAAAAAGATATATTGAGAAATGTGCTTCATTTTAATAGGTTTTAAGATAAAACTTACAAAATAAACATATATCAATAAAAATTATGTATATTTTGATAAAAATAGAATGTCATGTTTATAAAACAAATAAAACAATAGTAATATATGACTCTAATAGAGGCAGGACAAACTTTGGTAGCTCAGTGGCAGCGCATCGGGGCACTAATAACAAAGTATCTGGGTTAGAGTCCTGTGTGTAGGTGTAATTTATAACTATACATCCAAACAATATTTGTGAAAGCCTCTAAACAAATATTAATTTATTTTAATAGGGTACACAGAATGTACGAGGATGTATATTAAATAGCTAAAAATGGTTTGGTCATGTCATGTTGTCTTGCTTAGAACGAGATAAATTAATGACACTGCAAATAGCTTTTTAAGTCAAACTATACAATTTTTTTTAACTACTGGGAATTTAATTAATGTCCTCTTGACTAGTTTCATATTTTATAAGGTACTAGCGGACCCGACAGACGTTGTCCTGCCCGAACGTTGGTTTTTCGTTTGGGTGGCATAATTGATTTCGATAATAAAACAAATACTATGTGATCATCACAATTACAAATTCACAATGAACTCCAATTAGTGAGTAACACAAATATTACAAATTCAGTGTTTGTCTTCAGAAGGTTTTAACGGTCAATTATTGATGAACTTATGAGTTTTTAACGGTCAATTATTAATATTATATTCATTATTACAAATATTGGGGGGTGGTGGTGGGGGGAGGGGGGGGAAATTTTGAGGTTACATGTTCTGATATGCAAAAAATAAAAAAATAAAAAATCCCCTCCTAAAAAATAAAAAAATTCCTAGAACCCGATTGCAGCGCCACCTACCGGGTCCAATTGTGAATCTAAACCATCCAAGGACCCACTCAAACACACTCAAAAAAATTCATCAAAATCGGTCCAGCCGTTTAGGAGGAGTTCAGTGACATACACACGTACAGAAGAATTATATATATAAAGAGAAGATAACACAACTTATCACGGTGATTTTTCCATACTTTCTCCACAATGAGATGATTACAGTTCCTCTAAAGCCTTCCTCAATCCTGCATCATATATTAAGCTGTTAGGCTGGGTGCACACTGCATCGAACATTAGGTGTTAACACACGATAGAACTAAAGTTGTGTGAAGGTAGCTATGCTCATGAAACATAATTGAACAATACACAATAAAACATTTTCTTCTCTCATAGTTTCTTTATTAGTCTTGCGCAAATACTCTAACATCCAACTCAGCAAAGGATAAGCCCACATCTTTACTCTTCCGCTTTTGTAATGACATAATGCTACTACTTAAAAAACACTATCACAACTAACTTCGACAGCCAATTAGCTTACTATTAAACCAACTCTCCAGCTTGACAGACTAGAAAACAAGATGGTGGTGCATACTTAATGCAAAATGTTCCATGCATTTTGTATCATGAAACATGGGAGTGGGGAAGATGGCTCATTTGTGAAAACGTATAACACGATGTGTTATCGTGTGTTATTGTTTTGTCCGATCTTGTTCCACGCACTCCATATGGAAACACGCAATCAAGAGATGATAACACAAAGATATGTCGTTCCATCGTGATGCTAGCACATAATGTTATGTGCAGTGTGTATCCAGCCTAAATAACACATGTATTGAACACAATACTTGGCATTATTCTTCCATTTTCATCTATTTAAGGAATTTAACTTGCACTTCTTGAACCAAATGATTATATCAGCACACGAATGATAAACTGAACTTAACACTAGAACAGACACAACATCCAGACCCCTGCTGTTAATTCATCCTTGTGAAAGGGGAAACCCACATTTCACCCATGATAAATATTCCGGCCATGCCAGGAATCGAACCCGGTACCCATAGCTCATTAGATAGACACACTACCGACTTCATTAGGGTCCTAACTTCTATTTAAAAAATTTATATAATGTTCTGGAGTCTTATTACTATACATGTTCTAGAAATAAGTGTATCCAATAGTGAATATCTCACTTGCAGTAAATCACAGAATAAATAAATTACTAAATAAAATATAAGATCCTCATCGTATAATTTTCATAATTTCTCACAGAGTGATTAATTAAACCCTTTATTGGTATAATTTAGATTTATTTTTAATTAATTTATTTATGAAAAAATAAATTTGCAAGAAGAATATTTATTCTAGGGTAGCTTGTACTGCTTCCTCTTTATTTAAAACATTCTTTCTATGTAACAACGTTGAATGATAAATCTGGTAAATAAGTATGCTTGACGTTGTAAATTGTGACAGTGAGTTATTGTCGTACCTTCCCACGATACGAGGGCTAGAGACCCCCCCTGATTTGTATGCTAGAACAAACTTCTGTTTCGTTATCATTTATTGTTTTGAAAAATGTTCGTTTTATTACAAGCTCCCTTCCTCCAAATTGGACGCGCACTTGAAACAAGGTGCGTTCCGTTCTGTTTTAACATGCGGCTCACGTACGGTGCGTGTTACTGGGGAACATAGGGGCGGAAGGGGAGGGGGGGGAACATACGTGGTCGCTCAATACTTACCCAAATTACATGCCAATCTTGTGACATACCGTGTACCCGACACAGACACAGCGACACGAAAATAAATGCCAACTTGGGTGCGCTGAATCAATACGTAATAATAGGGAGGGTATTTTATATGACCTAGCGGGTTTTACAAGAGCGGGAATAGAGATTACACTCGTGATATTTAGACAATCAAATTAATCACGTTAAGGGCGTTCAAGGGTTCACAGATGTCTTGTTCATTTTCAGACGTCAAAAAATATAATATATTGCTACTTATCCGGGTTATTCACTTATTTATACTAATGGGGTAGGAATAAGGAAGGTAGATTTTTAAAGTAAGTGCGCCCTCATTTGCGTGGAGGGAGAGTTGGAAACTATTTAGGGAAACCGCTTAGGAAGCGTGACCTTCTATCACAGATAAATCATAAAACACCAGACTAATGACTTGGTCCATGTAATCATTGGTGTATATTTTATTTAAATTAATTCATCTAAGATTTATTTACCTACTTCGGTGGCCGTGTGGTCTAAGAAGTAACTCTCGCAATAGACTAGACTGCGGATGACGGAGAGAACCGAGCTTGTATCTCGGTCGAGTGTTCTCAGGTATTTTTTCCCTAAATGGTTTCCCACTCTCTCTCTACTCATGTGTGGGCACACTTCCTCTAAAATAAACCTTCACCATCCCTAATACATTAACGTAATCAGTATATATACGTATAATACGCACGGGTAGTTAGATGTAGTGACAAAAACATAATTATTTAACCTACTAATAATAGCTTTAATTTCCTGTTAACGCTAAAAAAAATTATGTATCAGATTGAAGACATACAGTACTTTGTGTAGTGTTGAGAAAAAAATATCCGAGACATCAAAATAATAAAAAAAGATTAAAAAAAACCAACATAAACTCCCTTTGTCAACTCGCAGAACTGAGGTGATTATAATTTGTTCGTGGAAAGTGAATACGATAATCTGACAGCTTGCATTTTCTCAAGGATTAAATCATTATTGACAAATGTTTGGTTTTCCCATTATATGGTTTCCTATTCTCTCTCCAAACCATTGCTGGATATATGTCGTAATATTCACCCGCCTCATTGTATACCCTTTGATTAAAGATCACGTGAAATAGTGAACTATGTTGCAAACTCTCTCATGTTCCGAGTTTTTTGTTTGTTCCTTGATTAAAAAAAAGTATTCTTTAATATAAATGAGAACACATTTTTTTGATAAATGAATGGAAAAATATAAGATATTATGAACATTAGTCAACCCGTTTTTGAATAAGAGTAGTGAATTTTATATTTTATAAGTTAAAATCAATGTGTACCATTTTGTCATATTCTTTATACTATTGGCATGCGCTTTATTACTAAGTACCAACATATCTATAAAATAGGTAAAATTTAGTGAAATTATCAAAGTAATTTAAAATAAAAGATCGGCTTTGAATTCGTTGATTTAATTGGCAGCATAAAGCCATCCTGAGTCAAAGATGGCTGCATCATCGGATAGTTCGCGATCTTAATTGATCGCATATATGCAAGTGATGATTTCCGCACGTCCATCACAAACTCTACCTTGAAATATGAGTGAAGTTGGACGAACATTGATATGTCTTGTATTAATTTATACCTAGTAAGCCTACTAGCCGAGAGTATCCGGTGCTTCCCGGGTAGAATACGAATCGCTTCGAAAGAAGAGTATTAGAGAAAAAGAAGACAAAATCACATTACACTTATTTTTCAAGATAACAACTTTTATATCTCAAACCCCATAAGGGATCCTACAATTTTTTTAAATATTTCAAATATGATATAGTTATTTTGACCATAATCTAAAGTGTGTTAGGAAGGTCTCACTATTGTCTAAATTCTGAGAGATGGAAACACTAACTCTATTTGAGTTGAATTGGAATCTCCCCCTTTCCCCCTGTATTTTATTTATTTAACTAAACCTTACATACTGATAGGGAACGATGTTAAAAGTCTTTTTATCATCAACAATTGTGGATCACATGATTTAAATCACCAGGCACGTCATATAATAACGAAAGAAAAAATTGATAAAATCAACGGATTTGGACACTCACTTTTCCCAAAGTGACTATGTAGGGTTTAAGCTTTCTTGGGTATTTGTTTCGAAACTATTCGCATCGGTAGCTATGAAGTCTAAAGTGTGAGGCTTGCCATGTTATATTAAAGAAAAAAAATTGACACCGAGGTGCAAATCTGAAAGTATTCCTAAATAATTATACCAAGTTTCGGGTTTTAATGTTCCTAGGTTTTGGAGCTACCCGCACCGGTGATCACGTCGTTTAGGACCACATGATCGTAATATGGTTTCCTTAAATAGGCAGGTTCATGCCAGCTGGCTGGTGGGGATAGGGAGAAGATAGCGCATCGAGATCAACATTGAGAAGTCAAAAAATGAAGAGCTACTGAAAATCAAAATTTTAAATAAGGATTTGGAGAACATAGAGCAGTTCAAGTACTTGGGGAGTCTGATGACAAAGATGCCTAAGGAAATTTGGTCTAGGAGGAGGTTTGAAAGCTATCTACACAAGTGGCCTCATGTTTAAGGCATCACACTCGTTATTTGTGCCTAAGTAAAAGAAAAATATATTCTTGAGATACAAAAACCTAAAGCGTCCTTGATTAAGTACGTGAGCTCTTGCCATATTTTCCTTGGTTTTTAAGCTAGGTATCCAAATTGGTGGTCAAGCAGTATAAAGCGTCAAACTCAACATATAGGAGTTAAAGAACTTAGCTTGAGGTGTACATCAACCTGTTTCATTAAATGAGTATTGAAACATTTATCCTTGTAGATTTTTTGATTATATAACTAACCACTCTGTGGTCAAACAGTATAATTCGTAAAGCTCTAAATAAGTTACATGTAAAAGTAAATAAACTAGGTCCGAGGTGCACAGCTTGACGTTACCTATGCACGTAGGCTTGAGCAGAGTTTTATATTTATATAGTTCTTAGTTTTGGCGTTAAAGCCTTTACACACCCACAAGCACATTCTGTCATTCATATGATACACAAATATTTTGACAAAATATTTTTGTTCATTCAGTTGAATTTTGATGAGAATTTCTTGACGTATCTTTAAAATATTTTTTAACATATTTCCATTGTATAGCATTGTTGAGATATATTAAAGGTAAAAAAGAATATATATTTATATATTTGGTGCACTAGCTAGGACAATACGAGATTTAGAAAATTAAAATTAATGTTGGGCTTATAATGTAAATATTGTTAAATTTCAAATTGGAGAAATACTAGTCAACTTGTTTGGGCTGCGCAGTAGTGGTCATAAATAAAGCCATACAAGCAGACAAACAAACATAAAAATATATGCATATAAAGATAAATACCCACATATATAGACATACTATATAATTATATACAAACAAATGTACATAACATATTTGAATGTTTTAATGTCGTGACTGTATTCATATTTGTATATAAACATTCAAATACAGGCCTATATTTTCTGTGGTGCAGCACATCTTGAAATGACCCACAATAGTTATCCTGACATTAAATGCTCTATTACGAATCACTAAGCAGTTTTTTATTCATTCGAAATATTTGATAGTGAGGCAACATAAAGCGTTAGACGTCGGAAATATATATATGAGGAAAACATTCATTTAATTGGCGTGAACTGGTTTGATAAACCTTAGAAATTAGTCAGAGCCCAAACGGCATCATACACTGTGATACAAGTGGTTAAAGGTAATATCTGACGTGATACATTACTCTCGCTCATAAATGGTGACTCAAAACACATTAAACAATCTATACTAAATTTACCTTCATATTAATCTCAATTAGTCCTGTCATAATAACAAGTTAACAATCGAATGAAATATCCAGGTAAAAATGATCAATCAGTAATGCGATCCAGCAAATACACATAAAAGTTAAGTTACTCTAACTACCAGTTTCCAAAGGTAA
This sequence comes from Timema genevievae, assembly GCA_902155825.1. Taxonomy (NCBI): domain Eukaryota; kingdom Metazoa; phylum Arthropoda; class Insecta; order Phasmatodea; family Timematidae; genus Timema; species Timema genevievae. The sequence continues at coordinate 270,328 of CABFWO010000161.1, read as the reverse complement.
AACATAATATAGTCTCATATAACGAATTTCTTCCCAATTGAATACTAGACGTATTATAATCTATTCACAAAAGCCATAATATTGAAAATTTCACCGCTTAGTGGCTTGCAAAAGAAACATTAGTAAATAAAGTTAAGATTGCGGTATAGCCTCGCTGACTTGCGGTCCCTTCTTTGACTAACAACTCATAAAATTTAAATATTTCCAACAATGATAAATAATCTCTTAATAAATAACAAGAATAATATAATTCCTAAAATTATTAAAATAAGAAGAGCTGGCAAAAGACGTTGTCAGTTTAAACGACCGTCCCAAGTGGCGGTATCCAAAGGGTAAAAAAAAATAAAAATAAAATCCGTAAGCGGAAAAGCAGAAGTTTCAAACTAAGACACAGAATCCAAAGGTATCCCATAGGGATCATAATAAAAGGTGAACAAACGGTTTTAAATAACCACCCAAAGATATTAAATATTATCATAGCTTTGAGAGTCCAAAATTTACTAAGTCCATATAGTGCCAATAATAAGTTTTAATTATTACAAGTCCAGAATAATAATTTTGAATAGTATAGAACATTTTAAGCCAAAAGGGAATTTTGAATAACCTAACGTTAAATCAGCCTATGGCAACGTCGCTCACCTTGTAGCCAGTAAGGACATATGTGCCTACATCACAGATACCCCATCATTATATACCCTAAAAATATGCGACGTGCTCTCGAGGTGCGGGAACAACAGGAGGGAGAGAGGGATGGAGAAACCATGCGTCTAGAACATACTGTAACACGCTCTACGTCTCCAAACGTGCGTGGAAGAACAGTTCTATGAGTTGGCCGAGCATGGCCGATAGAGCGCAGTGAGCTCGCGCATATCACTCTTCTTTTTTCTTTGGGCGCGGCTCGGCACTGACGTCGGGAAACGAACCTCGGGCCTCACTTCAGTCCAATATTAGACAGTGCCGCAATGTGTTGTGGAGTTATTATTTTGCTGAGACGGGTCATCTGGGGCCAGGATGGTGAGTGAGAACACCTCTTAATGTTTATATGTTGTAACAAGGTTACAGTCGAAGTCATGTAGATATTTTAATTCTTGAATGATTTTATCTGACTGTTTTTAATAAGTTAGCGTGAAACCATTTGCATCCAACCCATTCATCGCAAACAATGACAAGGTTAGACATATTAAGAATTAATAGCCAGAGCTATTATTTATGATTATTAGTAGGAATTACTCCATCTAGATATCATATTCTGAAAATTGCTTATTAGTGGGTCATTTTTCAATTTTCAGAAGGTTAGACATAGCCTATAGTTAAGTTTAAATAAATAATAATTTTGGTTTAAATTAGAAAATAGCCGATTATTATCGTTTTATTTTATGTACCTAGAATCCCACCTACACCAACACATTTAATAGCTCTTTATATAGGTTGGGGCGGAAACCATTAGACGATCTATGCTGAGGAAAGTGATGGACAACATGCTGAGGTTTGCCTGACGTCCATTGGATCTCACCTGAGTGACATTATCTTTAAAAAGTGAAAAAGTGTTGAATATAGTTTGCTTTTATTTAGCTAGTGAATATATTTGCATTTAAAATAAAATATTAGTTTTCAAGTTACTAATCGTCTAATTGATTTAACACCCCACTGTTTTAAATCTTGTTTAAATGCTATTTAAAAACTATCTTGGTAATATAAACAATATTTTACTTTTTATTGTGAAATAATCTATAGGGCTACATCGGCGTTAATCATTTGATAACGTCGAAACAGGTACAAATCAACCCGTAAGACCGATACAAGGTAGTGAGTGACCTATATGGGGGAAATTGTGAAAATAGGAATAAACTCTCTTATCCCCACAGTGGCTCACCAATCGTCCAGGATATACTGCTTGTATTAACGCTAAGGAAGTAAATTTGAGGAAGGTAACATCTAGAGGAAATTTATCTACATATTCGTGGAGAAAGTGGGAAACCATTTATATAAAGCCTCTCTTAATTCACCCGGATGGGATTAGAATTTCGAGTTCCCAGTCACCTGCAGATCAGACTATATAATCCTGACATTTAATCCACGTACCCACCCACCCACCCTGTGTGATACCATATTGTTAGAGGCGTAGAGGTGAAAGTGGTTTAGTTTGTGCTTCGTAAAAGTGCTTACATATCCTCATTAGTTATATTAATTTGTCGGCCTATTGAGTTTATTTCTCGTGCAAGAGAAATATCCCATTGCAATAAGTCATATTTATGATACATTTCGACCCTCTCTGTAAATGTCAAACGCAAACATTGTAAATAAAAGAAGTAAAAATACGAGAGCTGCGTAACATAAGGGTGTAAAATTAAGAAGGGTCATGCGTACGCTTACATAACACTATGTGGCGTTACGTATGGAAAGTGGGTGGAGGTAGAGGGGTCTAAACATTTCGAAATAGTTCCTTACGTAATTAATGAATGCCCTCTTAAGACCCATATCAACCATACTCATAGAAGCATTGTCTAAATATAGAAATTTGGTTGAGCTAGAAAGTTTACCCATTTTATGTTATCAGCGCAGGTTTAGTGATTTTACGTTGTAGTTTAAATGATCAACTAAGTAAATCTAACCTTAGCTTGACTTAGTGAAGGTTTGATTTTAAAAATGACCAAAGTCATCTCGTGACCGTTCTTCTACGAGTCTCGAAGATCAACAGAACACAACAGGGATATTTAAATAAACAAGTCTACACCCGAACAAACATTTGCACTCTAGTCGATTAATTTGTCGTAGCTTTTTTTTACCACGTATTAGCACCCGCTTGGATTATACTAATACACTATTATGCTAATGGGATGATGACATAAATATTATAGGGGGAAAACATTCGCATTTGCGCTGAGAGAGGGTGGGAAACTGACAAGGAAAATAAACACTCCCATTACACCGAACCGGGCTTAGAACCCTGAGCTACTGTCACAGCGATCCAGTCTAAGAACAAGAGTAATGCATTTGATCCTTCGATCACAGATGGGACTCAGTATTTGTAATAAAATAAAATAATAATACTAATAATAATATTACAAAGGTTTGCGACCAATGAAATTCATTTGTTGAGACAGAATTATCGAATCCCAGTTTATCAATAAGTACATAACTAATGTTACCAATAATATGGCAAGGCTTATACAGCCACAACAAAGCAAACATTTCCAAATGTGGTTTCAGAATTTTATATCTATTTTTCAATAAGCTTTGAATAAAGGATTTTTCAAGCAGAATTTGATGGCTTTCAGTATCTTTATAATACTGTAAAATGTTGATTTACAGCTTACGGAGGATGATGTCCATTCCATCAGCGTTTATTTCATTGAGGGTTGAAGGCAGGAAGGGGAAATAGGTGCTGGCTAACTTCCCCTATCTTTGACTACGTAGTAAAATACGGCTGTATCTCAATCTACTGATTTGTGTGTGTTTAGTTTATAATATCTAACGGCTGTTTTGGGGGGTTCTCCAAATGTGTTTAACACTGTGGTTTTCCCAACTCCTCCACACGTAAATGCCGATGCAAATTATCTAAAAAAACTTCCTCGTCCTTCTCTTTAACAGCAAAATGTTAGTGGCCTTAGTGCAATATTTATAAATAAATATATAAAATTAAAATAATAATTAAAATCATGGCTTCCCTAGGCTTATTTTTTTATATTGTGGTTTTTAATTTTTTTTCTAGTATTTTTTTAGCGTGACTCTTTAATGAGTCGTTTCGACGATAGCGTGCCTGCCATTTTCAATGAGTCCTTATACTATTTGTTATATAAACTAAAATAAAGAGCATTGAATACGCACAAGTATTTATAATACTGTTATTTATAAATACAAAAGTTAAATCTTTAGAAAGCGAACACATCAATCCTTCTCAATATTAATTCTCTCTCTCTCTCTCTCTCTCTCTCTCTATATATATATATATATATAAATCTCCCGGAAAAGACCTCTTTAAATAACTACAATACTAAAGGTATCTATCTAACTGTCAGAAAAAATCAGCGGAGGGAAGCTCTATAACTTCCAAGGTCATCCAAATTTTAAAAAATGTATAGGGGAAGAAAACTCCAAAAGGTTCTAGATGCATGTCATTATGAAGAATTTTCAGTCGAGGGCCACCCCAAATAGCCTAGTTTCTCAAATAATTCAATCTTCAAAACTTTGTCTGTGGAAGACCAGTTCAAAGATTATCTTCTAAAGGTATCTAGCTATCGTAAAAAATTAATATAATTAAAAAAAAATCAAGGCGAAGACTATTCATAGCTTTTAGAGTGAACCATTTTTCAAAAATTTGTTGAAGAAGGGCCACTCCAAATAGTTTATAAAAACTATCCGATTTTAAAATAAATGGTACGGCGCACCGCACAGACTTTCTCTCTCTTTCTATAAACTCGTAAGATTTCTGAACGGAATAATGTACATTGTATCATCACCACTCCACATAAGACACGCATAAAATAATATACAATGATATATAATCAATGAGAAAAGAGGCGCATCTTTGTCCACCTAAGAGCATTTCAAACAGTTTAATGTCTTCCACAAGGGTCAACACTTCGTATTAAAATATCGATTTCTGGTTAAAATTTTAACATTTTATAAGGTGTTGCAGATCTTCAAGTCATCGCATTGATATTTAATTATTCATTTATACATTTTGACCAATAAAAAATGTAAATATTGACTATTGAGTCTAAAATGGAGATAGATCATTGCTATGCAAACATTTCTCCTAAGAGATTTAAGGAAAAATAACATACTTTTTTAGATACTTATATTTAATTACTCTATGGCATTGGAGAATTATTGCGTTAAGACTTAAGTAGTATATGTTTACAACTAAAGCTCACAAAATTGTATTAATATATTTGCAAATATCTCAGAAACTGCTGCTTTTATAAAAATATATGTCAAATAAAAGTTTTTTATTTCTAATAGTCCTACAATTTTGCAATGATAAGTTGTTTAGTTTCTCAAATAGTTGTGGAGATACGGAAATTAACGCTTCTGTAATGTACCCTAAAAATCATTTTCATAGGAAAATGAAAATAGCCAGTTTATTTATAATCTTAATCAACGCCTAGATACGAATTTTAATCAAAATCGTTTGAGCAGATTTTGAGAAAACCAAATTTTTCTCTTTTCGCCCTTCAGTAAACTACCCTTAATTTTAAGTTTTTATAGACACACAGACAGACGGCATTGCAAAGACTATTTTTTAGGGTTCGGGGGGTCATGAGACGTCGACATCCATCAACATTTCAGGTTAGTTTTTTTTTACGGTCGCAATACTTAAACTTTAATGTCCAAAAAGTTAAAAAATTCATATAATTGCGTATAGATTGAAAGTTATTGATTTTATAAAAATATGTTTCGGATAAAATATCTGTATTATAAATATATATACATATTTGTAATGCTAAGTAATTTCATATCTCAAATAGTTTCGGAGCTATTATAAAAAATGTTAATTGACGCATCAGACCGGAGCCCTTAAAGCCATTTTGCCGAAATATTGAGGGTAGCCATTTTGTTTGGAATATTTATTAATGTTTATAAATGAAATTTAATCAAAATCGTTAGAGCCGATTTTGAGAAAATCGACTTTTTCTCTTTTTGCCCTTCAGTAAACTACCCTTAATTTTAAGTTTTAATAGACACACAGACAGACGGCATTGCAAAGACTATTTTTTAGGGTTCGGGGGGTCATGAGACGTCGACATCCATCAACATTTCAGGTTAGTTTTTTTTACGATCGCAATACTTAAGCTTTAATGTCCAAAAAGTTAAAAATATATATATAATTGCGTATAGATTGAAAATTATTGATTTTATAAAAATATGTTTCGAATAAAATATTTGTATTATAAATATATATACATATTTGTAATGCTAAGTAATTTCATATCTCAAATAGTTTCGGAGCTATTATAAAAAATGTTAATTTACGCATCAGACCGGAGCCCTTAAAGCGATTTTGCCGAAATATTGAGAGTAGCCATTTTGTTTGGAATATTTATTAATGTTCATAAATGAAATTTAATCAAAATCGTTATAGCCGATTTTGAGAAAATCGACTTTTTCTCTTTTTTCCCTTCAGTAAACTACCCTTAATTTTAGGGGTAGATATCCAATTCCAAAAACCTCTCGGGGCAACCCTAAACCTGAACCTGAAATGACGCAAGCAAACCCACGCTAGTGTCAACAAAGCATCCACTTAGTTAAGTTCCTACATACTTGCCCTAAATGCTGGAGTTGCTTCTTGCTTGCCATGCAGAAAATGAGTGAGGATTGAGAAATAATGTAATTTGTTCTTCCTCTACAAACCACCCTAATAAACATTTAATATCATGAGTGAAAATAGCAAAAAATTTGTTTCTTTAGATACCAATTCGATACTGGAGTGTGAGTACTAATATCAGTAAAATTATCGGAAAAAAAATGTATCGAGTAAAAAATATTAGTATCGAAAGGAAAATACCGATATTAGTAAAGTGTCGATACTTTTTTCATATCCCTAGGAATAAGTAATCGTATATAGTTTTAGTACCCCTCACTTTTATGATTCTTGGTAGTCCTATCTCTGTGTGTGTGGCGGGGACAACCTGAGCCCCACGTAGTCACCTCTGTCACCGTACAAGTCTCCGATCGACCGGACATTATCATTTATCACTTGGTACGATAGCGCGCAGGGTCGAGGCTCGCTCCCACCATCTCCCGTTCCCCATAGATAACGGATAGTTGGCTTCGTCTTCTCTCCCTCCCCCTCCCCACCCTTCTTCGCCGTCTTGGTCCCACCATTACTACCTCTGTGTATTCTGTTTTATGGACCGCACCACACGCCCCGTTGTGCGCTTTTTTTTTAAAGCCCCTAAACACTGTAACTATATCTCTGGGTATTCCATCCCTCGTGAGTACCGTGTTCAGGCTTGGTTCCTGTGACGTCATACTCGTAGAACTTAGGCTTATATTTAGTATGGTTGCGGTAAGTCAGCTCTCGTGGAAATAGGCTGTTTCTTTGTGTTGTTACGCCATCGCGACATTCAGGTCTAAAATAGGTTCGACGGTATTAGGAGGGTGAATTTTCAACACAATTCAGCAACATTCATCAACTTTAATTGGAATGTTGGTGACCTGGTGGTCTAGGGGTAAGGTGTCAGATTTCTGTGTTGAGGGTCCGGGGTTCAAACCTCGGTCCCGGCACAGATTTATCTGATTGCCAAACCCTTCCTTCACCTCTGACAAGATGTGTATTAATCACAACTTGTGAATGTGTGGAATGCCAGGCCTCCACCGTGGTTTGGATTCCACGTTAAACTGTAGGTCCTCCATTTCATCTCACAATCACCCATCCATTGCACATTAGCGTAAGTGCGTATAACCCGAACGGGTAGTAAAACGCGGTGCTAATAATAATAGTAATAATTGGAATGTTGCTCTAAAAGCCTAAAGTATATACTTTTTTCTGGACAATGGACTTGCAGATGTATTCCCTGTGGTCAGCGAGTCGCTCACATAAGGGTAGCTCTGAGCTTAACTTCACTTGCATAAGATGATCAGTTAGGAAGTGATTCAACAAACAAATATAAAATAATAAAATAATTTTTATTTAATATTATGTAACTATCTGGCATTATAATAGAATCTAGCGTCGACCAATAGGTGACCTAAAAATATCTATAAAGATTAAAGTTATGTGTTAAGCCGGTAATGACGTATCTGATAAAGGACTTCCGGTGAAAGAACGATGCGTGATGTCTCCTCATCATAAATTGACGGTAGTTAATGTTAGTAATGTTCTAATGGCCACAAACCTGCTTTAGGTACAGTACATACAGGAACACCTATATAAGTGCAGTATATTGTGCGTCATATGTTTTTAGCACTGCATCTCAATACCTGTTAGGGCTATACGCATATCTAATCATTTTTCCAATGTGTCAGGGATAAATAATGTTGAATTTAGAGTAAGTATACTCGCATTTGCGTGGAGGAAGAGTGGAAAACCAATAAGGAAATAACACCCTCAGTACACTTGACCGGGATTCTAACACCGATCTCCCCTTTATCTGAAGTACAGTCTGTTGCGAGAGTGATGCCTTAGACCAGGAACTGCTGATCGCGAGCAAAGGTGGGAGAGGGGGGGGGGGGCCCTT
>CABFWO010000161.1:231328-262004 GCA_902155825.1 Timema genevievae | reverse complement strand
GGGGGGGGGGGACCATTACTGAACTACGATCATAGTTAAACACATTGATAGCTGCATTCAAATGGGAATGACAAATTACTCATAAAATATTTTTAAAAATTAACAAAGAAAGTTATTGCCATTCCTCTCAGTACAAGTTAAAAAAATATATCTGACCATGATTTTGTTTTAGAAATGAATAAACTTATATTTTATAGCATTTAAAAGAAGTTAATTTTGATATATTATCTATACAGTGGATTCCTGTGAATTGTGAAACAACGGGACTAGATGACTTTGGCCCAATTAAGCGACTCCCCAATTAATTGAAATTTTAGTCAATGAGCGGGAAAACATATTCTAACAGAGCAAAAAAAATAAAAAAAAAAAAAGTATGAATAAAATAAAATTAATGGGGCATTTAAAGAAAGCACATAGTATTTAATTTATATGGGTACAAACATTTATTTAAAAATAACTAAAGCTAAAAGCAAACAAACATATGGGCCTAATATACATACAGTATGTAAAACTAAAATACATTCAAAATAATGACCGTGTCAAGCAAAGGCTACACATTAACACGGCTTCTTGCTTTGAAACAAATTATCGAGTTACCTTGACGTGTTCTCTTTATGGACTCCAACTGAAAAAAGTCGGCGCAGGCATCTAATACTGAAAATAGACCGCCTTTATTGCCTTCCAACATTAAATAACATCTCTTATTCATCGATATATTTCCCGGCATCCTGGTTAGTCACTCGATTAGGTATATTATCATTTTCTTAATCTTGTAGTGAGTGTTTTGGTCGAAATTTGTTCATTAATCGTTTCCTTATGATCTTAATTTTCATCTTGGGTTTGAAGTTGATCTTCAATCCGACTACCACGATATAGATCAAGCGCCACACAACCACCCTACACCATGATTTCACAATAACTGACTTGGCTGCTGGAACATGGGGTCAATTTCATAGTCAGACTTAGCACGCCTCAATGGCGGTGCTATACTAAATATAGGATGACACCTACCTAGATCAGAATGGAATGGGTCAGTTTTGCATTATGAAACTGGCCCATTCCATTCTGATTTAGGTAGGTTGTCTTGTATTTAATATAAGGGGCCTTTGAGGCGTACCAGCCCTAACTATGAAACTTGTCCATTTTATTCTGATTTAGGTAGGTTGTCTTGTATTTAATATAAGGGGCCTTTGAGGCGTACCAGCCCTAACTATGAAACTGACCCATTTCATTCTGTTTTAGGTAGGTTGTCTTGTATTTAATATAAGAGGCCTTCGAGGCTATGAAACTGACCCTGTTTCGAGCGTGTGTGCCATCTACACACAGTTTTTTTAAAAATTCATTTTAGCACCGCATTTTACTACCTGTTCAGGCTATACGCATAGTTTGGTGTTCAATCAAGCGGAAAGTTGGCCCAAATAAGCAGAAAAATTTAAGATTAAATACTTGTTTTGTTTCTGGTCTTCAAATTTTGTTCCAAATCATCGGCTGTCCTGACTAACCAGTGATCCAATCAGCCGTAATCCACTGTATTACAATTATGAATCCAAGCCACCCCCGTTTGTACATCAGACCTGATGCCAATATCTTTGAACAGGTACAATGAGAGTCAATACGTGATTCAGTAAATATTTAATCTGGGTAGCTCGTAAAACAATTTTACATTTTGAAAGTGGTTCCTACCGGCAATGCATTTGTTGACCACTGCCGAAGCTGTTTAGGGGCAGTCATTAATTATCTGAGACTACGCCCCCTTGTCGCCACAAAAGGGATCCTAAAATTGTTCCCCAACTCCTATCCACCTTTCTAGCATATGTAATTTCTTTTTACGATTTGGTAAGCTAGATTATTTTAATCCTTTAGTTATTTTTAAACATAAGAATTGGTAATAAACCGAGCGATATGAAGTTTAAGATTACTTTAATTGGAGCTAGTAAATGAAATATAAGTATAATTTTATAATCAATATATTTATTTTCTGACAATTTTATTTTTATTTTTAGATTTAGCCTCATCATAAACATTGATAAAAAAAACCTTACATAGGGTGTATTTTGATCCCTCCCCATTTCTAATAATAAAACGTAAGAAAATACAAAGGCCATCCACCTTCTAGCAAAAATACCTTACGTAATTTAAGGACGGCCCTTTTTGCAGAATGATGAGCTACCAGGTTCTTATTGGCCTCAGGTATACTATATCACGAACACTTAGACACGGAATGAAAGGTACTTCTCAAACCACGTGTCAAACTAGAATGTAGGAAATATTTGTACCTTATAGGAGGATGAAAAGGACAGCACATGATATTTCGAGGACAACATTTAGGTTCTTAAAAATATCTTCTCATTATGAAGATTTGACGCTGAGCCCTAAACACGCACAGTACGTAATTTATGTATCAAGTGGGGTAAAAATCCATCTCTCGTCATTCTTTGAGGTATTACTCTTTGGAACTTTGGCTGAGATGCAATTACTTCTGTAATTTTTATAATTACAAACCTGTTTTAGGGTTTAAAACTATAGCTCAAAAGTATAAAATAATAACTGATACACCACATTTCCAGAAGGAATAGTTTGTTTTAACAAAGCTGACTGTTTTAAAATATTTCGTTCTCATTCTATTCCGTTCTCATTCTATTCAAATAACAACTTAAATATACATTTTAAATCTATTTTGAATGTTATTTTTTATAATATCATTTTCGTTTTGTTTGTTTTCATGGGAGAGTATCATTTCATACACAAATTAGATAGAAACATTTTGGTATTAAAACTTAAATTTTGATTCCCTATTTGTATTTAGATAACTTTATTTTGCAATTTTAAGATGCAATTTCCATTAAAGATCACGCCATAAGACTTCTACAACTCGAATGATGATACGGAATTGACGTGTATGATTCAAACTTAATTTAACAGCCCAGAGAGCATCCCATTCACGACCCCAGGCGGGGATTGAAGAGGAACCCATGGACTCTTGAACACGTTTTATAACCTTTTCTATATGCATCTGAGGCTATTAAAATTGATGGGGCGTTTTAGAAACCCTTTTTAAACGTTTAAATGGTTTTTGCCCTTACAGATAAACTCGTTTTATGGACAAATTAAATGTTACTACCTTATAAGGTCCTGCTTTGCGAAACTGCGTGATCTTCCGAAGGATATCACAAGTGGGATTATGAGAAAATGAACGGGTCTTAGATTTGTAGAAGTTTATTTCAGATAGATTCCCATTTTCATAGGAAGAACCCTATCTGACAGCTATAAGAGCTACTAAATTTATTTTTAAATATTCATAGGTAAAGTATTCAACTGTCACTTTTGATATCTAACATTAATAACTATAAAATGTGTGTATTATGTGTTCCCTCTTAGGTTTTTAATATACGATCTACAACTTCTTACCTTTCCTAGTCTACTCAAAAGATTGATCCAAGAAGGCATTAATATACAGGCTGTATTCAACTTCTATCAGTTATTCTTAAGATCGAAATTACTTGCAGTAAATAAACGGTACGGAACTCCGCACGAACTTTCTCGCTCTATTGTTTAGAAATGGAGATATTTACTCAGAATTCGTAATATAATATACACTAGCAAATCCGAGAATAAATTGCGCTAGACATACGTAAAACATTTTTTATTCATGGTTTTAAATTTCATAATTTTATTTTTAAAGAATTAACGTCTTCATTTGTGTATTTGGACCAATAAAAATATCGATATTGGGTCCCAAAGGGCCTACATTTTGTATTAAAATTTTGACTTACGGTTAAAATTTTCATCATTTTACTAGGGGATGCACATATTATGGTTATTGCATTGCTATTAAATTTTTCTTTGATAGATTTTGACCAATAAATTAGGTAATTATCGAATATTGAGTCTAAAATGAGAGAGATAGAATCGTTATAGCCGATTTTGAGAAAATGGAATTTTTCTATTTTCATACTCTAGTAAACTGCTACTAATTTCAGGGTTAGACAGACACACAAATAGACGGCGTTGCAAAAACCACTTTTTAGGGTTCGGGGGTTATGAAACGTCGGTATCCATCAACATCTCGGGCTAAGTTTTTTGACGGTCATAATACTTTACCTTAAAGTGTTGGCAAAGTTAAAAGAAAAATATATTTGTGTATAGCTTGAAAACTTTTGGTTTTATAAAAAAATATTTCAAGTAAAAGATGTTTATTATAAATAGATCTACATGTATGCAATGATAAGTAATTTCATATCTCAAAAACTTATGGAGATAAAATTAAAAATTAAAATTTACGCATCAGACCGGAACCCTTAAAGTAATTTTGACAAAAGTTGAGGGTGGCCATTTGATTTGTAATATTGATCAAAGCTTGAAAATGAAATCTAATCAAAATCGTTAAATCCGATTTTGATAAAATCAATTTTTTCTTTTTCCACCCTTAAGGAAACTACCCTTAATGTTAGGATTGGATATCCAATTCCAAAAATTTCTCGGGGTAAACCTATGAAAACCCTATATACCAAGTTTTAGCCCAATCGGTAAAATAGTTTAGGCTCTAGCCCGAGGTACAGACAGATGGACAGACAGACGGCATTACGAAAACAACTTTTTGGGGTTCGGAGGTTCATGAGACGTCTACATCCATCAAACGGAACGGTAGCATCAGCTTTCCCCTTTTCCTCAGCGACACAAACGCTATCTAACAGATTTTTCTCAACATTGGGGAGGGGGTGATTTTTCCGTGTATTCCAATCAGCTTAAGCTGGAAAGATAAAACGTTTTATAAAACAATCCCGTGTGAAGAACTGGTTATTTAGCTATTATTTAATAAAGCCATGCTTAACAATTTATTGTTTGTGTCAAAACTAAGGCCATACTTATTATATACTTTAATTCTAAGTTGACCAAAAACACTGGAAAAAATACATTAAATGTTAAATTTGAATTGAATTGTTTATATATCACGTTTGTGATTATGTATATTATACACAAATACAATATACATAAATCCTAATATATAATCACAATCACACGTAGCCATATAGCTTATCAATATTTATATGCACATAATTCCACTTTAACACTTAATGTTATTTTTATCTCCACAGTAAACATATGTATAATTTTTTACCCGTAACAATTAATTAATAATTAAATGATATATTCTAAATAAAATTATTATACCTAAAAAGTTTCAAACAAAGTTCTAAAATAATTTATGTTGACTTGGTAATTTGTTTTAAGGGTGATATTTCCTAAATGCTTTTCCAGTCTCCCTTCACACAAATGTGGGTACACTTCCTATAAAATCAACCTTCCTCATCTCAAGCACCTTAGCGTAATTAGTACATAAGCATATAACTCAAACGAGTAGTAAGAAGCGTTACTAAAAAAAAAAGTATCAAAAATAATATACACTATCACGTTAACTTTCAAGTGGACCCCCTTGGAAAAATTTCCTTTCTACGCCCTTGATAATATCTAGTTCATCATTTATAACTTACGCGTGCTCTGCACGTAATCTGCCTATCCGGGTTATTCGTATATATAAATTAATAGGGTAAGAAGGACAAAATTAATAGGAAATGTACCCGCACTTAGATGTGGTGAGACTAGGATACACTCTTAGGAATAATCTAGATTCAAACAAACCAGAAAATATGAAACCTACACCTTTACCCACTTGCCCATTAGTGCAGGTATTATGTGAATTAATTACCGAGACACAGTGGGCGTTTCCACAGCATCATTTAGTGCCATGTTAGTTATTTTTACGTTTTTAAATAGTATGTATATAGTTTGTGCATCTTATGTTTAATTCAAGCAAGCCATCTAAACTTTCTACTACCTACCAGAACATATAAATACATAATTAAACAATATAAGGTATAGTTAGAGACACTTGCCCATGCAATATAATTCATCCTGTCACTTTCCGCTAAGCTCGCTTCGATGGCCGCATGCGCTACTCTCGCAGTGGACTAGACTGCCGATGATGGGAGGATCGAGGTTCGAATTTAGGTCGGTGTACTAAGGGTGCTTTTCCCCAAAATGGTTTTCCACTCTCCTTCTACTGAAATGCGGGTACACTTCCTATAAATATAGCCTTACTCATCACTAAAAAACCATTAGCGTAGTTAGTACATAAGCGTATAACCTGAACGGGTAGTAAGACGCGGTGTTAAAAAAAATAAAAAAAAGTCCACGACATCTCTGCATTGTTATTAAATCTTCTTGGCGTGTGAAATCTGTGCTTCATTTGTTTCCGAAGCTAGCGCTACTGATGGAACATCTGCGTTCATTTTGGCGAACTAAAGTAAAAGAGATTATCGAGAGTGGATACCAGACTCCGAAGGGTGGGAGGACGCTAGACAAGGACGGAAGTTTGTTTCGATCTCATATCGTCGCGAGGTTCGAATGTTGACATCTGTCACTTAGAAGACTATTTCATATTTATTCCTGTTTCTAGTTTAGAAGAATATTTCATATTTATTCCTGTTTCTAGTTTTTTTTCAGTCTATTATCTTTTTTTAATTATTTCATACCTTTCCTCTTTTATTTCATCAATTTAAATTTAAACTTTCGAGAGCTGGATTTTATTTGAAAGTCCACTTTCTCTTGGCGATTTGGAACGTTTTAAAATGGTTCCAGAAGGAAGTAAGCTGGAACCATTTCAAACTTTTATCATCGAAGCTGCTGCTATTTTTTGGCGTCTTTTAGAACCAGACCTAAATCGACGTTTCAAATTTTTCGACCTCAAGCTTAATACTCATAAATGTAGACTGGAGGGCATTATCCAGTATTAAGAAGCAGCCCAGAGGTTGGAGAGTCGCTGGAATTGTGCGTGTGGGGAAATGCAGCATGCGGTTTAATTATATAGAGGTTTACATTTTCTCATAATTATTCTAGTCATTCTACAGAAGCCTCTACAATTTCAACCTTCAGTAGGAAGAAACTATTTAAATTTACTCTATAAGAACCAAGCTACAACAATCAAATTTATTTTTCATAAGATTAGACTACTATTCAAGATATTTGGTTTTACTATCAAATTTTTTCCACATTATTGATACCATTTAGGAAACTATAATATTTTCTTATATTACGTCTCGATACACGAATTTCCACAAATTGGCATTTGTTTGGTTAAAATTTAAACAAACAAATTGGCATTTGTTTGGTTAAAATTTAAACAAAAATAAATTTTATTTATTAGTAACCGTTTTGTTGTTTATATTTCATCAAATTCATAATACTAAAATTTGTATGTTGTTTTTAAATTTAGAATCGTTAGAAAATAAAAATCTATCTTTATTTTTAGAGAATTCAATCATTGTTATCTTAGATATGTCATTTAACGGAGGATAAATAAATAATTTTAAGCCACTGACTTAAAATATTTAGTAAATTTATTTCATGTTTACTCCTAAACAATGTTCCTTGTAATTTAATAATTGACATGCGTTGTGAGTGCATTTATTATGTGTTTCCCCTATGTATTTTTGACGTCCAGTAACCAGGTGAAAGCCATTGCTGTCTTGTGTCAAAGTACTATAACTTACAACTAAGATTAAGAGAAGTTGTTCCTGTCATATGTATACCCAATAGTACCAACATTATAAGAGCTTAAACCTTTCACATGGCTTGTAATATGAATAATAGAAAAGGGTTATATTAACATTTATAACTACCACAAACGTAACTTTTTATCTAAATTGGACTGCAATTTTCCGATGTTGGAGATGTCTGTTCTCGATTTTATACTACAATTCATGAATTTGTACCGCATACTATTTTCATAAGTAAATTTCGCCCTAAAAGTGAACAGATTTAAAGACGTCAAATAAAGAGTTGTTCAGTCTATATTATCTAACATTTAGTTAATTACCAGTTCGGTGGTTGCATGTTATAAGGCGTCAATCATATACTATACTGGATGACGGGAAGATCGAGGTTAGAATCCCGGTCGGATGTAATGATGGTGTTTTTTCAATAATGAGGCCCCCATATTCTTCCACGCAAATACGGGTACACTTCCTTTAGATCCAACCCCACTCATCCCTAGCTCATTAGTATGGATATGAGTATATCCCTGAGATTCGGCAACCCCCCTCATCCTCCCCAATCAACACATCTGCTACAAAGTGAAACTGTTCCCATTAATTAATGTTTTGAAAACCTTTTAATTTAATTAACATGTCAACATATAAGATGTCCTACTAGAGTCCATTCGCCATAGGAGTGGTGGTAATTGACAACTAGCAGAATATATGAATACGGTTAAGAAAACATAATTACAAACAAATTAGTTTTGACAGAAAAAAGTGACTGCAACTCAACATATGGTCTTGAAGGTCATATGGTTTGGCGAATGGATACATGAGAATATATTTGGTAACTTTTGCTAGCGGTAACTTGCCTACACTCCTACCGTAGAGGGGGTGTACATTATTTTGGTGTGTGCCTGGATTATGTTCGATTGTTTCGTCATCAATGTTATAGAACGTTTGATATAATCTGTCATTATTTTTGTTATTTTATTTTATGTACTATTATTTATATCCCTTACTAATTAATTAATTATCGTAGATTACAGTGTTAATTGGTCAAACTATTTGATATTTTTACAGTACTGGTATAAATTGGGCTTACAGAAGAATTTATTATAATAAATATAATACAATCATTTAAACACTTTAAATGTATTGGCATACAACGTATGCCTTTTGTGTAGCAACCGACAAATTACATATGACATATTTGATAAGTTTCAAATGTGAAAATAGAGCTGACTTCATAATCCAGGCAGTGGATAAGATCTGGCAACTGCGTGCCCCGTTAAGACTCTTACTGAAATTCAAGAGCGGAACGTTATATATCGTTACTATCGGAGAGCAAGAAAACTACTTACTACTGTTACTCACCAGGAATCCAATCCACTGTTGTATGATATAGTTATATAGCTATACCAAATATTAAAACTGACATCTATCTAAATTTGAGATATTAATGACAATTTCAAAGGTTTCACTGAGGTAATTTGGATCACACATTGGGGTCTAGTTAAATAAAATTTTAGGTGTTTTAATCCAAAAAGACGAGAGCCTAATCAATTTATTTAATTTATGTGAAACTAAAGTCTTCCGTTTTTGTTATTTGTGAGGGGAGGATATTAGAAGTTTAAACATCCATTTAATAAACACGAGGTTAACTTATCCTTATAACGTGAGATCTATCCCATTTTCTCTGGAAGCTGTTTCTTGAATTCAATAACACCGAGGAAGTATATCGCGTCATAAAGCTGGAGTGCGAGTTTTCATTCCTTACACCCCGAGGAAATCTGGTCAAGTCAATCAGGAAACTACAACGTATGCATCCTTGGTATATTCGACCTCTTTTTTCCCCGAGTGCTGACTTTGGGAGCTCTCGTTTCAAGTTCAAAGGGACGAAGAGAAGGACGTAATCCAGGATAGAAACATTTTTCTTTTTTACTCTTCCGAAAAATAAAAAAAAAGAAGATAGTATGAGGAAGAGGAAACCCCTAAAGAAGGTGAATGCGGAGAGTGCGGTTACAAAATGGAAGAGTCCGGAAACATGTTTAAAGGACGTTACGTAGAATGGGGGTTGGGAGGTAGAATAGAAATGGAGAGGTGGATAGGAGAGGACGGCCATGGTTCTAGATTTTACTCCTTAACCCTTTTCTTTTTCTTGGTGCCTTGTAGACATTGAGGGCACGCACTGGGCCTTTCCAGCACACACATAAACACACACCGCGGCGAATCGGATCGTTCAATTATTTAAACCTTGTATCTTGGTCTGGCTTGGAGATTCTCTAAACTTGAAAAGTGGCTCTCCCCTGGTAAAGTGTCCTACTTACTCCCCTTTGGTTTATCTTGCTGCCGGCCAGGGTGTGTTCTGTCTCACTCTCTAGCACTATTACACGTCCTCTCTCCAAGCTTTCATACCAACCCTCCCTTTTCCTACCACACTTTTATTTCACTTTTACTTTTTTTTTATCTTTAAAAGTTCTTTTCCATAAAGGCCTACTTTTCATCTTTTCCTTACTTTTATTTTCTCTTCCGGCTTTTTTTTATTCCCTGAAGTTTTCTCTTCGTATTATAGGATATTTTTCACATGTGTTTATCCTTTTATGTAATGGTATATAGTGGCCTCTTTTTTATATTTGTGTTTATTTCTTTTAATACTATAGCTTTCTTCTCTTCTCTACACTTTCTTCTTTTCCGTAAAAACACTTTAATGTTCTTTCTTGAAGTTAGATAATCTTTTCTTTTGTAATATTAAGTTTCCTCCTTCTCGGATTATTACACCTTTATTGAAACTTAAATTCACATGTGTTTTAAAAATCTTGGAACAATGAAAATACAACTATGTTACTTGCCATGCAACTATACTAATACAATACAATTTAAGAGATTGGTAAGATTTCTATTCAGTATTCGCCTGTAAGGTTTAAGGAATAATACAATATGTAAGACAGATGATGTTTAATTCGCAAGCATATTCACAAATGTAACACTATCATTATGATTATCTAAACCACATCTGTGGGCAAGTGGAATAAACTCGTTTGCTCTGATTTGACCGTAACCGGGAGGTTGGGGTTTTAATCTTGGCTGGGTGTGCTGAGTTTTATTACCTACATTGTTTTCCACTCTCGCTTTACGCAAGTGTGGGTAAATTTTCTATAAATGATATCTTCATAGTTCCTACCTCATCACTGTAATTGAATCAGGATATTCCGTGTGGGTGATAATACACAATTTGAACAGTTTTTTTGATTATTTCAAAGCTTATCTCAGTTTCTTGAATAATGAATGGCCTACACAGTAACTTTCGTCTCGTGAGAAGTTATCTCCAGTTTCACGAATATCTGTCACTGAAAATCGATCACGCACAATTAAAAACATTAAAATGTTATTTTTAATAGATATACTTTCTCAACCAACTTATCATAGCAGCGTATTATTTATAAACTAGCCTGGTTTTTAAACAAACACAACAACCAGTTCTCCTACCACCATTTCAATACTGCGGAAGGCGAAGCGCCAGTTTCACCAATTATAGCCTTTTAGGCAAACCATAAATTAAGCCCTGGACCTTTATCTCAGTAAGTAGACGCGCTTTTGACTGAGACAAAGTGTAGAACTCTACCTTCGTATGGATTTGTATACTCTGTTTGGTTCTTGTTTTGGTTGTATAACATTTTATCAAAGAGAAGAAATTGTCATAATTTTAAATCATTTAAAATTATTACAGAAAAATGAGATTGATTCGTAATAAAACATGTGTTCATCAAATTAAAGTATATTTACCTAATAAATCAAATTGTTGGGTTCTATACGTTTCATAGCTTGATAAGCTTAATATTTTGTGTAAATAGATTTATACATATGTATAATTCTAAACGTTTTTCTTAATAAACTCTGACTCAAATTAGGGCATAAATGATTATAGCAGTGTGGCGTCACAATGGATATAAAACCACCTTTGTTATTTATTGTGATTGATTAAACATGTCTTTGAAATATCTACTTCTATTTATAAGTGTTTTATATATTTCCATGATTACTTCATATATACATGAGATAACATTTTTCATATTTTAAATATAAAAAAAATGAGAGAAATCCCTCCATTATGTTCAAAAAAGAATGGGGGTTGGGATTTTTAAATGTATAACTCTTTATCTAGATGTATATAGCTTTAATTAGACATGTGATAAATATTTAAATTCACATTGATGTAGCTATAAAAACATTTTATTGGACATTTGTATTTATTACATTAGAGCCCTACTATTCGTTTGGTGGATTGGGTTTTACATCTACTCATTCATTACAAGACACACGAAAGGAAATGAACAACTTTTCTATGGGCTAGTTGCTTGGGTCAGAATATAGGCTACAACTTTGCTTACAGTAAATTACGTTATTATTGTCTTTAGTCATAATTATTACAACTTCAAATATTTAACATTCGAGACATATATAATTTATGTAATTTATAAATATATAATTATGTCCTGAGACCCGGATTTTGATGACGTTATCTTTTTTCAGTACTTCACAAGCAACTCTAATGTGTACATGGATTCTGTTCATGATCCCATGGTTGTGAAAACCTTTTTTGTAAGCCGTTATTTGGTAATTTTGTGGTTCATTTTTCTATTTTAGGGCCATATTTTTTTGGTTTGCGCCTTTTTTTAGATGATTTCTAGGCATTACAAAAATAACGGTGTGTCATCTTTCTCGAGAAAGTATATTCTTAAATACAATACATATTTTATTAATATGTAATTTTTTTTATTTTAAGTCATATTTTCTTGGTTTGTGCAATTTTTTGGTCTTTTTAGGCTTTAAATTAATAGTTAACTATCTATGTTGAGCAAGTATATTTCTAAATATAATAAATATTTTATAAATGCTTAGATCCTCAAACATATATTTATGGACTCACAGTAAGTTGTCGGAATGATAAGATAATGTAGGCCATAAGCTTTGTATTCTCTTTGCTTGTGTTATGGTTATAAAACACACATTCCTGCTGATATACTGCAACTAGGCTGGAGAGGGTGGCTCTGAGAGGGGTAGCTATTAGGCTGGAGAGGGTTGCGTTGGGCGGGGGTAGCTATTAGACTGGAGAGGGTTGCATTGGGTGGGGGGTGGGGTTAGCTATTACTTCTGAAGCATTCATTTGTAAATCAATGTTATATTCAGCAGAGAAAGAGTTTACTTGGTAAAGCCTTTTCTTTGCAAACATATTTTTTTAGTTACAAAATAATGTAAAGCCTATATTTGATTTAGTTGTGTGCATTCATTACTAGTTTTTGTTTAATTCTCTAGGTATGTTTTTTAATTTGAAATAATTTTTAATAGTTTCAATAATTTTAAAAGTAATTTTTTGATCATCAAGGCTCGGACCCTGTTTATAACACAGCTAACGAACTATTCTTTTTTTTAGGTAAGTAACTTGTTGGTGATATGGTGACATGGACCTCCCAAGATTATAGGAACGAAGGTCAGTTCTAGTTTAAGTGGTGATGGTTTTGTGAAACTATACGGCACCTAATACGTGTCGTAATTCATTAGTGATCAAACCTTTAAACGGAGACCTATAAACGCCCCCATGCTGTGAACAGAACCACAAGGGCACTCCCCTTCAACCGTCTCTGAAGAATTTTGAGGTTCGGACCTGTAGTCTTGATGTGATCCGAAATCAAGTGGTGTGTGAGTGCATCATAGTTCTTTATAAGCGTGGCTAACAATGCTACTATCCACTAGAGGATGTTAGGAACCTGAAAATATCATATTAATCACCAGTTAGGTCAATATAAACCTATTTTTGAGAACTATCTCCTTTTGTTGACCACGTTAAAAGGATTCAAACATTCTTTGGGTTCTTTAGCTCGGCACATAAGAGAATCTAAACAAATTTTGATGATTTTTTTACTTATTTAAAAAGGCAAGCTTTTTTCTGGCACCCTATATTTTATAAACACTGGAATTTAAGTGGACATTGAGATGGGTTTAACAACTAAACATAAAACTATCGCTCAAATAAATGTAGTCTGAGAAATTGTCTCTTAATGTTTTGGACCCTTGTTAATGGGTTTAAGAATTATACATGCATAATTATTGTGTGACAATGTTTTATAATTTAGAGTATATGTTTAAAAAGTGTGATTGTTTATATTAATTCATAACTGTACTAAGGTGATAGTCATTAAAATGTATCAGGTTTCCCCTATTTAAAAAAAATTATTTATTTTCTGGTAAATTTTAAATAAAAAAACTGTCTGGAAACTATTTAATTATCACAAGGAAATATTCGTAAATGCTTTGATTATAATTTTAAAATATTAACATCTCTTACCTACAGCAAGCTGGGTAACTTCGACGGTTTTGAATTCAACCACTAAGCGCTGTAATCGATACGTAAGCTGTGAGATGAGAACCGGAATCGCTGTTATTGTTTCATCGTAACTCATTTGATAATGTTTCTGATGTAATATGATGTAAATAGTTGGTAAAGTTTTAATATCTCATCTATGCATGATTATATTATGGCTTAGCTTATGAGATAACGTGATAATGTAAGAGGTCATTTTAAACTTTCAAGGTAGATAAAGATGTTTTCTTAGTAGACATTGCGATGATGCGTTGTTCTCTATGTAGACATAATCTTGTAACATACCACATAAAAAGAAAGTTATAGCATTAATTCAGCTGAACGTCATGGATGTGAAAATGTATCCCAATGTACACTCCAATAATCAGCAATATCTAGTCTTTTCTCTTTCTTCGCTACTGCTACGTAACGTGTAAGTTATATATCGCTCTGATACATCGTAAGATCTTCTAACAATCATATAGGTTATCTATCAACCTTCATGAGTACTTTGTCTTCTAAACGTTTCACCTAAGACATATGACACCATGGACGCCCGCGGAAATTTTTCAGAGGGGGGTTGCGGGGGAGGGGGGCAAAATAAATTCCTCCACACACACGCGTGCGCGCGCGTGGAGCTGGAAAAACTTCTGCTGGGCACTGGCATTATATAATTTCATGGTAAAGACACTGAAAATACAGCAGCACTTGATATACTTCCTTTTCTCTGTTCTCAAACGAGGAGATTATGATGAAATGTCGACAATTGTTAAAAATGTAGTGACAGGTTTTATTCGGAAATGCGTCTAGTGGATGTGGTGAACATATCTCACATTTGTAAATCTGATAGTTTTTAAATGTTAGAAGAAAAAAAAAATTGTAAGGCAAACTAGAAGATTAATAAAGTTAACAATGTTTTCTTGTCAAATAAAACATAATTCCAGGGGAGGGGGGTTAGGGAAGTGACCCCCCTTGCCCATTATTGCGGGTGCCCGTGTATGACACGCTTATATGGAAACCATTAATTCTACAATTCAAATTGATATTTAACTGTCGGTAATATTTCATTTGAAGAAGATAGTATAGATTTTCTACAGACCTAAGCACTCTCTTCCACGTTTTCATTATTTGTAGAAGTATATATATATATCAATACTTGTGTAGACTTTCACTGATACGCTTACAGACGCGTTTTTGAATGAATCTCTATGAAGCTCTTGATGAAGGACCAAATTATACGGATGAAATCTTTGAATTACGTTACTCTGGTTGATATCGGAATCTCGTGCAATTGATCTGTGTATTTACAGCAACATCTGTTAAAACAATAATTTATCCTTCTCATAGTTCAAACCTACAGGCTTCATGTTTCTTGATGTTGTTTCAAATTATATTTGAGTCTTAATAGTTTGAAGTTCCATATATTTCGAATACATAGGATGGACAATGTGTAACCACGTGACCAAACAACGAACACTTGTAGACAACTTCAAACAGTTTATAGAATTTTTCCAAATCCTTCAAATAGTTATAGCTATTAATGTATGTGTTTTATTTGTTTAAAAACATAAAATAAATATCATTTTATACTTAACAACAAGTTGGTACAAATATTTCACTTTTTTCCTGCTATTCCATTCAGTTTGAGATTGGTCCGGTCCTGTTCAGTTCAAACTATTGATACTATATTGTGTTATTACGCGTTCGGCTATTTACGAACAAAACTGTGCTTTTATACAATATCAGTGAATTCATATTATGTTATATCGATCATTTTTTTAAAGCCTAGTTTTAATTTTTAAAACAAAACTACACCTTTCTAGAAATAATAATTAATAGGCCTATGTGGTCCTAGCCTCTCTCTTTATTGTTGACAAACAAATGCATTTAAAAACAACGGAATGTAATTATTTTTAAAATTAAATAAAAATCAGAATGCTTAAAATATATGATTAAGACAACTTTTGTTCTTCTTGAAAGCACAGAATTTAAAAATATAGTTGGATTAAACTCAAGGCCGTAGTCGGGGTGTGGGGGTTGGAGGTTAAAACTACCCCTCCCCCCGAAATTTTATGAACAAAATATATATAACTTTATTTATGGTTCAAACAATATCAAAATTAAGGTGCAAGTACAATATAGGGGGCTGTGTTACCATAAAAAACACTACTTATAGCTTCTAGAGTTGTTTAATATGTAGAATTTTTCCTGGCGTTCGGCAGTTTGGGGATTATGTTGCCATAAACACATTTCAGATCGCTTCTAGAACTGTTTATCATTTATAATTTTTTCTAGCCTCTGGCAATTGGAAGATGTGCCCACCAATTTTAAGCATCTGGTGAATGATAATATTAATGGTTAACTTAATAACTCCGTTTTTTATTGTTTTTATTTTAAAGCTAAAAAATTATATCTTAATCAAATAAATAATGTTGATTCTAGTATTTTAGTATACTTTTGGTCATAAAATGTATACCCTTTTAAACAAAATATGTTGCGTTGATAAATATCAAGTTAAGAAATTTGTCATGAAATCTTTTTAGAGTGCAAAGTTATGTTAAACTACATATTAAAGTTGTCATATATTTAAGACAAGGTAATCCATAGTAAATTTAATGTTGTATCTAAACAGTATATACCCTCCTTTTACAGCGAAAGGTAAAAAGTTTACCTTGCTTGGTTCCACTATGAGATAAATACATTTGGCCCAAAGGGTATGAGATTATTGGGGAGTGGCTGAGGTTACACATTGACAAGTTAAATACCCTGTACTCATTACAAGACATTGTTAGGACAATCAAGTCTCGTAGATTACGGTGGGCAGGACATGCAGCGTGAATGCGAGATTCTATAACCTTGTTCAGGGTACTTACTGGAAAAACCGACCATTGGGAATATCTAGACGTAGATGGGAGGGTAACATTATTATGGATGTAAAATAGATGGGGTGTAATGGGGTGGACAGGATAGAATTAGCTCAAGACAGGGATAGGTGGCGCACTTTTATAAGCGCGGTAATGAACTTGCGAGTACCTAATGTCGTAGAGTAAGTCAGTGTTTTGACTGATTTTAAGACATTATATACCAAGGTCATGTTACTTTATAGTTCGCTAGTTTATATTTTTTTTAGCACCGCGTCTTACTACCCATTCGAGCTATACGCTTATGTACTAATTACGCTAATGGGTTAAGGATGAGGAAGGTTGAATATAGAAGAAATGTACTCGTATTTATATGGAGAGAGATTGGGAAATCATTTAGGAGAAACCACCCTCAGTACACCTATCCGAGATCGAACTACGTTCTTCGCATCATTATCAGTCTTGTTATTGCGAGAGTATAGCCTTAGACCATGTGGCCACCGAATCAAGTTTTGGTAGTATTATAATAAATATATATTTTACTACACATTGCCAATTCTATTTTATTTTACTTTTTCATTTTGAACTTTTCTAGAAATCTCAAATATTAATAATGACATGTAAAAAAATACGGAACGGTCCTTTCTATAGTTCTCTCCGCTATCGCATTTTTCAATCTTACAAGAAGGAAGGCGGGTCCACGTACGATGTCAGCAACCTTAGCATCGATTTCTCGTGCCATGTTTGTTGTATAATTCAGTCGTTCATGGAGAATGCGAGATTTCCTCGAGGAAGTGTTGGTATGACACATGTACAGCTCTGGTGGAATATCACGTACCGGTGTCGACCTACTAGCATAGATCAGCCATGTGGGGGTCATGAATAAATCTAGTTCACGCAGCCCCCTTTAGGGTGAACCCGTCAAGTCTTTGTGGATTAGTTCTTTGAGTAGCATTAGCCATTAAATATCGTGGATTATGTTAAGCTATGTTAAAAGTTGTGGATTAATGAAACAGTGTCTTTCATGTCGCTTAGTAAGTTTTACATTAATTATACTAGTAATTACGAACTACTAATTATAACAATATTTATTTTAACAATATTAATTTATTTTTACGAATGACTTATTTCCTAATATTATTGAATAACATGTGTAACTTAAAGAAATAAGTGTGAGAGAATTGGCATTGAATAATCAATAGCACCATTGGCAGTTGCAAAACTGAACTCCCCCTAGACCCAACAAAATTTACAATATTTGCTATAATTCTTATTTTATTTTAGTTCGTTAACTATAATACAACCATAAAATCATACATGTAATATTGTTTGGATGTAATTTTTACGGATAATTTGTTCTGTTTTGGTTGGAAAGTTTTACTTTGCAGGTGTCATAACTCGCTCTGAACCTCATGCCTAGTGGTGGAGTGAAGCAGCAGAGGGGAAATTCCCAAGCACCCACGTGGAATTAGAGCTACAACTTGCGCTAAATCTCTTGTCTAGTGGTGGAGTGTAGAAGCAGAAGGGGGGAATAGGGGAAACGACCCAAGCACCCACGTGGAGTTAGAGCTACAACTTGCGCTAAACCTCTTGTCTAGTGGTAGAGTGTAGAAGCAGAAGGGGGGAATAGGGGAAACGCCCAAGCACCCACGTGGAACTAGAGATACAACTTGCGCTAAACCTCTTGTCTAGTGGTGGAGTGTAGAAGCAGAAGAGGGGAACTAGGGAAAATTCCCGGGCACTTACGTATAGTTAGAGCTACAAGCGTTGCAGGACCAGTTGGCAGCTACAGAACTTTGAAATAATTGTTTGACTAACATTCGTGTTTTAATTTTATTGTATATTCTTGTACGTTTAACTGTTTATCCAATGAATACTGAAACTGGAATGTCATTAATTTATTAGGAACTAGCAATGTTCATTAATTTCTAGGGTCACTTTTTTCAAACTATAACTATTATCTTTTTTAGTTTGTAATTTTCATATTGATAATTTTTTCAGTGGGACAATTATCTATCAATGTACTTGTACTTTGTACTAAATGTTAGGAGATTTTGTAAGGCCGTGCAATTAATGGAAAAATGTTTGAAGAATTGACTCTAGAGCAACTGACATAAAATTGACAGTGGGCTATAATACAGGATCACATTGTACTTAAATGGCTGACTGTGTATGGTTGATAATCATAGCAAAGCAGTTTTTAATAATAGAAACTTAAGGCCCTTGAGCCTGTCGAGTGCAAGTCTAAAACCTATTTTATGGGATGGCAGGCGGGAGGGTGAAAGGCGTGGCGTGGCTTTACAACCGACCAACGTATCCTTCCGCTCCAACAAGAACAGCTGGATCACGGAAACAATAGATGACGCTAGCTACCGGATAGGTCTTGCGGAAAATCATACGTTTGGAAATATCAGTTTTCTCAAGAACGCGTGAAATGTTTATGTTAATATTTTCAACACCTCTTCTAAGATAATGTATCAATGTTTATTAGGTGTTACTTTTTTTTTGTCATGCAGCCGGCAGTTTTCTATTGAAAAATGTCAAAATTATTGATATCTGATCACTGTTAAAATTATAGAGGAGGTGTGTATATAAAAAGTATAACTTAATCAACATGCTTCTATTCTTGAACAAATTGTTTCCGAAAAGAAAATTGCAAAAAAATAAAAATTCATGAAAATAACAGTTTCTTCCCATTGCTCTGCACTTCCACGCCAAATGAAAAGGGCCAATCGCCTTAATACTTTTATATTAAATTTGTGGTCTCTTAGACTGGGAGGGATGCTTGAGACGATACACCTTTTTCATGTTTCTTTTTATCTTCGGCCAGTGAGTATAATAGCTATAATCCCATATTTAGAATTAGTTTCCCAAAAATATGTTTGTACACAATATTATATTATATTGGTATGTATTTTGTTAGTAAAATAAATTGTTTGATCTGTAACGTTAACTTACAGTTAGTTACAATTGGATCCATCCCATTATAATGTTGATACGTAACTATCAAGAATTCATACCACCCGCTCAATAATTCCGACCCAAATAGAATCCCTACAATGGTACTATTCTCTGTTGTAGTCCCTGTAGGCTAATACGGAAAGATAATACGACACAGTATATTTCATACAGTACAATCTTCTGTAATATTACACTCATAATTGTTCAGGAACTTACCTTTGAAATCTTCTATCACTAGCCGCCACCAAAGCTGACCTACACCGTGCAGCCAATGTGGAGAATGGGCCGAGCTAACGCAAGTCTACTGTCAACACGTGATTGCTCTCAGTCTGGTCAGATAGAAACTGAGGCGTAACGACATGGAGTCCGATAGAAGACAACAATCCACCCGCCCCCTGATGGCTGTTTGAAGAACTACCCCAAACATCGAATGATCGTCGACTTGTTCTAATATTCTGATGGAACAACCCTACAAAGTGCCTACGTGACCGAAGACAGCTAGCAACTACGTGCTAGAATTACCTCCCCTCCTTTCCGTGTAACGAAACTCACTATATAACAGGCTGTATGTGTCTGCAAAAATGACTATCTATCAATCCGCGAACGAGGGCGGATGACTATCTATCAATCCGCGAACGAGGACGGATCATTGTCATGGACAATGATCGGATACACATTCATATATACTAATTGGAAAGTAACTATGGCGTCTACTTTTCATAGACTCTATTTATTTTCGGCTTATAAATTTGTTGTATTAGAATCATTATTTTGTTTTTCGTGTAATATTTAACTTTTCTCTTTATCTCTGTCGCTTAAATTTAACTATTATGTCGCCACTTAGGCGCGGTAGCATGTTGGTTAGTTTAGTTTGATTTCCATCATTGGTAATTTTGTATTGAGTAAATTTAAATGTAAAATGTTAAAATGTGTGGACTTTTGTATTTTGCTATTTCACGCGACTGTAGAAATAAAATCATGCTTGTTATTTTTTTTTTATAATTTAAATTTGTTCTAAATTTCAATCTTTAGTTTTTTTTAAAAGAGATAGTTAGTCCCGGGAGGTTTTGACTTGAGTCTGGAAGTCAAACTCTCACGTTATGTTTTGTAAATTTCGTATTGTAACTTGTAATTGTTTGAGGAGCCCATCAGGCAAGAATATTTAATGTTTGTTTCATTTTGTGGATATCTTACTTCACTTCACTTTTGGTAGTTTAACTTCTCTATTGATGTTAAAACTCTACGTAATTTTGTGTCTCTTAAAGACGACCTGTAATAAATGTAAACATGGGATGTTTACATTCTGCGCTTCACGTTATTATTTTTAGCATTATTCAGAATGATATAATGAGACCACTGTACTTTGCTTTATCTACGTTTATACTGAATAAACCATATTTTTGTTATATTTTTAATTCTGCTTATATGTTCCCTTATGTAGATTCACCTTCTCCCTTTTATTTAATTGTGGTCGTTAAGTAGAAGGCAATGGAGACGGTGTAACAGATCTTAGTTTTCTATCTTAACTATAAGAAAAATAGTCTCGATTATCTCTTGAATTACGGAGCCCAAGATATTTACATTTCGGCCTTTATAAGGTTTGCTAATCCCTAAGTTAAAATAATAATCAATAATCAATACGGCACATTTTTAATCTCTTTAGTTCGCAAAAAAATTTAAAAATTTAAAATGTAGCTGTTGTAGCTCCCATACTCGTTCAGAAAGGAGACCACCGCCTTATACCAACCGAACACCAAAGTGGGCCGATTCAGTTACCGAATTACATTTTTTTTTATTCTTAGTAAATGCATTTGGAAATTGAAATAGTTGTTTCACACCGAATTCCCCCTTAAGATCTCCACTCGTAAAGTGAAACAAGGCCTAAGTTGGTTTGTAGGCTCTGTTTCTTGTTATGTAAAGAACTTGTAGTTTATAGTTGTGGGGAAGTTTATGCAGGTAAGCTCTGCTCACAAAGTTTTCTGATTTATTGTTACAACTTTTAGTGAACACTAGGTGAAAATCCTCATTTTCTTTCAAAAGACGTCTAGGGAAATTTATTGCTCGTGTTGTAGATACTGAAGTAACTCTAGTTAGCCATAATTTATTGTGCGTATTTAAAGTAGAATGTTTTTGTGGAAAGTATTAACTAAGGAATCCAGACACAGCCTTGGGACAAATAATATAAATTAAGATATTAAAATTTCACATATTTTTTAAAATAAGGGCTGATTTAGCATAATTTATAAATAATATTAGTATAACACCACAAGAACTACAAAATAACTTAAACTAGAAAATTATACTTAACCCTTAATACCCAACAACAGTGTAATAATACCGGCCTCGGTGTTCTCGTGGTTTAACACGCGCTACTCTTGTGTTGGGTTAGGCTACTAAAGACAGGAATATTGGGGTTCGATCCCGGTCGTGTGCACTGGGGGTGGTTTTCCACTCTCCCTCCACGCAAATACAGTTATACTTCCTCTAAATTCAACCTACCAACCCCTAACATATTAGTGTAATTGGTACATGTGCGTGTAACCCGAATAGGTAGTAAGACGTGGTGCTATAAAATCACAAAAGAACAGTGTAATACCAGTGGCAGAACAGTCTGAGGTGTCACTCTCGTGTTAAACTGGCTTGCTGATGATGAGGCGATTGGGGCTCGAATCCCGGTTCGGTCTACTATGGGTGGTATTTTCTAAATGATTTTCTTCTCTCCTTCCACGAAAATGCGGATAGAAAACCTCTAAAATGCTTCCTTTCTCATCTCTACCCCATTAGAGTAATTATCATATATGCGTATAACCACAACAGGTAATAAGACGCAGTGATAAAAAAAAGTGTACTAGATTTAAATATTCAGATAAGCCATACCAAATTTGAATTTAAACTTAGACCCCGCTTTTGATCAAACCAAAGTTCATTGGGTTAATAGTACACTACAACTTTCTCATTGATTAGGGGTGAGAATAGAAAGTGAAATTAATGACCTCTTGAATGTGTCACCAGTAGATAACAAAAGACGGTATGGGGCACATGCTAATATTGACCCAACGCACGGAATATTGACTGCCCCAGCCAATTTGACTGAAGAAAACATTCAAAGAAGTTTTTTTTTATCATGGACTTTGCACTATCACTCTATACTTTACGAAGATAATAAAATTACCTTTCATAATAAGCCCATACAAAACTGGTATTGGTACAACTGGATACTGTTATTGGTAAAACTCGATCAAACTCTCATAGACAATGCTCAACCCGTTAATAATATTATTTTTATCGCTAGATGATCTCGCAACCTGTTCTATGATACTCCAATTGATGACGCACGGGCACCAAAGAGATCATAAGGCTATTCCAATACATCTTACGGGATCCTAAGCCACTTATACCACTCTTATGACTACCTGAGCTCGAGAACTCTTGAAACCAGTAAGAAGTGTTACCACAATCCTCAAAGAGCTACAACATTCCTAAAAGAAGATCCTCAACAACTAATACACCTCACCAAATTTTGAAATCAAGTAAGTTTGAAACACAGGAAGAATAAATATTATCACAATCCTCAAAGAAGAGCTACAATATTTCTCAAAGAAGATCCTCAACAACTAAAACACCTCACCAAACTTCTGAATTCAAGTAAGCTTGAAACAAAGTAAGGAGAAGTGTTATCACAATCCTCAAAGAGCTGCGATATTCCCCAAGGTGATCCTCAACTCATATCAACATAATGAGTTTGAGTATTCAGGGCTATTGAAGTTTATTTTAATAGGAATTTGTCCTTCTTTTCAGTAAGTAAACATTTTAGCACTGCATATGGTATAAGATATATTATATCCTAGGATGAAGAACGCACACAATTGTGCAATTAATTGTACATGAAAATCGAAGCTTGAGATTTCGAAATGATCTTTATGGTACCAAAATAACTGCTTCAAGTATCATAATAGTCAATTTGAAAAATGATACATGGACACAGAAACCGAACCTAGGACCCTTGGTTCAGCGCGACATTGTTCTATCTACCACTTAGCTATCCACGCTTCATCCTATTCTCAGGGTATTCACAGACACTTACCTTATAAACTATTGCGTGAAGACCGATCCTGAGCATGAGACGAATCCTGGATAACTTAGTGGTAGAGCATTAGCATGCGAAGTCAAGGATTTCGGGTTCAATTCCCATGTCCATGTGTCATAATTCAAATTTAAGATTATACATCCTACGTTAAGTTAGTCTGTAAATCGTGTGCTTACATAGCCTGCTTGTTAAGAAAAATTCCTTAAAAACGACTAGTGAAAAATTATTTTTTCCCTATGTTTTTCTTTATTCACAAACATATTTTCTTTGCTGCAACGTAACTGCAATTTTAAATATTTTAATTTCTATTAAATCCAGAATTTAATACTAGATATTCCTTTTCTCCATATTATTGTTAAAATATAAGTATGCTATAGTATAAACATATTAGCGTTCTGTTTAAAATTTACATCAAAGCTTATTATTTAACGAACTGCTTCTTACTATGTAGAATAGAAGATACGTTTTAGTGCTAACCAATTAAAGTCAGCAGACCAATTATAATTTGTATCAATGGTGTCCTTATCTC
The DNA here is from genome assembly GCA_902155825.1 of Timema genevievae. NCBI lineage: Eukaryota > Metazoa > Arthropoda > Insecta > Phasmatodea > Timematidae > Timema > Timema genevievae. Next base: position 237,670 of record CABFWO010000161.1, on the reverse strand, counting down.
AAAAAAATATATTTTGGAGAAGTGCAGAAGTCCATCCAACCTGCGTCACACGTCATTAACATTATTCAAGTTTTATCTTTAATTTTAAGATAGAAAATATATTTAAGGATGTCAAAATATAAATATAGGTTTGATTTATATATTTTTGATTTAAAATGATTTAGAAAATTATCCATGTTTTTCAGTAATTTAATTGTAAGTTTTTAAATCCAAGTCAAACTTGATAGTATAGAGCGGTCTTGTGTATCTACCCGCCCGAAAAAACCCCCAACTAATATTGTTAAAGATTTAAATAGAAAAATAGGCAGATAAGATAACTTTGATAACTTTTACTGGGTATGGATAGATCAAGGTTTGATTCTTGATCGATTGTACTGGAGGTATTTTTTCTTAAACTGTTCATCACTCTTCCTCCACGCAAATGTGAAGGCACTTCCTCTAAAATTCTACCTTCTTAATCCCCGATCCCCTGGCTTATTTAATGTACGTGAATAGACTAAGCGGAGACTAAGGCACGGTTAAAAATAGCCAAATTGTCGCTTGTTAAAATAAAATAAAATTGTGTAATTATTTCACTGGACTATTAAAACTAGATCCATTCTTGATGAATCCGAGGCTTGCAGTAAAGCTAACCTATTGTTACATTTGATAGGATATTACAATGTAGCTATAATAGTATGGATGGATACTGTAATTAACTTAAACTGTGCTCTAAGCTGTGGATATTCCCTACAAATTAAAATTAATCCATTTATACTACATTTATATTTATTCATACACACTGAAACGAGTATTGGCTATCAGCACACCACTCTGTAGTTATGTGGAATATGTGATTGGGGAGGTAAATTTGAATTACTATGTGAATATTTTGTGGGTATTTTGGGGTATTGAGCTTGGTCGACGCTCATTTGTTTCCAAGTTAATGATTGGTAATTACATGCGGGATGTCCCGGACACGACCGCGCGACCCGGTTTCCCCCTAGACGGTCATCAATCGATGCGCGAACAACGCCCAATATCACTTAACCTCTGTGGTATTGTTGGCCAGTAATGTTTCAACGTTACTCTCTAATGCGAAGGACTTCCTCGGTATAAAACCGTACCTCATGTTTATTGTCCCCAAATTGTTATTAATAGAGCTTGCGATGACTGTACTGTGGAGAGCATAAGAAAGGGGGCTGCAATCAACGATCGTGTTCAAAATACCGGTTATCATTGACACAGCGCTTCTATACTTGACCGGTGCTGGAATGTTTGGCAAAACCCACAAACTTAATCTCGTTAGGATATACCCATTTAAACATGTATAGGGTTTACTAAATTATCATTGTTAGATTATAATTAAAGCTAGTTCTAACGTTTATAAAATTAGCCAGCGTGTAAGTCCGTTTAGAGTAACTACTGACCCACCTCAGTGGTTGCATGTTCTGAGGAAACTGTCGGGAAGCTTTTTGCGCCCAGATCGAGTTATAAACTTATCAATGGTCCCGCAATACTCCATCGTGTCAAGACGCTGTTTTCTTTTTATATTTTGGTCTATACATATTATACTCGTACAAGGCCGTAGCCAGCCAATAATTTCGAGGGGGAGGGGGGGGGGTTAGTAGGCACATCTCCAAATTGCCGGAGGCTAGAAAAAATTATAAATGATAAAAAGTTCTAGAAACTAACTGATGTGTTTTTATGGCAACATAACTCCCTAACAGCCGAAGTCTAGACAAAGTTCTAAATATTAAACACATCTAGAAGTTACCTGAAATGCTTTTTATGGTAGCACAGCCCTCTAATTTATACTTGTGCCTTAATTTTGATATTGTTTGAACCATAAATAAAGCCACATATATTTTGTTCATTAAATTTCGGGGGAGGGGGGTTGATCCCCAAACCCCCCTCCTGACTATGGCCTTGTACTCGTATATAATTTTGTTTATAATAAACCTCCTTTTTAAATAATTACTTCCCCACCCTTCTAGGAAAAATATGTACAATATAAAATGTATGTTTTCATTTTAAACTAATTCATTTTCTTCATAACTGATGGTTACCGATCAAGTTAATATTGGTCGTACTCAAATATTATTCTAAGCTACCTATTTGACACATTTGCGAGTTTAAATTACTCAAAGCTTATAATCCGAACGGGTAGCACTAAGACGCGGTGCAAACAAAACACTCAAAGATTGACTTTGAACTACGTGATCGACTGAAAATTTTCGTGGGATAGACCAGTGGCCGTTCCTCGTCTAAAGCATCAATCTCCCAATAGACTGGATTACCTATGACGAGGTGTTCAAATCCTGGTCACCTTCCTAAGGGCTTTTTTTGCTATATGGTATTATGGCCTATCCCACTCCCTCCACTTAAATGCTTGTAGACTTAATTTAAAATCAACCTTCATCTCTATTCCAATAGTGTAGATTGGCGAATAGCTCGAATAGTTAGGGCGATTGGTCCTTTTCATTTGGCGTGGAAGTGCAGAGACATGGGAAAAAAACGGTTATTTTCAAGAATTTTTACTGTTTTGCAGTTTTCTTTTCGGAAACTGTTTGTTCAAGAATAGAGGGATGTTGATTAAGTTATATTTTTTATATACACACCTCTATAATTTTAACGCTGATCAAATATAAATAATTTTGACATTTTTCAATATAAAACTGCTGGCTGCATGACAAAAAAAGAAAAAAAAAAGAAAATGTAACACCTAATAAACATTTCTACATTATCTTAGAAGATGTGTTGAAAATATGAACATAAACATTCCACTCGTTCTCGAGAAAACCGATGTTTACAAACGTACGATTTTTCCGCAAGACCTGTGCTGTAGCTGGCGCCATCTACTGTTTCCGTGATCCATCTGTTCTTGTTGGCGCGGAAGGATACCTTGGTCGGTTGTGAAGCCACGCCACGCCCCGCCTTTCACCCTCACACCCACCAACCCACAAAATAGGTTTTAGACTTGCACTAGACAGGGCCAAAGGCCTTAAAAGCGTTCATCATAGCAGGCCCAAATCAGGTCCCGGCTCGCGCGAGGTATGGGAGTAAAATGGAAAAGAAAAGATCTACGATATGGCAGAAATGTATGAAGTCCATTCGTATTTGAATCATTAATTGAGATTTTTCGCGGGGACGAAGGGGGACAAAGCGACAAAATGTCTTGTTAATAACTACAGTATGTATGTCCCTATTAAGACAGAATAGAAGATTTGTGCACAATGCTTATCTGTGAAGCCATTCTAAAATGGTCAAAAACGGCCTTTTTAATTAATTTTTGTCAAATATAATTTAATATTTCAAGAATGTTCAGTTTTAGGAACTTCTATTAACTATTTATATCCACTAATGTTTAATCATATATTATCCACGTGGAATAGTGTTCGTGTAAATTTACTATTTCTAGCCGACTATATCACAGAGTTGATGGGCATGTGATGCACGCTCTTATAATAAGATGCATGGCACGCACACATGAAATAACTGAAGTCATAACTTTACTTCTTGAGTTTGGTTCATATCCAGGCTAGGGACAGTAATATTAGAAGGTAGAATCATGCAAAGTACAAGTTTATCCATGTCGAACTTAGTCAAAATGGTATCAGGCAATTAATAAAAAGGCATTTATTGATCACATTGATCACAGGATTAAATTCGCACATGACTTGCAACAAATCCAATAATAAACTCTAATCCCTAGCGTCAATCCTATGATAGGGCAGTGGTAGGTTGGATGAACCCATGCACAAAAATTGTCCTAGTCCAGTGTTCCCCAAACTGTGGTACGAGTATCCCAGGAGGTACGTCACTTACTGTACCACTAATTCATGGAGTAAGTAAGTATATAAATAGAATAAGGAAGGTTAATGAACTGTGGGACTTACTTATACCCTTATACCCATGTCTTCGCCACTGTAATGCAAGGGTATTTTCTCTCACTACAATCCCAATCCCTTGAGATGTTTATAACATTGGTACTGCATCAGTGGGAGCACGGATTGTGACAGTAATAATATTACGCGTCTGGACTACATCATTGGTTGCCCAGTTTGTGGAAAGATTAGCCGGTACTAATGTACCATTGCCCAGGGGATGCCCGAATGTACTGATAGTACATCCTTTCCGTGTCCCTCCCTATGAGCTGATGATGATAGTATGAGGGTGTGGAATCAGTGGAGACACTTAAACCTAACTTAAGCCTCACTAAAAAAACCCCGGTGACCGTTGGGGTGATTCCCCTTTCGGGAAAAATATCCAGGGTACCAGCCAGGAATCGAACCCGGGACACCTAGGCTCGTAGCAAGGTGCACTGACCACTTTGCAACGGGCTCGGTTAGATTGACAGTGAATGGGAGGCATGGATTTGAATCTTTGGCTGGTTGGGATAGTGGTTGTTAGTTCTGAATATCTATCCACTTTCCCTTCATGCAAATGTGGATACATTTACTCAAATATCTACCTGAATCATCTCTCATCTCATTAGTATAAAATGGTGATGTTAAGGCGTGGAGCACGTTTTAATAGCCCTGGTGCGGAATGTTCTTATTTTAAAAAAACACGCGTAATCAACGTTCAGGTTATATACATATTTATACTGATAGGAAATCATTATATGTCAGTTATAATTAAATAAAATTTACCCGCCGTTTTGCGGAGGAAGAGTTGGAAATTGTTTAAGAAATAATCATCTCAGAACACCCTTTTGGGATTCAAGTCCTGACTTATTCTTCACCATTAAGGTGAAGATTTAGGGGACGAGAGAAAAGACCAGAGTTTTTATAATTTTTATAGCAAAACATTTTTTGGTCAAAATAAATAAAATATTGCTTCAGCAGAAGCATATAATTTAATTTTCTTCACATGGTGATAGCAACAGTTCTTGAATATATTATGTCATGACTCATGAGCATAGTGGCAATAGATACAAACATTTTAAATGAAGAGAAAAAGTTGTCATTAAATTACAGAACACCTTTGACAGATATTTAAGAAATGTTAATATTACAATATGAAGAAAATTAATCTTTATATTTGTAATAATTGATTTATTTTGACCAAAAATATGTTTTGATATAAAAACTGCAAAAACACTGGCCTTTTCTAGCCTTTGCTACTTTCCCCACCTTAAATCAAAACATGCAAGACTGAAACCACCATTGTGGGGAGAAAACAAATTCAAGGGCGATCAAATACAATGTGAATGGAATGTATTGTATCGTCGCTTCTCCTATTTGATAGAAGAGGAGACGAATACATTTACATACATATTTAAAGAAAGATGGGAAGGCACAGGCATAAGAGAGATATACAAGTTAAACAAATCAATTTATTTAAATTGAAACACGTTGATAGAATTACATATGATTTTCCGAGATATTACACAAGACAGTCCTTTGTTTACTAAGAGAATTTAAATCAGTTACTTTAGACATAGTTATCCCAATAGGGAATATTTGAAGTGAAATACCTAGGTTATACCTGCAATAAACACAAGTATGGTAAAGTCTATACTACGAATAGGAGTAACTCCATAAAGTAGAACTAACACACATTCCACTACGAGGGTGCGTCTGCCTCAACACAACGGCAATTTAAATAGGAAAAAAATATTAATTTTAAAGTTAAGCAACAATGCATAACAACTATCCAGTCTAGAGGATACTAGACTTAGACCTGAAAGGCATTTAAATGAATAATAGTTAACGATACAAAATTCTAGAAAGTCCTAGTTTAAAGAGTTACAACGTTGATAGTTAAATGAGCTAGCAAGCATGAGTTAACCCCATAGTGAATTATGAGATACAAAGAATACGCTCCTAGAAGAGGAACTATAGGTTTAAAAATAGTTAATGGCGAGCTAACAGGAATCTAGGTTATCAAGATACTATGGCCGGTCTATTTCGTTTAGTACTGCCTGGTCATTCAATAGTATATTTAACCTTCTACCCAAGTCTGGATACACTATACCTAGTTCAAACAGTTCAACATTAACTAATAAAAATAAGCCTTATGGGCATAGAAAAACAAGTCAGAAACTCTTACATACAAAACTATGTCATATGGACATAGAAACAAAGAGTAACAACTCTATCAAATATAACTAATACAAATACTCATAGTGACAGACGTAGCTACACCAGCGACGAGGAGGAGAGAATGACGCCTCGCACATCGTAGATCCTTGCTTCACGCCCAAACTGTTCCTCCGATGAATCGTTACAATCGAATAAAAAAATGTGAGTCGCAGTCGCATATTAACATGCTCTTATGCACCCTGAAGGGGAGCACGAGAGCAAATTTTAACACGTACCAACCAATAGTCACACCGTGTGGTTTCGGATACTAAAA
>CABFWO010000161.1:190960-229956 GCA_902155825.1 Timema genevievae | reverse complement strand
AAAAAAAAACTAACCTGAAATGTTGATGGATGTCGACGTCTCATGACCCCCCGAACCCTAAAAAATAGTCTTTGAAATGCCGTCTGTCTGTGTGCCTATAAAAACTTAAAATTAAGGGTAGTTTACTGAAGGGCGAAAAGAGAAAAATTTGGTTTTCTCAAAATCTGCTCAAACGATTTTGATTAAAATTCGTATCTAGGCGTTGATTAAGATTATAAATAAACTGGCTATTTTCACTTTCCCATGAAAATGAATTTTAGGGTATTTTACAGAAGCTGAAATTTCCGTATCTCCAACTATTTGAGATACTAAATAACTTATCATTGAAAAAATTGTAGTTCTATTAAAAATAAAAAACTTTTATATAAAATATATTTTTATAAAACCAACAATTTCTGAGATATTGGCAAATATATTAATACAATTTCGTGAGCTTTAGTTGTAAAGAAATACTACTTAAGTTTCAACGCAATAATTCTCCAATGCCATAGAGTAATTAAATATAAGTAAGTCTCTCAAAAAGTTTGTTATTTTTCCTTAAATCTCTTAGGAGAAATGTTTGTATAACAAAGATCTATCTCCATTTTAGAATCAATAGTCAATATTTGCATTTTTTATTGGTCAAAATTTATAAATGAGGAATTAAATAGCAATGCGATGACATGAAGATGCGCAACACCTAATAAAAAGTCGAAAATTTTAATCAGAAGTCAAAATTTTAATAAGTAGTGTTGACCTTTGTGGACCCAATATTGATCTTTTTTATCGGTCCAAACATACAAATGAGGACATTAATTCTAAAATTCTAAAAATTATAAAATTTAAGTTGGGACTCAAAAAAGTTTTACATAAGTATAGTGCAATTTATGCTTGGGTTTGTCAATGTATATTATTTCGTTTCACATATATTACAAGCTTTGAGTAAATATCTCCATTTTTAAACAAAGCGCGAGAAAGTCCGTGTGGAGTTCCTTACCATTTATTACTAACGTTGAGATAAAGCAAAAAAATGGGCTTGAAGATGTACAGGATGGGGCCGAAACCATTAGACGATTGATAACTTGAAAATCAACATTTTAATTGAGAAGTAAATATTCCCTAGATAAATAAAATCAAACTACATACTTCACTTTTTAAAGATAATGTCACTCAGTTGAGTTCCACCGGACGTCAAACCTCAGCACGTTGTCCTTCACTTTCCTCGGCACAGATCGTCTAATTGTTTCCGCCTCACCCTGTTAATGAATCGTATTATTTGCGCATGCGCGGTGTTATAAGATAGAAATACGATCGGAAAATAGACGGTGGTTTTTAAAAAGGTGTGTGGAATCTGTTTATTAATAACTAACTTTTTTTTTTCTGAAATGGCACTAGTACCGTTATAGCTATTCTTTTTTAATTAGTAATTTTAAATTGTTGAATTATTGGTTACCTTTGCGTGTTGATTCTAATATGTAAGTCGTTCATGTGGCAGTGCCAATATATTACATAGTCAGTAAGGCAAGTCTCTGCAATTTTTAAAAGAATGTGTAAATTTGAAAAATATGTAAATCTTTAAACAAAAATGTTAACCACAAAATTCTGCGTGTCTGAAAATGTAAAATGTTTCTGATGTAAACCATGTTAGAACAGGTGCTGAATAACACAGTGCTGCAGCGATGGACATGTAGCTTAGGGTGTCAAACTCGCATTATGATTTATCAAGGTTAATAGGAAGATTGAGCTTCTAATTCCAATCTCTGCCGAGTTAATTGACTGGGGGATAAGAAACGTCCAAAATAATAGGTCGCATCTGTGACCGCGTGGACTAAAAGTGTCAGTCTGGTTTGGTTTACTCGTGACGGGAAGATTGAGGATTGAATCCCTGTCGGATATACTGTGTTTAAAAAAATATTTTACAGATATTAGGGTACATTTAAACCAAATGCTTATTTTATAATTTCTACCCTATTAGGGTAAATCAATATACGGGTTGCCTAAATGGATAATAAAATATTCTTCCAAAGTAATTCCACGATATATGCTGGTTAGTATAGACACCATCAGATTACTGATTCTTTGCTTAAGATAATTATTCCTCAAGGCACTTAATTAGGTACTGACACACGCCGGTTGTCACATGGACTTACGTAGGGGTAGATGACCCTTAATTTTGATGTGCCACTTTACGTTGATAAACTTGAGCGTGACACTGTACCCCAAAACCTCACCTCCTGCATAAAATACACCAAAACTATATTAGGCCTAGTTAAAGAAAATTTTTCACGAGGATTTCATCGTTTGAATCCTGGCTGGGTGTATTAAGGTGTTTTTTTTTCCAAACAATTTCCGTGTCTTTCTTTCTCCATGCAGATGTGGGTACATTTCCTTCCTTTAAAATACTAAATACCTATTTTATACTCCCCAAGTGGTATTAAAGTATGCGAAAATCCCAAACGGGTACCAAAATATGGTGTAAGATTAAAAAAACACGTACTGCCTTATTTAACTTATTCTTATGCATCACTTTTTATTAGTCCAGACTTTACGCATTTAATAAATGTACTCACACTTGCTCGGGGGAGATTGTAAAACCATATGTATGTTAGTTGAAGTATATTCACTCAGTATAAAATGTGTTTGATATGTCAAAGTGATTAACAATTTACTGTAAGGAGTTTTCTAACGCCATTTGACCTATCTTATCCTCTTTGCGCCATCGATGTTTTAATAAATCAAGTGATGAAGCTCTTCGTGAAGTGTTTCCCTCAATTTGTCGAAAGTGAGTTTTCCTGGAAGGACGGACCGGTTGACCGGTTTCATTTGAGGCGGGCGCTTATGTCGATTGAAGTAGTTCTCAGTTCTGCCACTGTGGCGTGTCTGCAACGAGCGTCGTCTGGTCTGGTGCGTGAAGGCCTCTCTGTTACTCCCTGGGGACTGTTTTGTTATCATTACACAAATGGAGTTCTCTGAAACGAATACATCGTGCACACTCAACAAACATTGATCATGGGCCGGCGAGATGCTCTCTTTTAACTTTCACGTCGTTCACTTCTTGGGAGGTGTAGGATATTCAACTAATTTAGCTGTGTTTGCAAAATGGCTTCTAAAGAGTTTGGTCCATCGCGTTGTACTATCAAAGGCGTAGAAAGCACATTTTCCCGAGGGAGTCAGCTAAAAACTTTTACTATACTTTTTGACGTGAATACGTCTTTAAATTTGCTACCATACGGGGGCAATCCAAAAAACCTAATGATAACAAAATAGGGGGATACAGTTTGGTGTTGTAGTTTCGAATCTTTCCTCTACATCCAAAATTAAATTATACCACTGGATAGCTAAAGGATCAAAGAATTCATTACGATAAGCGAGAACAGTGACGCATCGCGCGCGGTGGAGGGGGAAGCGCCGCCATTTGGAGGTTATTTTGCTGCGTATCGAGATTTGCAATTAGTATAACTTTTGACTCGGAGAAGCTACGATGTTCGTTTAAGTTTTAATACAATAATTATTTGTTTCCTTGCTTTTATCCTAAATACATAAATAAAAATATTTAATTTAAAAAATATAACCCGTTACATAAACGTATTCACGCACAACACACGGCCGTGTCCATGACACAGCCACACCCAATTTTTTTTAGCACCACTTCTTACTACCCGTTCGGTTCAGTACGCTATATTGACCCCTCTTATGGCCGGATTAAGTCAAGTTCCACGGGGCCCGGCCTCTCTACACCGTTGTACACGATACGTCTGGGCTATACGCAATTTAACTACGCTAATGGAGGTAGATATGAAGAAGGTATACTTAATAGGATTCTCCGTGAGAGTAGGATGGGGAACTATTTACAAAAAATTATCTTAGCGCACTCGCCTGGGCCTAAAACCCCAGCCCCTCAGTCACCAGTAAATTAGACTAAATGAGCCTAAGGGGGCAGCCAGACTGAGCGAGCGAGCGCGCGAGCGACTAAAATATAAAATAGAACACATTGGTTGTAATGAGAGGTGGCCAGACTGGAGCGCGCACGCTTGAAAGATAGAACTGATTCTTTTTTTCAAGCGCGCGCGCTCGACCCGGTACAGCCTAGTTTACAGGTGCTAGGTAATATTATTGTATGTTGGTTCATTGAGTGCTAGGAAAACTTCTCATTTTGACATTTTTATTACTATCGATAGGTTTAGCACACTTGCAACTAAAGGCCTAATTTAATTGGTAAGATCATAAACCATACCTATATGTATAAAACTGATATGTTAAATTACTTTAATATTATCAAAGTAGGCCTTTACAAATAAGAATAACCATTAGGGTGGAGAGAGGATGAGAAAACCACAACAATAAATCACTTGTTAAAACCCACCCTCAATTCACTCAGATTTTAAAATGGTTTCTTACAATATTTTGACACTATATACTTGTAAACCTTGTTAACTACTGGTAATTGAACAATATAATGAATATTCTATTATTTATTTTCTTCTCTATGGATGACTTGGAGAGTAATGGCTTGGCCATAAATATTTTTTTTCCCTACACATTATACTAATTTTTGTAAATTATGCTTGGAAATAGAGGTTGAAAATCCTGTACTGGCTGCGGTAAGTCTGTCCCTCATTGACAATACTCTGCCTTAAAATATGAGTGAAGAATGACCGTGGGCACGGGACGAATCCTGGATAGCTCAGTAGTTAGAGCATTGGCGTACTAAGCCAAAGGTCCCGGGTTCGATTCCCGTGTCCAGGTGTCATTTTTCAATTTTCAGAATGATATCTAACTAAATACTCTCATCGGATGAAATCTCTACACAGGAGTCGTGCTATGGACACATTCTGTTTGACTGAGGCTGAGCTGCTTGATAATATCATTCAGACTGCAGGACTGGTGCTGAGCTGCTTGATAATATCATTCAGACTGCCTGACTGGTGCTGAGCTTCTTGGTAGTATCACGAACATAATAATAAATATAATAGGGTGCTTCTTTGGGTCTCTGTAGAATAATTTGGGAAGGGGATTGACCCTCTTCTTTTATTATAACATCTGGGCTAAGACCTATGTTCTGGTCAGAGGGTCTAGTGTGGAAATATGACGTCATAGAACAGTAACTTGCAAAACAGAGCTCAAACTAAGCTCTAGAAGTGGTTGCTAGAGTACGCCACCTATCCCTTACACCCCATTTCTTTCAGATCCATTCCAACGTAATCCTCCCATCTGCGTCTAGGTCTTCCAGTGGTCTCTTCCCATTGGGTTTGCCAGTCATTACCCTGAACAAGGTTCTAGAGTCTTCCATTCGTGCCGCATGTCCTGCCCACCGTAATCGATTTGATTTTCCAACAATGTCTAGTGACGAGTACAGGTTATATTTAATCTCCTCCACGCGCCCCATTATTTACATTTTGTTGTGGACCAAACATCTTCCTAAGCAGCTTGTTTTCGAACACCCTAAATGTGTTTTTGTTATGTAAGGTAAGCGACAACATTTCACACCCATATAGAACAACCGGTAAAATTATTGAGTTGTGTATTCTGAGTTTTAAAACATTCCTTGACAGCAGGCGAGATGCCAACAAATTACTGACTTAATATTCATTTTTGTTTTACTTTTTTAAATGGCATCTAATTATTTACAATTTTTTTTTCATCATTGAGAATTTGCTTATGTTTTTGTTTGTATGGATGGAAAAAATATTAAATTTTCAATAATATTATATAGCAAATATGGAAGAATCCAACCCTCTTTGCTTACTATTGTCTTATGTTTACATATAATGTTATTAATGACAATTAATGACATAACCTAAGATATATATATATATGAGGAACGTAGTTTTATGCACACAAGACGTATGGAGTGAGGTGAGAGCTATGTATCACTTGTATAGTGCTACCAACTGAGATTCAAGCCATGAACTTCCCGTTACCCGCTATGCAATCTATTGCGAACTTGGCGCCCTGGACAGTGTAATCCACCTAGTAAAACTATTCAGATAAGAGGGAGAAATATATGAGTATTTATTAGAGTTTCAAACTATTTTTGAGTATTTACTTCTTACAAGAGAGCAGGGGTGAGAAGAGTAATTAAAAGGAATATAATTTTACCGAAATATTCTGAAGAGAGGAATCGGAGGTTTTTTTTAAAAATCACTTGAAATACATCTAGTCAGGATTAAAAATTCCGTCAACCGGAATACAACTAAGCAAGCTAGCGGAATGACATCCCCTAAATAATCCTTACATTTTCATAGGATTTTTTTTAAAAAACTTAATCCGAAGCTTGGATAAGAAAATGTAACATATTATTTTCATAACACGACCTCAACTGTGGTCTCTCTCGTAACATAAATACATTTTGGCAAATTATGTTATTGATTTTTTTTTTGGTCATATACATCAAGGCGGTATTTTTTTTTATCAGTGTGGCCGAACGCAAACAAAAACAACGGAATCGTAAAATAACAGGATTTTACAGTTTTTTTTTTTTTTTACATTCGCTTATCCTGGCAATATACATAGACCTACTGTTACAGTTTGCTCTTCTGAAAACAAAGCTTGTATATAGAAGGTCGACATTTTATTTGTCTAGTCTAACCTTAAACGATGTTAAAATGCTTAATTGAAACTATTACTGGGCTCATGGTTCACTGCCGATAATTTATTTACCTTGTCGGCTCATTCATGCGAGCTACGAATTTTGATTGGACCACTTCAATGTCTTTGTTATACCAATTAAGTATCTAGTTAATTGTATATTTGATCGAATGATCGGAAACATAGCAAACAATTTGCGAATATCCTCTCCCATCCTCTCAACACCATTTTATTGTTTTATTTTCAACTAGCTGCCGTAACCGTTATTTGCACCGAGAATCTATAAAGTAAACTCTTTTATTTTTAGTATTTAAAATAAACCACAGAGAAAAGTAATTAAACCTTAAATCATGTTCAAATATTAATTTCTATTGGTTTTTAATTGTGATACAAAACTTGAAAGTAGGCTGACTTATAAACAATGTCAAAACAGAGATGTAATGAACATGTTTTAAAAGCTGACATTTCTTTTGAATATTAAGTTATAACTTTTCTGTACACAATATTTGGAACTCTTGCCTGTTGGTGCTAATAAAAAGAAAGAAAAATGTCACATAAATAATAATAGTTATTAAAGGGTTGTAGTAAAATCCAATCTAAACCATTTTTTCAACCGCTTTTATCCCGTTTACCCTTTTTACCCAGTTTACACTTTTTTTTAACCTTTTAACCCTCTTTACCTAAGGAAATAATCTTTTTATCCTTTTTACCCTTTTTACTCTTTCCACCCCATTGACCTTTTACCATTTCTTTCCATTCTATCCCTTTTACGGCTTTTAAATCTTTTTACCACTTTTGACCTTAATTTATACACTTTTTTATGATTTACTTTTTGTCTCTTTAACCATTTTTACTCTATTTGTCTTATTGCTCTTTTTGATTATATATACTTTTTACCATTTTTACCCTTTACCCTATACCCTTTTAACCCTATACGCTTTATACCCAACAAACTTTTTTTCATTTTTACTCTCTTTACCCTTTCGACCCCGTTTACCCTTTTCCTCATTTTTAAACTTATTTTTGCCTTTTTTGGCGGCTTTTAAATTTTTTAACTTTTCTTATTTCTTCTACCCCTTTTAATCGCTATACCTTTTTATTTTTTTATTATTTTCTTCTTGCTCTTGTTATCATTTTTACCCTTTTTGCCATATTTGCTCAGCTGTGCCTCCCCCCCCCTTTTTTGGACATATTTTACATTTTGGTAATTTTTATAAACTTTTGACATTTTTACCCTTTTGATCTTCTTGCCCTTTTTGATTATCTTTACTTTTATCATTTTTGGCCTTTTTGCTCTTTTTACATTAATTACCTTGCTTAGCCCTGGATGAATATTTTTAGGTAAGAAAGGTAAAAAATCTAAAGTTGTTGTAAAAAGTGTACAAAGGGTGTACGTCACTACCGCTAGCATTTGATTCCAGAGACTATGTCAATATTTTATTTTATTTAGAACCACGTCTTACTACCCGTTTGGGCTATACGCTTAAGTAATAACTATGCTAATGGATTAGGAATTGGGAAGGTTAAATTTAGAGGAAGTTAACCCGCATTTGCGTGGAGCGAGGGTGGAAAACCATTTAGGAAAACCACCCCCAGTTCACCTAACCGAGATTCGAACCTCGATTTCACCGTCCTCGGCAGTCTAGCTCAACACGAACTAACGCGTTAGCTAGCTACGCCACCGAGGCGGGTGAGTATATCAAACACTTGTCGACGACCTACGACTTAGCGGTGATCTTGTGGCAGGAATCCTGCTCTAATCGGTTTGTAACAAGTCATTAGACCGTCATATTGGGGAAATGATTGTTTTCAACAGCCATGTTGTCCTATATCCCGTTTTGTCACAGAGGATCGTCTGGAATGTTTTTCCTTCCGAGACTTGCTAGATGTGTGTGTGATGTCGGCGTAAGAAGAGCATTGGAGCCGAGAAACCCAAACTCAGCAGGGGGGGTTTTGGGCAACTTGGGGGGGTGGGGTGGGGAGGATGAAGAGGATATAGTACACTGAGAAGGAAAATAGGAATGATTTTCACTTTGTCGCCATGCCAGAATATTCCATAACGTCTCTGTGTTGGCTCATGCGTTTCATTTCCCATCCTACCTCCAACATTTTCATATTTAAGGGGAAACAAACCCTTAGAGTACCTTCATACTCTCTTTCTATTTTCACCGCGTTTGGGTCTTTTTCTAGTAAGATAAGGATGAGGAAGGTAAAATTCAAAGGATATATACCCTAATTGGTGAGAGTGGAAAGTGAGAGCAATTTAGGAAAAAAAAATAACCTCAGTACATCCAACAAGTATTCAAACCCTTATATTCCCGTTACTGGTAATCCAGTCTAACACGAGAGTGAAGCGTTAGACCATGTGACCACCAATGTGGGCTATACTAATTTTGATTATAGTTATTTTTTGGGAGTGAAATCGACTTAAATATCACGAGTAATTTATTGAATGCAATACTGATGCTTCACAAACATCATCTTAGTATTTTTGTTGCTCAGAAGTAATGTTAGTTTCCTCCTCTAGAATCAGCCTTATCTGTGGTCAAGATTGTTAAGATTTTTGGCATTGACCTACACTCTACAAGATCCGAAACTAGTTTGGGAAAAATTGAAATCTTCACGCGTTTCAAAATAAGACAAGCAAGGAGTGGTTTGTAGTTATTCCTAAGTGCTATGTGCAGCATCTTTGGTAAAAGAAAACTTTGATAGTATTTTAGACAGCTCATTCAAGATCTGATGAACTATTTATGATTGGTATTTAACTAAAACTTTCTTTATAGCCTGATATTGCCTTTCAAGGCCGTTTTATAACGTTTTTGTTATTTCTCGTGCAAATAAATATGATTTTAGACCCGCCTCGGTGGTGTAGTTAGCTTACGCGCTAGTCGTGTTGAGCTAGACTGTTAAGGACGGGGAGATCGAGGTTCGAATCTCGCTTGGGTGAACTGTGGGTGGTTGTTCCAGAATGGTTTTTCACTCTACCTCCACAAAAATGCAGGTTTACTTCCTCTAAATTCAACCTTCCCAATTTCTAATCCATCACTTTAATTAGTAATTAAGCGTTTAACCCGAACGGTTAGTAAGACGTGGTGCTAAATAAAATATACCATTTTTGATGATGATGAAATTTTTGTAAATTGGTCATTATTGGGTCAAATATATTAATTTGAGGTTGGTTTACATAATTTTTATTCTTTACTCACCAGATCTCGCTTTCAATTTATTTTAGTTTTTAATTTATGCTTCAATATTCGCCGCAACGTTTGGACACTGATTTTCTCACATGAAAAGGATCACGCACCGGATACAGCATTGCTTGTGGACACGCATTTGTCATCAATTACCTCGACTTCTACAAAAGTTGTAGTGCCTAAAATCCACACTCTTGCCTAAAATAAAATGTCTCAAATTTTTGTGTGAAAATAATAACTTGAGTCTTAAATTTTTTACATATATTTTTGTAGAAATAATTATGTAAGAACCGAGTTATTTTTACTTAAGAAAGTGACAGAACATATATTTATTTTGTAAAAAATAAATCGAGTCTTCAATTTTTATATAAATATTTTTAGAAATAATTATGTACTTAAGAAAGTGAGAGATTATTTTTTAATGTGGCCTCCTCAGTATTTTTAATTTTCATTGTAGCTCTTATGAGCAAACGAGTTTGGCCAGTTTGGCTGAAAGAATCACTTCCGTAATATACTGTATTACCGATTACGGAGAGACTAGGGTTCAAATTAAAGTTAGGTGCACTGAGTTAAGTGTTTCTCCTGCTCTATTTACGCAAATGAATATACATTTCGTCTAAGTTTCTAGCCTCCTCATTACTAAGGTACTATGGCAAATATGCGGGTAGCCCGATCCTGGTCAACACAAAAAATCTAGTTACATTGAAGAACTTAATGTATTAATTTCTATCATCAATAGAAGTTTAGATGACCTGGTAGTCTAGCGGTTAAAGTGTCACACTTCTGTGCTAAGAGTCCGGGGTTCAATCCTCGATCCCGGCACAGATTTATCTGATGGCCACCTCTGAGAAGACGTGTATTAATCACAACTTGTGAATGTGTGGATATGCCAGGCCTCCACCGTGGTTCGGATTCCACGTTAAACTGTAGGTCCTCCATTTCATCTCACAATCACCCTACCATTACACATTTAAGTGCGTATAACCCAAACGGGTAGTAAGACACGGTGCTAATAATAATAATAATAATAATAATAATAATAATAATAATAATAATATAGATTTTGAGTAAAAACTAAAAATCTAAATCAAAATGTTGTTATCTTAGTCCTCACGCATTTATACCTTAATTTTACTGTCATAACATCCAAATTAGTTTCTTTTCCAATGCTTTTGCGGCTGCGGTTCATTTGGTTGCAGTTTCTGAGATTGAGCCACGCGGATAGGTTTCTGCAAATATATCGATCCGTCCACGCTCTCCACACCCGGAAACAGCATCCAACATGGGTGTACTGTGTAATAAATAGAGTGAAATTTTCCTTTAGTACCACGTCTTATTACCCGTTTGGGCTATACGCCTATGTATTAATTACGAAAATGGCTTTAGGGATTGGGAATGTTATGTTTAGAGGAAGTGAAACCGCGGCCATCGAAGCGGGTAAAGTAAATTTTAAAGAATTAAAATGGTATTATATATTGGTTGCATGACACATTCCCCCTTAAGAGAATATATTCCGGGGATATTACAACAGCATGCGAATATATTTATAAGCCTATGTGGGTGAATGTATAACACACAGGGAAAAATTATTTTTTAAAGCTTATGATAAAATGTTCTATACAGGGACAGTTTCATATTGTCGCAGATAACATTCAAACCGGAAGTAAAGGTAAAATGACGGGATTTTAATATTTTAGAGATCCAATTCTTGTAAGCTTTGTTACGTGTTTATCTCACAACAGATTTGATAAAAGCTTTTTTACCCCTTCTTTTCACATATTTCTACCTAAATTTTACTATCATAACAACTAACCAAATTAGTTATTAAATTAATTTAATGTTCTTACAGTTGTCTTACCTTTGTCATTAACAAACAAGTTTTTTCCCCATAGCTGCGTTCACATTATAGACGAGGATTTTTTTTTCATATTTCTAAGAAACTAAACTAAATAAGCTTAATTTAGACGCAAAACTATAAAATAACCGGAAAAGTTCATAAATTTAAAACACAAAATTAATGCAAACACGCCAACAGTGGCTCTATTAAGCTAAGGCATGTTGCAACTTTAGACCAAAAGAAATAGTTTATATTTACTATCTAGCACACAAAAATAAATTAAATTTAAATAATAATTCTATAGTAAGCACCCTATCACACCAAATAAAATTTTGATTTTGATTTAATACCAAACAGCGGGAATATTTTCGCAGAGCCGACGCAAGTCCAATTAAAACGAGTCGTGAGCAGCTCTTTATGCATTTACAAAGATTCCCAAAGAAACACGAACTCACCCGTTCCCCCTCTCCTTCGAATCACGTGACATACATTTTACTCATGCCATCTAACCACGACGTTTGCTTACCACCAACGCCCGGTTTATTTGAAACCGATTCACTCGCTGATGAGATAGTGTGATACTCTACAGCTTACGCTGTTTCCGGGAAAATGAGTTCTTTTTGAGTTTACTGAAAACAAATAAACAAACAAACAGAAATTATAAAAATTGGTTATTTAGTTTTCTTTTTATTTATACTTCCCAAAAAAAATACAAACGTTGCAAAAATTTGAATGAACAAACAGACATTAGAGTTTAATTATATGCATATAATATGTATGGAACTAAATAAGAAATAGTCTAAAATTTGCAATAAAACACATAAAATATAATTATATCAGATTTTAGTTTTGTTTATGGTTCCTTATATTGAGATCTCTTATTGAGTATGCATCGCTGCATTTAGTTACTACGTTTATAGCCATTTAAATATATAAAATAGAGAAAAAAAAATGTCAATAGCCTGTTTTGTGGACGAGCAAAGTGTTTACCACAACCATCATGTGATAATTTTTAATGTACATATTATATTATACAAGCAAACTGCGTTACTGTATTCCTAATGCATTTTAATATTTACACTTTATTAAATAGGTTAACTTACTTTGAAAGCACATAAAAATGATCGTAAATTCAATTTTATAGTTTATTAAATTTTTTTTTAACAAAAAGCAGTTTCTGTAAACTGTTAAATGATTTCGAATATAAATGGATACTATTTTGGATAAATGTTGACATTAGTAAATTGCTTGGTAGTAATATATCTCATCTTGTGCACTAAACTATCATTTGGATAGTCGTGATTTCACGATAACCAGCAGGTCACATCAGCTAACACCTCGAATCAATACGCGCAACAATAATACCATTGGCTGCTTTCCTGTTCCATTGGTCGTGTATTACAGGGATCACATCGTTTATTACAAATCATGAATATATTATCCACAAATACAAGCACATGTCATGTCTATTCGTTTAGTCTTTGAAACATGAATAATATTCTGACTTAATAACATTGCCGTGATAAAAGATATTAGGCTATTTGTATAAGTGGGTCGGGAACCTAAATAAATAATATGTTCATTTGTAAGGCTTGTCTTACAGTGATCTATATAATTTGTAAATATCATTAACAGTGATTAAGCTCATTTAGTCTTATTTGCCTATAACGGGAGTCTGCGGTGTTATAAAAGTGGTTCTATTACACTCACGTTTCATAATAGTGGTGTATATTATTTAACTACACATGACTCGTAATTGTAATTCTGTGATCAGAATAAAACTTGATCAATGATCTTTTGAAAACATGAACAAGGCAATTCTAAATCATTTAAACCAAGAGATTGAAACTTTTAACAGTCTCATCACTTCGCCCATCCTTATGATTTCAGAAAATAGTAATTACCTTCACATTTAAATTGATTGTTAATGTTATAATACGAAATTTATATATATATATAAATTTCATGAAACACGCGTCATCGAATAGTAAGTTCAACTTGCTAATTGATAATTGTAATCAATGCAAATAGTTTAACTCAATTATTATTACAATATATATATATATATATATATATATATATATATATGAGTTTCACCAAAAGTATATATATATATATATATACTTTTGGTGAAACTCACACCTACACACAGATAACATTACCAGTGAGATAAAAGAATTTATTAATTATGTAATGCGGGTGGCATACACACACTCGTACTTGAAAACAGCTCTCGGTCAAGTGCCACGAGGGACGCTCTTGATTTCAAAAACTGTCGGTTTTGAAATGATACCCTGTAACCACTCAGAACACAGCCATGATCGCATGACCCGAAACTGGCCATACATATCATTGCTGGAAACAATATAATATATTATGTCCTTCACCCTGTAAGGTGCGGTCTCACAGTAGCCTCAGGTTGACTATTTATAGTTTCTTTCAGGTACCTATCTACATTCCTCTCACACTTTCACCCTCTTAAAACAACTTATATCTTCAATAATGGATCATGTTACTGGTATATAATATTGAGTGTTTCAATGTATGATGGATTCTAAAAACTGGCAACGAACAACTTTAAAATATAATATTGTTTATTGAATGACTTTGAACTGGTGACTTTTAAGAAATATTTAAAAAAAGCTTTATTTTTGTTTTATACATTCAAATATTCATCAAATCATTTTATTAACTTTATCGAATTTTATGTTTAGTTTACTTGTAATATTAAATAAACTTTCCCTACCACCAGATACTGTTTCCTAAAACCTGTTTCTGAGAGTATTTTTTTTACGATGAAGTATGACCTAGCGGAGAAACCCCCTTCATTCTTAATTTAATACACTCCCTTATCATGATATTATGGACACAGTAAACCAAACATCCTTAGTTAGTTGAATGTTATTCTTTAGGTGAACCTTCAGCACATGTGAATTAAATTAGAGACTCGCATCGGTGAACACGTGGACAAGTTCATCAGTCTCGAGTAGTCTGGTTTTCCAGTTGTCAGGTATTAAACCTCCAGCGGGTTTTATTACTGGACTGCTTCTTCCCGTATCCTCCACAAGGATGCGGGTACACTTGGTCTAAATACTCATCTCTTCATTTCTACTCCATTAATAGTTCAACTATGAAACCCGGATGGTCATTTAGACGAGAAGCACGCAAATAAATGCTAAAAGACTAAGTAACGTTTCGATTTAGTTTAATCGGACGTTTTCAAGTCCAGATTGTCGGTAAAATACAATATTTTTGCCATTTCACTAAAAATATTCTGAAGAAACTCGACCAAAACCTCTTCTAATTTAACTACCCATCCGGGTTATATACTTATGTACTAATTACTCTATTATGTTAGAGATGAGGAAGGTAATACATAAAGCAAGTGTACACACATTTGCGTGAAGAGAGATTTTTAAACTATTTAGTAAAGACCCAGTTCAGCACACTCTGCTTGGGTTTCAACCCTGACACGAGCACACCAAATTAAAGAATTCAACATTTAGCTCACGTGCCCACTGGATCTTATTCAACAGAGTTCTCGCTCAAATATTCACGGCTATATGTTTAAGAGTACATGTTTCTCACACTTACCAAACAGAGCCCCTATATGCTGGCCTTTCAATCGACCTACTTGGCTTTGAGTTTTCATTCGATCTCTTGCGATTCCCCTCTTTCTTTGTGCCAGGTTTGTTCTTGGCTAGGAGGAAAAATAATCTCCATTGTTTCGTATCCACAAGATTTGTCAAGTGGGAAGATGGTGGAAGGAGTAGCTGAAAAAAATGGAAGGGGTGGGAGTAAAGTCACAACTGGGAGGGAAGGGGAGGTATTGCACTTCTGCACGCCAATATAAACACATTCACTTCGTAGCAGGGGGTAGTTTCTTCTTATATCAGCGGGAGTTTTACTGGGGGAGGATAAAGGGTGGAATTGAACATCAACCAAGAGAAAAAATAAATAGGAAACCCTCTTCCGAATACATATTCAATCACAATAATTTCATCCCTGTGTTTATTTATCAAATAATATATTTATTAATATATTATTAAATAACTCAAACTCCTTGATGCGAAATAATTGCAGGCTAATAAACTGAGTTTTTCCGCTACCTTGAAAACTTCATTTTCCCTGACAATTTCCCCCATTATAAAATCTTTTGGTATACATTTTGAAGTATAGTGGGAACGTAACAAAAGTGTAGGCATTTTTCAGTTACAAAAGCAACCATAAATATTGTATAAAGTCTCGCCATAAGTGCAATCATGTGTTTTGCAGCTGTCATTTTTAACATTACAGTATCGATGTCAATGAAAGAATAATATTTATATTAAGGATGGTCCCTTAGAATTTTCAAATTACTCAGATCTTTTTAAAAAAAACCTCATGATTCGAGGATTTAAAAAATCAATACCTATTTAAAAAATGTAAATCTTATTTTTTAAAGAGTTATAATGAAGCTTACTTAAGTTTGATTCAAAATTAATTCCTGGACAAATCGAACAACCAAACTTCGAAATATAAGAAAACCCATCCATACCCATGAGAGAGAGAGAGTCAACCTTTTATGTTTGCAATGTTTACTAGGATTCAAATTTGGATTCGAGATTCTTAAGTAAAATGAAAATTCTCTTTAGAGAAATATTGGATTCGAACCGTCAATAATTTATACAGTTAAATTCCACATTGTTGATAGCAAAATATTATTTTTGATGAATTCTAAAACTCTTACTGTACCACGATCATTTGTCCGACACATTATTTAAGTTGACAGCTTATCTACCTTCTGAGATAAGGAGTTCTGAGATCAATTCCCGGCATGACTGAAAAATGTATAATCTTTTCAATGTAGACTTCCCCTTTCATGGTGATTAATTAACGCTCAAGGTCTTGATGTTGTGTCTGTTCTAGATTTAAGTTAGATTATAAGTCATAAGTTGTTGATATATTCAGTTGATTCAGAAAATGCAAGTTCTCAAATAATATTTGAAACGAAAATTAAAAACTACAATCACAGCATATAATATAAAAATAAAGTTTGACCGTGGCTTCGCTCGTATTTAAGTTTATTAGATTAACTTTTTTCTCTCCATCGAATCATCTAAACCACCAAAAACACCAATTCAGACACATATGAAGTGAAGAAATGTTTTATATGTTGACGATGCCACCCACACATACTGTAGTAAGGAACCAAAATCAATGGTTTACATTTATGCAGTTCTTGCATCAAGGTTTACTCGCTTACGTGAACGCATTGTTTCAATGAACACCAAAATAAAAAGTTAAACATTTTGCAATTCTTTTATCAATATTGTCTCGCTTCAACGCGGGGGCGTTGTTAGAATGAACGCCAAACTAAATAGTTTTTGCATATTGGTATCAAGATAATCTCTCGTGGAGGCATTGTTGCAACGAACATCAAAATAATAGTGTGGATTAAATATCTAAGAAACAAAACTAAATAAACAAAATTTACATTCACAACAATAGAATAACTCAAAATCTCATAAATTTAAGGTGAAAATCCAAGCACACTAACAATGTCTTACGTGGAGGTATTGTTTCAATAAACACCAAAACAAATAATTTATATTTCACAATCTAAGAAACCAAAATAAAGTAAACGGAAAGAAGAACTTTGTAGTTAGCGCCTTATCATACCAAACAAAATCGTGATTTTGGTTTAGTTCCAAACAATAAGAAAGAATATTATTCACAGTTCCAACGCATTCAACACAATCGATAATTTTTAAATGCTAGAAAAGAATGAAACTGACTAGACTCAGTGCTCTATGAGCGTACGAAGATTACCGGAGAAACACGAACTTCTACCCCCCTTCCCCCCAGCCCCCGCTCCCTCATCACCTTCCCTTTCCTCCCACCTCTCGCTAGTCGAATTAGGTGTCATGCTTTGTACTCGCGCCAATCATCCGCGACGTATGTTTACTGCTTACGCCCGGTTTATTTACACTGATTCGTTCGCTGCTCCCGGAAATATAAGGATATTTGCAGAAAAATTCTAATTTCAATACAATGAGTACTTTTTGAGTTTACAGGCAAAAGAAAAACAGAAAAAAATTCTAAACATTAAGACTAAAACAGCACTTGAACTTGATTTCAAACCTTTAACTTCGACTTTCATCCAAACACTAATACCAATGTACTGCATATCCAGGGTCTCAAATCTATGTCTAGGTGTCATATTTTATTTTACCCTTGTTTCATCAAAAAGTTTGGAAAATAATGATATACTCGAAACTAAAGTTTATCATCTTCAGGCCTGTATCTAGAGCATGGGGAAGTTTAAACTATAATATTCATCAGAAATGATTAAATTTTTTTTTAACTGTACGGGGTACATATTTAATTAAGTATTTTCCTCATAAACAAAACTAAGCAGGATCCTTAGTTAAATTTATCGCAGATAAATTGTTCTAAATTTTCTCTGTATAACGTTTAGCTCTCTTAAATAAATGTTAGACTATTTTTTCTCCCCCATGTGAACTTAAAATTGACACGAATAATTTCATTTATTCTCATCTGTTCTATTTCCTGCATGCAGTGAGTATACATTTCCTTTTCTTACTCACACAGCAGACAAATTGAACATAACGTAACATCAAGTAAAACCGATATTCTTTTATTATTTTCTTTTCAAGTAGAATTCTCTCATTATCTTTCCCCCTGTTTGTGTGCTCTTGGATGAGAGACAAGTGTGGTTTGAGGGGGTTGGGGGGGGGGTGGGTTTCTACGTGGGTGGAGCAACAAGTCAGAGGAATGACGTCACACTGGCAATTTGAAAACATTCGCGAACAAACAAAGGGAAGGTGGAAAAAGACCGGCGACAGAAGAGGAAAAACTTGTTCCATAGATCAAAAAAACTGTTCCCCCCTCTTTTCCGTTTTGCTTGTGAACATTTTCTAGAAGCCAATGAGTAGGCAGAAGAAAGACTGGTCTTGTTTAACACTTATTTTAAGTATTTCCTAAACAAGCCAAATTATTATAAAATTATCGTGAAACTATTCTAGGCTAGAAGTGTGTTTTAAAAGGGTTTCGAATCTATAATACTATTCTTTATTAGTTTTTCATAGAATGGGTTTCTTGCGGAAAGGAATGATTGTAGAACACGCAGAAATTAAGGAGGGATGGAAGTGGGCCTACCTAGTCAGCGAAGATATTGCCAACCAGATGTTGTGCTCAGCTTAAATATTTACCAAACCTTTGCCACTAAAATAATTTGGTGTTTATTGGAATGAACACAAAACTGTTTTATACTACTGTCTACATATCACTTATAGACTTGTATTGTTGAAAAGTCCAAAAATAAAACATTTTTTGGCTTATCACTAAGGGTTATACAGGGTCATATTTTGAAAATTGAAAAATGACACCTGGACGCAGAAATCAAACCCGGGACCTTTGGCTTAGTACGCCAATGCTCTGACCACTGAGCTATACAGGAATTGTCCCATTTCCAGGGTCATTATTCAATCATATTTTTAAGGCAGAGTCTATGATGGACGTGCGGAAATCGTTGGCTACAAATGTGTGATTTTATTAAGATCACGAGCTATCAGATAACGCAGCATTGGCGTACTAAGCCAAAGGTCCCGGGCTCGATTCCAGTGTCAAAGTATCATTTTTCAATTTTCTTAATATGATACCCGCCTTGGTGGCATAGTTAGCTAACGTGCTAGTCTTGTTGAGCTCAACTGCTGAGGACGGGGAGATCGAGGCTCGAATCTCGGTCGGGTGAACTGGGGGTGGTTTTTCCTAAATGGTTTTCCACTCTCCCTCCACGCAAATGCGGGTTAACTTTCTGTATATTCAACCTTCCCAGTTCCTAACCCACTAGCGTAATTAGTACTAAGCGTATAACCCAAACCGGTAGTAAGACGCGGTGCTAAATAATAATAATAATAAATCTTAATATGATATCTAGATGGAGTAATCCTCACTAAAAAGCATAAATAATAGCTTTGGCCATTTGATTCTTGCTATACAGGATGTTTCAGTGAAAGCGTGCACAAATTAAACAGGACATAGGGGATGCTCTGACGAACATTTTGAGGTAGGGGACGTGTGATATTCGAAGCCAGCTAAGTGGGATATGGGTCTAAACATGTGTGGGAGAGCCTTAAAGCTATTTCATATGGGAAAATCTCAAATCACTTGTGTATGAGACCCCAGTGGACACAGACTTGAAGTTGGTTGCCAGGATTGTCGTCACCTTTGATGTGATTCGCTACCCGCATGGAATATTTGAACGGGTGCGGAAGAATCTCGTACGCCGATGTCATGCATGCATTGGTGTTGGTGGCCGTCATTTTGAGCAACTGTTGTGAAGTACAGAATGCTAGGTTTCCTCCGGTTTGTCAATGCTATGGTATATTGTACAGTACTACCTGCACGTAATGTTACAACTAAATGTAAATAAATTACATGTAATGATTAGATTTAAATAAACCGGACATCAGCAACAGTGTTAAACATGTTTAGGTCCCATATCCCACTTAGCTGGCCTCGCAGACCACACGTTCCCTGTATCAAAATGTTCGATAGAACATCCCCTATGTCTTGTTTAATGTTCACACGCTTTCACAGAAACATCCTGTAGAAGCGTAGAATGGATCTTTGTGAATTGAATGATGTCATTTAATAAAGGGGCTACAACGCAAATTGTATTGTCATTTATATTTTATTCCTCCCCTGTTTGTTCTCCTACTACCATACTGCACCACACAGGAACGTTATAAATTCACATGATTTCTGGAATTTATGGATTTTCGCTCAACTATTCTAGCACCGTAAAGACAGTATTTTTGAAGTTTTAAAAATTTTTGACAAGATAAATAAAATATTGCTTCAGCAGATGCGTTTAATTTGATAAAGTAATCTCAACAATTCTAGTCACAGAAATGCTGCAATTTGATGACAAATTTTACTCTTGATTAAAAAAGTTTCTCGTTTAATCCAACGATTCTCATGACAACTGTTGAACTGTGTAAGAAATTAAGCTAAACATATTATTTATTTTGGTTAAAATATTTGCCTTAACTCACGTTCATTTCAATACCACCTTAAGAATATCAGTTGAGTGGTATAATTTGTTAGAATCTACTTGCATGTAGTAGTTCCACCGTTGAATGTTTACAAATCAAGGAGTAACAAAGCCAGCGAATTAAACTGATAATTTTTACTTTCTCCACCATGATCGATAGTGTTTTCATTCCTGGTAAACATGATTTTGATGAACCCCCAGTTAAAAATTATTGAAATTAAAAAAAAAAATCATCTCATATCCCTCCAACGGGTGGCTTTTTCTGAGTAAAAAGGCTAAAGTGCGAGTCGATACTAAATACAGGACGACACCTACCTAGACCAGAATGGAATGGGCCAGTTTCGCATATGAAACTGGCCCANAGCCAATGAGTAGGCAGAAGAAAGACTGGTCTTGTTTAACACTTATTTTAAGTATTTCCTAAACAAGCCAAATTATTATAAAATTATCGTGAAACTATTCTAGGCTAGAAGTGTGTTTTAAAAGGGTTTCGAATCTATAATACTATTCTTTATTAGTTTTTCATAGAATGGGTTTCTTGCGGAAAGGAATGATTGTAGAACACGCAGAAATTAAGGAGGGATGGAAGTGGGCCTACCTAGTCAGCGAAGATATTGCCAACCAGATGTTGTGCTCAGCTTAAATATTTACCAAACCTTTGCCACTAAAATAATTTGGTGTTTATTGGAATGAACACAAAACTGTTTTATACTACTGTCTACATATCACTTATAGACTTGTATTGTTGAAAAGTCCAAAAATAAAACATTTTTTGGCTTATCACTAAGGGTTATACAGGGTCATATTTTGAAAATTGAAAAATGACACCTGGACGCAGAAATCAAACCCGGGACCTTTGGCTTAGTACGCCAATGCTCTGACCACTGAGCTATACAGGAATTGTCCCATTTCCAGGGTCATTATTCAATCATATTTTAAGGCAGAGTCTATGATGGACGTGCGGAAATCGTTGGCTACAAATGTGTGATTTTATTAAGATCACGAGCTATCAGATAACGCAGCATTGGCGTACTAAGCCAAAGGTCCCGGGCTCGATTCCAGTGTCAAAGTATCATTTTTCAATTTTCTTAATATGATACCCGCCTTGGTGGCATAGTTAGCTAACGTGCTAGTCTTGTTGAGCTCAACTGCTGAGGACGGGGAGATCGAGGCTCGAATCTCGGTCGGGTGAACTGGGGGTGGTTTTTCCTAAATGGTTTTCCACTCTCCCTCCACGCAAATGCGGGTTAACTTTCTGTATATTCAACCTTCCCAGTTCCTAACCCACTAGCGTAATTAGTACTAAGCGTATAACCCAAACCGGTAGTAAGACGCGGTGCTAAATAATAATAATAATAAATCTTAATATGATATCTAGATGGAGTAATCCTCACTAAAAAGCATAAATAATAGCTTTGGCCATTTGATTCTTGCTATACAGGATGTTTCAGTGAAAGCGTGCACAAATTAAACAGGACATAGGGGATGCTCTGACGAACATTTTGAGGTAGGGGACGTGTGATATTCGAAGCCAGCTAAGTGGGATATGGGTCTAAACATGTGTGGGAGAGCCTTAAAGCTATTTCATATGGGAAAATCTCAAATCACTTGTGTATGAGACCCCAGTGGACACAGACTTGAAGTTGGTTGCCAGGATTGTCGTCACCTTTGATGTGATTCGCTACCCGCATGGAATATTTGAACGGGTGCGGAAGAATCTCGTACGCCGATGTCATGCATGCATTGGTGTTGGTGGCCGTCATTTTGAGCAACTGTTGTGAAGTACAGAATGCTAGGTTTCCTCCGGTTTGTCAATGCTATGGTATATTGTACAGTACTACCTGCACGTAATGTTACAACTAAATGTAAATAAATTACATGTAATGATTAGATTTAAATAAACCGGACATCAGCAACAGTGTTAAACATGTTTAGGTCCCATATCCCACTTAGCTGGCCTCGCAGACCACACGTTCCCTGTATCAAAATGTTCGATAGAACATCCCCTATGTCTTGTTTAATGTTCACACGCTTTCACAGAAACATCCTGTAGAAGCGTAGAATGGATCTTTGTGAATTGAATGATGTCATTTAATAAAGGGGCTACAACGCAAATTGTATTGTCATTTATATTTTATTCCTCCCCTGTTTGTTCTCCTACTACCATACTGCACCACACAGGAACGTTATAAATTCACATGATTTCTGGAATTTATGGATTTTCGCTCAACTATTCTAGCACCGTAAAGACAGTATTTTTGAAGTTTTAAAAATTTTTGACAAGATAAATAAAATATTGCTTCAGCAGATGCGTTTAATTTGATAAAGTAATCTCAACAATTCTAGTCACAGAAATGCTGCAATTTGATGACAAATTTTACTCTTGATTAAAAAAGTTTCTCGTTTAATCCAACGATTCTCATGACAACTGTTGAACTGTGTAAGAAATTAAGCTAAACATATTATTTATTTTGGTTAAAATATTTGCCTTAACTCACGTTCATTTCAATACCACCTTAAGAATATCAGTTGAGTGGTATAATTTGTTAGAATCTACTTGCATGTAGTAGTTCCACCGTTGAATGTTTACAAATCAAGGAGTAACAAAGCCAGCGAATTAAACTGATAATTTTTACTTTCTCCACCATGATCGATAGTGTTTTCATTCCTGGTAAACATGATTTTGATGAACCCCCAGTTAAAAATTATTGAAATTAAAAAAAAAAATCATCTCATATCCCTCCAACGGGTGGCTTTTTCTGAGTAAAAAGGCTAAAGTGCGAGTCGATACTAAATACAGGACGACACCTACCTAGACCAGAATGGAATGGGCCAGTTTCGCATATGAAACTGGCCCATTCCATTCAATTTCAGGTAGGTGACGTCTTGTATTTAGTACCCGCCTCGGTGGCGTAGTTGGCTAACGCGCTAGTCGTGTTGAGCTTAACCGCCGAGGACGGGGAGATCGAGGTTCGAATCTCGGTCGGGTGAACTGGGGGTGGTTTTTCCTAAATGGTTTTCCACTCTCCTTCCACGCAAATGCGGGTTCACTTCCTCTAAATTCAACCCTCCCAATTCCTAATCAATTAGCGTAATTAGTACTTAAGCGTATAACCCGAACGGGTAGTAAGACGCGGTGCTAAATATTATTATTATTATTATTGTATTTAGTATAGCGCCGCACTTGAGGCGTACTAAATTTGACTATGAAACCGGCCGTATTTGTCTAATATACTAGTGCTTTTGAGCGGTAAGATATATAACTAATCTTGAAATCTCGATGGTTTGTAGTAAAGATTTATCTTAATCTTCTAGCGACTTTTTATAAAATAAAATATTCAATGGGTTGATTATAGGGAACTATTATTTCTCTCTCTTTCTTTTGTACTTTAAAAATATTCCCAATCACACTATTGAGTTTTATTTATTTAATTAAATGTTCAAATTTTAGGCGCACCATTTTAAAAGGAGCATATTATTTAATCTAAAATACTACTTCGCATATAAGTATGTCTGTCAGATTTATACTAAATGACAATGTTTAAGAGCATTGTCTGTATGAGTTTTGGTGAAAATATTTAAAAATACTATTTGTTTTAAACCTTCAGCCCGCACTTGAGCAAATTGTATTTGTTTTTGTTTTTCCATGTTTGAAAGTTAAAGATATGCCTCTGTTTATTGTTTAATATATTTGAGTTCATCGTGATAACGGTCCTAAATAAAGTAAAACTATATAAACTTGAAATTTCCCCCCTAAGATAATGTTTTAGGAGATGGGAAAGTGGGGGTTGTCAATATTTTTGTGGGGAACAAATTTGGTCAAATACCGCACACCCCAAAAACACCCATGACTTTAATTTTGTGCAGAATAAAAAAGGGCACATGTGATTAAAGTTTATTTGTAAATTTCCTATTTGTGTGCTAGCTAACCAAATAATATTCACCTAATTCAATTTAAACGGATGTTTTATTTCAAAAGAAACATATTATTTAGTTATATAAACTTAGAACCATCTTCCACTCGATACTAGCTTTCAACTGTTTTTAAAAACGTTATAATTTATGCTACGAGGATTGCTTCGTTCCGACCCCTAAGAAGAGACAAGTTTCAGCTTTTTTTTTTATATATTATACTTATTGTGGTTTTCTCTTTTAAATGAGACGTTAAACCTGAACCCAGTATAATGAAGTAAACTATTTTTTACCCCCTCTGGGTTTGGTATCCCGGCATGCACAGCGGGAGATCACAGCTGCTGACCAAAAAGGGATATTTTAAGTTGTCCCATGAACAATCTCACCAGCTTTTATTTTTTTATTGTACTTTCCCCTTGAAGGATGAATGTGTTTTTTTTCAGCCATGTCACCGGCACAAGGGTACTTTACTCTGAGATCTGTACCAAGTGGATCGATCACCTGGGAACGAAGTAAGAGCTGAGAAGCAAAACTGGTCTAGCTGCCGGCCATAGAAATGGCTCTATAGTTTCTCTCTCTCTCTTTGTGTCAGTCTTCATAATTCCCCTGTTATTTGAGAAATAAAACAAAATACGATTAACAAGCCACTTATTATATTACGAGGATTATTACCACCACCAGCAGAGATGGAAATATGGACTAAGCTGTCAGTTTCGTCTGATGTGGCTTTCCGCAGGTATGGAGAGACTGGGTTTCAAATCCAAGCCGTATGTAATGAGCTGTTTTTTAATAAATGGTTTCTCTAATCCCCCTCAATGCAAATGTGGATATATTCTCTCTCAGTTCTCCCTCCCCCAGCCCTATCCCATCAGTATATCCCAGCATAGAGTAAGACTCTGTGGTCGTGAGGGCAGACTAAGCTTATTACTGGCTGGGATAGCTGCACCAATAATGCGCCAAGTACTGATTCATTAGTCTGGAGATTGTACAGGAAGGAGGTTTTCTAAAAATAAATTAATGTTCCCACACTTCTCCAAGCACTTAAGTGGATGGACTACCTTGTAAAACTTGAGAAGCGCTATCAGCGCAACTCCTAAGAAACGTCCATATATTGAACTATTTGGACTGTCTAACCGACACCGAACTTGAGTTGCGGTGTTGTCATATCTGTCAAATTTGGTCTAAAAGAGTGAGGGGGAGCGAGCTAATCTGTTGTTTACATGGGTCAAGTTTCTTGGAAGGGAAAGGCTAGAGTGCGGCTTTTATCAAAGACCACACTATGCAGAAATCTGCTGCTTTATTTTTAGCTTGAACTAATATAATCAGTAGTATGGTTTTCTTAATATTTCTTACCTAGCGGAAGAAAACATTTTTAATTTGACGTTCTCGTATTAGACTGGTTTGCTGGTGACGAGTTTGGGGTTCAAATCCCAGTAGTGTATACTGAGGGTGTTTTTTTAAAACGGTTTTAAACACGCTATTATTATTTATTTATATCACCACGTCTTACTATCCGTTCGGGCTGTACACTTATGTAATAATTACTATAATGTGTTAGGCATCAGGAAGGTTAAATTAAGA
Source organism: Timema genevievae (assembly GCA_902155825.1). Taxonomy (NCBI): domain Eukaryota; kingdom Metazoa; phylum Arthropoda; class Insecta; order Phasmatodea; family Timematidae; genus Timema; species Timema genevievae. Next base: position 203,804 of record CABFWO010000161.1, on the reverse strand, counting down.
GGAGGTGCATCCATATTTTCGTGGAGTGAGAGCAGAAAACTATTTAGGAAAAACCACCTGTGAGCACCCGACCGGAATCGAACCATGATCTCCCCGTCTTCAACATGTCAGTTGAACACGGTGAGTAGCACATACTATTGGACTTGATTTCTGGTGGTGGGGAGATTGAAATTCAAATCCCAGTTGTGTGCAATAAGGGTATTTTTCCTAAAAATGGTTCCCAATCTCACTCTACGCAAATGTGGGTACATTAAATCTAAAATGTTACCTTCCTCATTCCAAGTTCATGCATGTGTACAACTCAAACTGGAAGTAAGTCACAATGAAAAAAAAACTATTGTGATGACTACCAAGAGTGTCGGCGAAACTTTATTAGTTTCGGGCAAGGCAGTTGTAAAGAAATATATTTTTGAGGAGTTTTTAGGGGAATGACTCAAAGCCAATGGAAAATGTTTGAAAATGGAATGCCACTAAAAGCTATTTGGGCATGGCGCTTAAGCACTTAAAAATAATAATAGATTGTTATAGAATCTATTTGAAGTTTGATACAAACCATCTTTCAGCTTCAAACTCAAGTATATCAGAGGGAACCAAACAAACTGGAGGAAGACACATTTTGATGGGGAGAGGGGTGGAGAAGAAATTGGTGGTAATACCCCGCCCTATCAAACCTCCCCCCTTCCCAGTTCACCCTCAATGAGTAACATTGGATATAAAACTATCGACAGACACACCGTAGAATGTAGATCATTTCCTCAGCATCTGACTTAACCCAAGCTATGAGGGGTGAGGACAGTGTCTGATGATAATAATAATAATAATAATAATAATAATAATAATGGTGATAGAGATATCTTATCAATTAACATAAAAAGTGTTTATTTTTTTATATCTTTTTTCATGGACGCAGAAAATTGGGGGTCAGAGATGTACCCTTCTTTAAAAGTGTTAGAACCCTTAAAAGGCAGGGGGGCCACACACATATGTATAAAACATAAATAAGAAATTGTGTTTTTTTACTTTATTATTTACTTTAGTTTCTTATATTACACCATCCAGATACTAATAATAATAATAATTTTAATATAAACTTAAAGATGCACTAAAATCTCCTATTGTAAAACTAGCTTGACCTACATTAGCTTGTAACATGTACAAAGACATAACTATGCAGTAATTGACCCACGGTGGGTGCCCCCAAGGAAAAAATACACCACCGTCCCCAAATCTTATGAATAATTGTAGATTATAAAAAAATATTTAGACATTTATTATTGGAATTATTTTATAATACGTATTAATATAGAGTAGGTAGGTTAAATTTAGAGGAAGTGTACCCACATTTGCGTGGAGAGAGAAGAGTGTAAACCCATTGAGGAAAAACCACTCTAAGTGCATTACCATACAGCCATAATATTTGATAAAATTGTTGCTGAAAAGTTTCAATATAATGTAAAAAACTTAATCTGAATTGAATAAAACAATATTAATAAATATTATAAACAAATCTATAGTCAATTATCAATATTAACACTTATAGAGGCTAAACAAACATTGATCTCTGTGAAATTGTCTACACTTTCCTCCAAGGACAAGCTACGGGTAGTAGCTCAACAGTCAACATATCTAATCCCTGCAGCCTTTATTGATTCATGTGCTTCTTAAATAATTTTTAGTAAAGTTTTGAAAATGACCTGACAGCTGTTTCTATTGATTTTACAGAAAAATATGTACATACATTTTTGTACAGCATAAATTATGCGCAATAAAATGACTATTGAGTAATTTTTGATTGAATAATGAGATCTTTACGAAACAATGATAGGCCTGAAAGACAACGCTTTCATATATTACCAAATTAATTTTGGGTGGGTGGACCTGCGTGATGGGCCCTATTTTGAGCGTGGGCCTGTGGCATTCTGCCACCACCCTATAATTACACCAATGAACTTGTAGCTATCAAGAATTTCAAACTCTATTAACCTATTTTTTATTAATTATATTCGATAATCAAATATAGCTTTATACGTTTATACATATTTTAACATGTATAACACTCGCTTTGATGGCCTCATGGTCTAACGCGCTACTCTTACAGTAGACTAGACTGCCAATGATGGGGAGATCAAGGTTCTAATCTCGGTCGGGTGTACTAAAGTTAGTTTCTCCAAACTGGTTTTCCACGCTCCCTCCACGCAAATGCGGGTACAATTTCTATGATTATAACCTTCCTGATCCATAAAACCACTAAACAATTTTTGAAAAAAAATCTATTCACAAATTCTCTGTTTATTTGACAAAAATTTTAATCCGACCATTTACCTCAGGAACTGAAAGAAAATATTTTGACCAGATTAAATAATATTATATACATATATATTTATATATAATATGATGTAAATCAAAATATAATATAATATTATATTATAATATATATAAAAATATAATATTATATTATTAAATAAATATTATATATCTATATATATAAATAAATATATATATATATATATATATATATTCAAATTTGAAGATAGCATATAGAACAATTTTCTGCAAAAAGAAAGATTTTATTTTTAAAAATGTATAATTTTTATAGAATAAATATTACACTTATTGCCTGTACTTCAAAAATTATAAACACTAACTCTAAAAATAAGTATTTGAAATTACAATAAAACATAAAGAAATATACTGCAAGAAAATGTTTTTCACCCAATTGTATAGAAAATATCCATCCATCGATTTTGACCAAATTTGATAGGCTTAAACACAAGTTTTACATTGAAGCATGATCATTTTATAATCTATTTCTCCCTTATCAATCACTTTTGTGTCAGGGACGTTCATAAAATATATACACATCACTAGCTATTTTATAATTTTAGCTACACACATTATATAATAATAATAATAATACATCCATTCTACAACTTTATACATTCAAAGTCCTTCATCAAAACTTCTGCAATGAACACAACGTTTTTAATTTTATTAGGGACCTGTGCTACAAATTTTGGTTGAATTCCGACCGCGTGAATTGAGGTGTTTTTCCTCGTGATTGCTCATTTACTCCACGCAAATGTGGGAACACTTTCTCTTAATTACCGTATTTATTATCTACCCTACTTTATTATTGTAAATTTACGGATAACATCAAAGAATATTAAGAAGTGAAGCATTTCTAATATCACAAGAACAAAAAAAAAAAAAATGGAAATAATCTTTACACTGCACACTCTTATATATGTTGAGTAACATCCTCCTCTTAGCATTTGTGTTCCCCCCTTCCCTTCCTCTCTAAAGCTTACGTTATTTCCAAATCTTTGACTATGGCACGCGAGGGGTGCGAGAAAGTAAAAATTATATTTGTGATGAAACTATTTTGTAAAATAATAATTGTCAAAATTAAATATGTATCTGTGTTAATGTTATTAATTTTAAAAGCGCGGTGGTCAAGGCATGTTCAATAGTCCCCCCACCCCGTTTCATTATCCACCTTTACAATTGATAGCAAAATAGTTTCAAGACATTTATCTATTGTGACAAGTGTATTTCTTGTTCAAATTGCCAATAGTCCAAAATGATTTAGTTAGCCCCGTATTATCGATACCAAATTATTGACTCTGTTTACAGATCAGATTACCAAAGGTAGGGCCAAAGTGTTTGATTGGTACACCAAAGTGAACCGAGCCCGTGTGGGTTTTACGCCGATGTACTAATTAAGCTAATGTGTCAGAGAAGGGTAAGGTTGCTTTTAGATGACTTACACTCACATTTGCGTGGAGGGTGAGTGGAAAACATTTTAGGAATAATAACCTCATAGCACCAAACTGGGATCGAACACCAATCCCCGTCCTCAGCAGTCCAGTTTTTTGCAAGAGTAGTGCCTTAAATCATGAGGTCACCAAAACGGGTCCTGTAATTATATTAATTAGGTATTCTACGCACATGATTTGAAATTAATGGATGGATTTTAAACTACAGTATTAAAATTGTATTTTTCATGCAGAAATGATAATAAATTCATGACACTTTTTTTTATCCAATTCACAAGAGTAGAACATTTATTTTTCTTTCGTCTGGTTGAGAGATAAAGTAGTTTTTTATTTTATTTTCTTCGATCTCTTTTTACAGAAACGGCTTCCATTGCAAAACACGTGGTATTCACACAACTGATTTAATAAATGAACGCAGTCGAGTTGATATTTTTCCTGAGAACATCTGCTCGTCACCGTGCAACGCTTGGCATCACTGCCATGAGTTTTCTCGAGAGGTTCATTTTGTTCAACCTTACACCGCTAGGTCACAGGCTACTGCACCACAACACTTTTTTGAATCAAAATAAAACTGTACCACTTTATTTTAGTTTAGAACAATATGTATGCTGAAAAATGAAATGATAATTATTCTCAATCATATTTACTCGGTTTATACTTTGTCTGCAGATTTAAAAAAAAACAACACTAAACCAAGAAAATACGATCATGCAAAAATTATTTAAACAAAGCTGCTTACAAATATTTAACTTTTAACTGGCGTTAAATTATACTAAATGATAGAGAAATGTGTTTATTGTAATAAAATGAAAACCGTTTTAGCCTAAGTCTTCCCACATTTAAATGACAAGCCCAGTTTGTTTCATGCAGTGATCTTTAAATTATTTTTTAAAACTTAAATTTGAATTGGCTGGGTAGATAGGAATAAACTATAAACCATGTAAATGAATTGATATTTACAGTAGTAAAAATCTGATTAAAATATGTATAATAGTTTTCTTAGTAATCATGTACAGAGAAATCGCCTTAGAAACCGGCCGCGCTCATCTCTCATGGTGATCCATCCCCTTAAGGGTAGACCATATTTATGTTACGGCTGAGAGCGCCTAACGCTGACCCATCCCGCAATAAGCCACACGTGTTGAGTGCTGTGAAAAGCAACAACAGGTAGCTGAAGTAGTCTGGCCAGCAACATATTGACAACACCGCATTCATGACCCAGATGAGCGTCCTCCAGATGGCTGCCAATTAAGACGTCTAGTTGAAAGTTACGGCAAAAAGAACAACAAAACGAGAGCTTATCAAGGAAAGCGTGACGCAATCATGTCACATGCTGTGAACTTATATGCGGGTATCTTAAATGCAAAGATTTTTTTTTTTAATCCAAAGCGCTAACTCTCATCACAACGTTATCGCCTGCTACGCCAACTTGAAGTATTAGGCTGAATTATAGGTGACGGGTAGGTCAGGGTTTGATCTCAACCGGGGTGTACTGAAGTGATTTTTCCTAAGTGATTTATCAATCTTCCTCCATGCAAATGTGAGCATACTTCCTCTTAATTTCACCTTGATCATTCCTAACCCATTAGTGTGTAAATATGAATATATTACAGGTGGGTGGTTGCTGGTTCACTATTGACTGCAGGCTGTTTGGAGCTCACTAAAGGCATGGTTGTGGTTCCAGAATATAGCCTCGCCATCAAGGTATTACAAATGATTGGTTGTAGAATTGACAAAACAAGCAGCATTTCAAGACAGGGCACAGCCATGATCAAAGTTCTTCCCACGAAGGCTTGTTAATCAGTTTCACTGGTCCGATGCCACTATTTTCTAAGGAATACTAAGCAAAACAGCATTACTATGGGACATCTGGTGCGAGCCATTTTATCTACCTAAGATACTCGTTACTGTGGATTCACATATTCGCCGAAAAGCAAGAACACTCACAAGAAATACAATCACAATCGCAAGAAATCAGAGTGAACAACGTAAGTTGTTCTAAACTAGAAAAAAAACCCTCAGCTTTGGCCACGCTTCCCCATAAAATCTGCTTGTAAGAACCAATTTCAAAACCCACCGACTCAATACGTGCATACACCTAAGAATCGACATATTATAATCAGACAGCTGCGTATACTATTGGGAAATGGTTTGAAATAATTCTTTAAATAAAAAATGTGTTTGTGTATCGTTTTCGTTCTATGCTGATTTGTTTCATTTCACAATCAGGGCCGTTTGAAGAACTTGTAGGCCCTGGTATATATCTATATCTATATATACCTATATATATATATATTTCAATAACTAGGTATATATATATATAAAAACTAGGTATATATATATATCATTAACTAAGTATATATATTATATCATTAACTAAGTATATATATTATATATTTCTATTGACAAATTAAAATAAAATTCATAAGCCACATAGAATTCAATAGAATAAGTAATATATCTCAGAGATATAATGATTTTAATAATTACTGTAGGTTTAATACGCTAGTGAATTACATATAGTTATTTTAGAGTTGAATGCTTAGTTGTTATATTGTTTTGGTTAAGAATAGGACAAGGCAAACTAAACTTAACGACACTAAATATAATAATAAAAACAATAAATAAACAATACCATACATTATCAGTGTTAGTACTCTATATAATACTACTTATAAAACAGTGTCGGTTTATATGTCTCTTTCCCAAGATCTCTGGAACCGCTTAACTGAATGCGATGCAGTTTCTTTTATTTTGTCTATAGATTTCTTTTATAGATTTTTACAGGGAAAGATTTAGGCTATAGATTTAACGAATTAACTCTAAAAAAATTAATACTTTTTTAAAGATTTGTGATCAATGATGGAATATCCCATTGAATGTATAATTCATTATTTTTCTGTGTAGTTTGATCACCAACTCCAAAGAGTAATAACTACAAAATACATTTCAATAATAAATCCAAAGAGAAATAAAATTTCAGCCTAGTTGGTCGTTTTAAATTCACAGATCCTTATAAAGGAGTTTTTGTACTTATATATTCGATTATAAATAGAGAAATTTTACATTATTGTTAATTACTTTATAAAGGTTATATTAAAAGCTATTTAAAAATTAAATATGTTTTCAAGGAGCTGAGAAGTGACGTTAAAGGCAATAAAAGTGTTTTATTTACACTGTGGAGTGCCACAAGTCCAACCACTGTTTTGACTCCATGAAAATATCAGACCCAATTAATTATTCGTTGATAAGTTTGGAGATTCTGGATTCAAAATTAGACACAACTTCATGCAAGTGTAACTAAATATATAGTATACGGCCCATTCGGACTTTTGAATTTATCGTTTCCGTGCATGCAGCAAAAACTATCCAAAGGTATTTCAAAGAGCTACGTTGATGGGGCATGACAAAAATACCAAACACCGTAGACAGCATCCGGATGCTAGGGGGTGCTTGGCAACGATCCGTTTTTGAGCGTCGGAGATAGACAAACGTTCGATTCTCACGTTAATGTGGAGCTGTGCATCATATTCACTAAGTAAATGTGTAAGTAAAACAATAAGGGCAGTAATCAAGGGTCGTTTAGTATTAACTTGAACGATGAGAGGGAACAATTTCAGTTGGTACTATTCAAGATGTCCATTAGCTGTCCATTTAAATGAATAAATAAATTAATAAAATAAATGTCAATTTAAAAAAACGAATAATGTTATATTTTACAACAAGTAATTTAACTGACGTCCCTAATAACTCATGCCACAAACCATTAATAATATTTTTCAAATTGTGTGCTGAAGATCAATTTGCGAATACGTTTACTTACAATGAGGTTGCTTCACGTACTGCTTGAAAAATTAATAATGCCCAGTCCAGAAAGCAAGGTGTTTCTGTTGAGGAACCCTTGGGTCCGTCCTTCAGCCGTGTGTGTACCGTACCTCCAAATAGCACATTGTGTTATTATATGAGAATGCAGCTCCATGTCGTTTAAGGTCCAACTTCATTAAAAAATGTGCGTACCGTGAACAACGTAAATCACGCATCCTACTAATTAGTTTGCAAAGCACTGGGAGGAACTTTTAAAAGATGACTCTCACTGGAAAAGAAAGCAGCTTTGCGTCACTCTTCTTCCTCACTAAGATATTTATTTGCTATCAATCATATTGATATTTTTTACGTGACAGATTCTCTCCCACGTTGGCTCGCTCACAGAAAAAGTTATGCCGGATGATATTGAACAGAATCAGAATATATTAATCGGTGGAAACTTTGGACTTAAATTAAGATATTTTTAATTCAGGTTAGACCAAACCAACCAAATTGTAAGGTGTCTATCGGGCAATACCATGAAGGGCTTGAATCTTCTTCCACCCAACAGTTCCAATGGCTTTATATTCTCTAGAAACAGTTTGATAGAGACAAAAGTGGCCGACCTATTCTATTACTAACTTTGTATAATAAACAAGCTTCTATTGAACACAGGACAATTTACCGTAGACATAAAGGTAATATAGATTGTTCGAGATTGTGTAGGAAAAGTGTTTTTTTTAAGATGTGCCTGGAGATAAAGAAAATACTTTTATAATTAATTATTTATTTTTGGCTAAACTCAGGTTTGAGTGACGTGCTGCCTTTGCAGTGGCTTCATAGGGTATAGTCACTACTTTGTTAAAAGAGGGCAGAACAGTACCTGTGACATTCGGGTATAGCCGCTCATTTGTTAAAGTGGGCAGAACAGCTTATGCGACATTTAAATAACTTTGCATTTTTCTAATAACCTAATTTCCGTTTGCAACATATCGAATCAAAGTTTAACATCAATATTAGTACAAAAGTAATCTCTTATATTATTAAATGAGTGTACAATGTAGTATAAGACATCAATTGAAGATCTAAATAAAACTCTGACTGATCATTCCGAGTCACTAGAGCTGACGAGGTCAACGCCTGCATGAAAAGATCCTACATATGCCCAGATATTATAACACTTTCCCTGTCAACAAACATGCGCATGTACGAAGACAAAAACTAGACTTATTTGGCGATATATTGCTGAAACTTGGTAATAGAATCTTCATGGAGTATGAAGGAAAGGTGTCCTTGAATAACTCCCAGATATAAGTTATGGTCAAGTAAGTCCTGGAATTAGTACATTTTATTTGTCGCAATATACTTCTTTAAAACAAACCTCTTTCGTGGTTCCAGGAACAAGCTATTCTATCCTCAAAAATGAATAGGCTGATAAGATTAATGACTGTATTTTAGACCAGTTCAAATTTCCATACTGTACCTACATGTCCATAGGCACTACCCTGTATTTTTTTTAAATTACCTCAATCCATTTGGTTTACCCATTCGAGATCTTCCATTAAAATGTTAGAATTCTTCATTTTGATGCATAATTTGAACCCACCTAAACTGTGTTATGAGACCCACTTACGAGTAAACAATCTGCAAAACTTTATCATAAAGGCGACTATCATGGTAGGTTGCACTGCGTAAAATGGGTCATGACACCAAGAATACCCATGATTCCACCAGATCGAACCTTCCAGTTTAAATGCATTCAATTTCCTTTAAAGGTTTGTCATGCGATGGCCATCGACACAGCGAAAGGACAAACCCTAAATTTAGCAGAGGTTGATCTGCATGGCAACTGTTTCTCACATGTAAAACTATGTATGGTGTGTTCTGGTGATATTTCTAGCAGCACCTGTAATGGCTCGCTCCTGATTATAAAACCACTAACTTCGTATACAGAGAGGCCTTGCCTTAAAAATTATTACTTCAGATCCTCCAATTAATACCAATATTCTTTGTGTCTAATATTAAACCCAAAATAGTTACACTATATTAATTTCTTTGCTTTTGAAGATAAATCTTTTATGAACTCCAAAGCTGTCATCATGGTAATCTCTACATAAAACGTTACGTGATTTTTTTCCCTGTATGGGAGATCAAAAACTCTTTGATTATAATTATAAACGTAATTGTTTTAATGAATATGTTTTTAAAACTGACATTAACCTGAGCTAAACTGCGGGCAAAAGCAAAAACATATTATATAAAGACGAAAGTCTTGATTCACCCACTGACAGATTGACTATTTGACTCCCCATTTATGACGATACCGAAACTTTCTCGCGCTACTGGCCCCACGATGGGGTGTCAATTATGGCTATACGCCTAACATGCCCTATTAATCCATCTTGGGTTGCTAATTATTGTACTGCGCAGGTAGCACACGATTGAATGATAGTTGGGATGATGTTGTATCCCACCCCCTTTAGTTTTCTAGGAAACTGGTTTTATAAGTTCCCAAGCTAGTTGATTTCAACATGAGTGCACACTATTTATTGATTTAAAGCCACACTTTTATAATTAAAATTTTATATTACACTGACACAGATCTTACTTGTATATCAAACTGACGTGGAGTATCCCCATAGAAGCTTCTCCAGCCCCTAAAATCCGACCTACCCCTTGCTTCTGGGACCCCTTCTCACTAGTGTTAAACCAACCAATAAGAGAGCTCTTGACAGTCTGATGTTACGAGAGCTAGCTTATTATTGGTTATCCTAATGCTGTTTAACCTAAAACCTGGCTAACTCATCACCGCTATTGAACGGGAAGTCCGTCTCTTACAACATGTGGTAGTACGTATTATATTCGAAATTCCTTTTGAAAATTCCTTAGGAGTTTGAAACACGTTAAAATAAATAACAGACAATTAAAATGATAGTAATAGTAAAAATATAACTTGAATTTAGAATCTTGTATTGAAAATAAAATCGTTCAATTTTTCCTAGTCACCCATGGATGAAGCATGTAAGGAAATTTACATATTGTTCTTAAAAAAATGTATATACTTCATCTATGACTTTCAAATAACTGAGAGGGGCCCAGAACAGTGTTATCACACAGTCATCACTGTATATCTCAAACCTCTTGACCTGGAATACTGAAATTCGGCAGGAAGGTTCCTTTCAGGTTGTAGGTATCGAATAATAAGAGATTTTGCTAAATTCAACGCCTAAGGGTGGGGAATTGGGGTTGTACTACCTTTAAAGTTATAGACATATCTTCCAAACCACTTGAGCTGAAAAAAAAATTGGCAGGGAAGGCCCTTACAGGCCACGGTCTAGAGGTTTTTTGGGATATTTCTAAATTCAAATCTTAAAGGGGTGAAGTGAAGAGGTGGTAATTCTTCCGTATTTTACAAACGGTTTGAGTTCAAAAGATGAAATTCAGCAGGGCATTTCTATTTAGGTAATTACCCAGATATTTTTGGGATTTCTCGAAAATAAACCTCCAAAGGGGTTAAATGGGGATGGGATGTTTTTCTGTATATTCCAATCCACTTGAACTGGAAATATGAAACTTGGTAGGGAAGTTCATTTTAGGTAAAGTAGCAGAATTTTTGAGTATTTTTCTAAATTCAATCCCTAAGGTGGTGAAGTGGTTTGTTTTTTCCTTGTATTCCAAACCACTTTAGCTGGAATGATGAAACTTGGAAAAAGGGTTATTTTTAGGTAATGGGCAAGAAGATTTTTGCTATTTTTCGAAATTTGTTCTTTAAAAGGGTGAAGTGGGAGAGGGCGGGTTTTCTGTATCTTCCAATCCACTTGATCTGGAAAGATGACACTTGGCAGGAAGGTTCTTTTTAGGAGGGTTTCTGGGATTTTCTCAACTCAACCCTTAAGGAGGTGAAGTAGAAGGGGGTGGTTTTTTAATTATCTTTCAAACTGCTTGAACGGTAAATATGAAACTTGACAGGAATGTTTTTTGGATAACAGGTCGGATACTTTTTGTGATTATTCCAAATTCAACCCCTAAGATCGTGAAACCTGAGGGCTGAAGTTTTTTAATAGTTTCAAAATGACAACAGATACGAAACCCACGTGAAGTATGGGCTAATGGATAGTTTTTACCTTAATCGTACTTATGTTTTAAACATCTATTGTACTAGTATAATTGTATAAATAAATTAGAATAATAGTCCTATATCCTTGGTTCACAATACGCTTGAAGGTCTTTTGAAACCCATTTAATTTTATATTGTAAATGACACCAGGACACGTGAATAAACGCTCCTTAAAATATGAGGGGTGCTTGGCACTTAGTATAGAATGCATCTTGATAAATCAGTAATGGAGATTTTTTAAATTAAGGTCATTCGACAGTAAAATTTCCTTGCACAATTTTAACAAGTAATTTTTTTACTAAGAGATATAATAGTAATAATAATAGTATTTTAAATATTTCATTGGGTAGGCTACATCTCATATGAATGTATAGCTACGAGCATACTCAATTTCACACCCATACATTGTCTACTTTTAACTAATTTACATTAATAATAGTATGTAAAAAGCATAGAATAGCAAATTTTACTCCTTACAACTCCTAAATTTTAATGATCAAATCAAATCAAATCAAATGAATTTAAATCATTGAATTACTTTGATAGCGTATGATAATACATTAACTATCAAAATTTTGCAATACATTTTTAATTGTCTAGTGACCTTAAGCAAAATGTTACTGAGGTCAACTCTCGTGGTCAGGTATTATTAAACAACAAATTTTCATAGATACATTTTGTGAACAGCAACTATCGATAACAAATGTTAATATTAATACAGGCCTACCATTTATATGAATTTACACGCAACCAATATTTTTTTAATTAAATTATATGCAAAATTGTATAAAAAATACTCGCAGAGCTAATAATATTTTATAAGGACAACGTTGATTTCCTCGTCTGTCATTAGTACGTGGATCTTGTTCCGCGTGAATACCAGTCAGGAAGAATTTTGGGAAAAGTGTTGGGGGGGAGGCGCATAGAGGGGAAGGGGGGTGTTGTGGTTTGCTCGTAAAATGAGATATTATCTAGTCTCTAGTTGTGAGGGGTGGCGTGGGACTGCGGACCACACGTCACACACCAGCTCGAACAGTTTTGGTCCAATTTCAATCTTGTGGCCGAGCTGACCGTTAATTTAAATACGGTGTTTTTATTCTTTCCAATACGAGTGGAAGTGATGGTGACACACACACACACACACACA